>JAKTRP010000009.1:0-414372 GCA_030579735.1 Starmerella floricola | reverse complement strand
ACGCTGGTTTCCTGCACCACCTTGGCCGCCGTTGCTCGCCCGCGATCCCGACTGCGGGGCCGGCGACGCAGACGACTTGCGCGTGCCCGCGTTTGCGCCGTTCTGCGCGGACCGCTGGCCGTCCTGGCGCCCGTCCTGGCGCCCGTCCGGGCGGTTGTCGTTGCGGCGCTGCCGGTACTGCGCGGACTGGCGCTTCGCCTGCCGCTGGCGCGAGCCGTTCGACGCGTTCGCAGCCGTTATGGGGATCTGGTACGGGACCCATTTTTCCTTGCCCGTTGTTGCGCGCTTTGCCGAGCTCGCGTCCGTGGCGAGGGCCGGCGGTTGCGGCTGTGCCGGGGCCGTTTGGGCCTCGCGCTGCGCGTGCGGCGAGCCTGCGGATTTCCCGCGGCGCGGCGCCTGGGCCACGGCGTCGACGGCCTCGAACGTGGCCTGCGCCGCTGACGGGTCTATAGTCGGGGCCTTCCACGGCGTCTGCTGCGGGACCGGTGCCGGAGCGAGTTTCGGGGCCTTGGGCTGGCCGTTTGCCGCGGCGGCCTGCGCCGGTGCTGGTTGGCCTTCTTGAGACATGCTGAACTGCTTAGAGTCCGGGGGGGGGGAGAGTGTGTTTGCGAGAAGCAAGTGTGTTTGCTGGGGGTGTCTGCTCAGGGTGTCTGCGGTGTGTCTGAGTGGCACGCAAACAGGAACGAAGGACGCGGAAGAACGGAGGTCGGTAGAGCCTGAGCTTCCTGCGGGGCTTCTTTTGGGCGTGGCGGCCTTAGTTCAGGCGTGTGGCGGACCGTCCAAACGCTAGGGACGAGCTGTGGAGAGAGAAAAGGGAGGGAACTGCGCAACGAGTTCCTTTTTGTGAGCGGCTCAGAATTCGAATGACGACCGCCGCTTTTTTGTTTCTCGGCCTCTGCTCGCACAGGTTCTCGTGAAGTCTACTTAAAACCAACCCAGGTGCGGTGTGGTTTTTCTGCGTTTGAAAAAAAAGATAGTTTGAGTAGCGCCCGTCCGTTAGGTAAGGAATTTTCCAGGGCCCGTCACCAGCTTGTTAGCATTGCAGGCACTCGCAACCCTTGCCCTCTGGAATTCACGTACTCGGCGGGCCCCGTTTGTTTGGACTGCTCTGCGGAGGCCAATCTGAAACCTCGGCAGGACTCCGGGCCCGGGCCCGGAAATGTCCCGTTGCCGCCGGTGTTTCGTTGCGGCTGTGCTGGTCGCGATCTTTTAGCGTATGTTCAAGTGTGTTTTATGTATTTCGTGGCTGGTTGGGCCGGCCAGCGGGGCTCGGTGGCCCGTCGTTGCCTTACCGGTATGTGAGACACGATCGGGTGCGTGGCCGGCGAGGTTGTCGGCGTTGGCGCATGCCACAGGGCTCACTCGTCCGTGTACGCTCTCGCTTCTTATTGGCTCTCTTTCTATTTTTTGTTTTATTTATGCTCTGTTTATGCTCTGTTTATGCCTTAATTATGCTCTCTATGTGCTCTCTGTGCACACTCTGTGTGCTTTAGTTGTTGTGCTCACATTAGTGCTGTTCTATTAAGTGGTCCTTGCGCCGGAACGAAGAAGCGTGCATGGTCTCGGGTCGGGTCTTTGGTAATGTCTCACAGTGCCTCCTGCCATTAGTGGTCCTCTGCATAGGGCACGAACGTCAGCACGCTAGCACGCTTAGTTCAGCTAACACGATGGGATAAGTGTCTCGATGGGATAAGTGTCTCACACTGGGGTATAGGCTGTCGATTTCCGCTGTAACTTAAGTTTTGCTGCTACAACAATTCCTAAGAGCTTTTAGTGTTTTTATTTATTTTTTTGGTCGCAAATTCGCGCTATATTGTATTTGTCTAGCACTTTTCTTGCAGGCTGCCAAGTTGCCTGCGGTGTCGTCACTATGCACACATGCACAGTGCCATGCATCCACGCCCACGCTTACACGCGAGACCAAAAAAACTGCGGGCTCTCCTGTGCATTTGCTTACTTACTTATTTACTGCACTTTGCGTCTCAATGTGGACTTTGCCATTTAGCGTGCATTGTGTCGCACTGTTCACCCTATGCAGACGTGCCCGCATAAATATGCCAAATGGGCCTTCTGCTCTTAGCTAATTGTTCAAGCTCGAGATAGGTGTCTGAAGCTCATAAGTCTATCTATATGTGTGTGTATATATATGTATATCTATATGTAGATATGTATGTGCACTGTGGATATATATATATGTGTAGATGTTTAGAGCACAGACCAGCTCGACTTTCACTGTATCCAACGGTAACCGAGTGGTGGTGCAATATTTGTGAAATTGTGTACCCATTCATCTTTACTCAGGCGTGAAGCCTTTTAAATTCTAAGTTAATCCAACAGCGCCATTGAAAATCTCCTTCCCTTGCAGCGAGTGACCGCCTACCCTTCACGCCAGGTTAAATCGCCCTTGCCACGCCCGGATCGATCCATGCGACCTTCGGCTGTGAGACTCGCTACGCGGCGCAAGCTTCGGCCAGCGCCGAAAATCGAAATCATGCCGCCATTAAAGCTGTACCGCAATATTTTGCGTGCACACAGACTCCTCCCGTTCGAGCAGCGCATGCTCGGTGACTCGTACGTCAAAACGGAGTTCAAGCTTCACAAGGCCGTGGACAACCCCGTCCAGATCATAGGCTTTTTGTCGCAATGGCAGAAATACCTCGAGGCCGTGCTTGGCGACCGCTGGCAGCACGAGAGCCTCGACATTGGCACTATAGAACGCATGGAACCGGACAAGATCGTGCAGCTCTACGAGCTGATGGTCGCTGCCCAGCGTGGACAGAGCGAGTACAACGCCATTTTCGAGAAGGAGAAATAATGTATATAGACGAGCCGGTTAAGCCGGCGTAACCTAGCTTAATGGTAGCAGCCGGTTGTGAAGTCTGCTAAGTCTATTCGGGTCGTAGGGCTGGCATTGCATGGAGCACGGGCTTTTCTAGTCCTCCAGTACGACCTCTGTGGTTAGACGGCCTCTATTTGGCTATCATACTATTCTACTGGGCGCAGCTGCCTAACGGTGTACAGTCGTGCGACAGGTCGTGCAACAGTCCTGTGTATGAAACAGCAGGTACCCCGAATACCCGCAGTATATTGATATATGCATATATGTGTATATATATATATATTGCTGCAATTTACATACTCATAGAAAGCTCCGTAAATTTGGGCCATAAAAATTTAACATTTATCGCCAGTGCCCGGCACCCTCGCTACTGCCTCACAATACATATTTTGCTACAATTTACATACTCATAGAAGGCTCCGTAAGTTTGGGCCATGAAATTTAACAGTTGTCGCCAGTGCCCGGCACCCTCGCTACTGCCTCACAAACCTCTTGGAATGTTCTTTGTGTAACGCTGCAGAGTCGAGTTCCTGTCCTTTTGCTGAGCTGATGAACCGCACTGACAGGTCCGAGGGGCTTTGCACGCTCACGATGGCAAACGCAAAGCTGTCGCCGTCGGCCCATTCGAGCCCCGGAGTGCCGTCCTGCACGTTAGCGGGCGTGAGACCCTCACTGTTGCCCGTCCCGCCGACAATTATATACATTGGCGCCGTTGGGTTGCTGTATGCGTTCGCATCAACCGTGTCGTTGTAGATTGGCTGGAACCGCTGCGAGTTGTGGACGTGGCCCATAATGACGAGATCAACGCCGTAGTGGTAGAACACGTTTTCGAAGGCTTTCATGCACGTTTCACACCGGTTCTCCTTTGCGTCGTTCGTGTACCACGGCCGGTGACCGCCAACAATGACCCACGGCGTTACGCTCCGGTCCACGGACGAGAGATCGGCATGCAGCCACTCGAGTTGCTGGCCGTTGAACCCGAAGGGCCCGCCGTCGAGGCCACGCGGGGCCCCAACGACGTCCGGTGCACCGGGGAAGTCTGTTTCCGTGTTCACAAGCACGTAGTGGACCATGCCAACGTCGAAAGAGTACCAAAAGGGGGGCACGGCGAGCTCGGCTGCGCGAGTCCGGTTCGCTACTGCGTCCGTGCTGTTCGACGTGCTTGCGAACGCGGCCGGAAGCATGTTCGCGTACCGGTTCCTGATATCTGTGAAGTTCGTTTGTCCCGGCGGACAGAACTGGTTCAGATGTTTTATGTCAATACACGTTGCTTCGTGGTTCCCTGCCGTTAACATGAACGGCTGCGAGCTCGTGAGCGGTGAAATAAGGTCGTGGAACCGCTCAAGCAACGACTCGTAGGCGTCCTGGCCCTCGAAGTATGCTTCTAGATCTTCCCAATCATCGAAGAACGTGTCTGCGTACGCGTAGTCGCCGGGGAAAAGTGTGAACGAGTACTCATCACGCATTGAGAACCACCGCCGGGCCGTGTCGTGCGTGTCAAGCCGCGGCGTGCCCTCAACGCTGTGGTACCCGAGGTCAGCGAGGGCCGCAAAGCTGTAGGGAGTCGTATCTCCAGGCGGTCTCGTCATTGTGAAATTGTTCGTTGTTGAGTTTGACGACTGGATTTTGTAGTGGTAGAATTGTGCAGGCTCTAGGCCCGTCAGCTCGACGTGGTTGTACCACACACGCGACGTGCCATACGTTATTGAGTGGTTCGAGCACGCCGTTTCGTTCAATGCGTCGGCCTCAGTTCCGTAGCTCACGCATACTTGACCTTGCGGCTTTGCGTACGACGCCCAGCCAACATTCATCGAGCTGGGCGAGCCAATGCCGAGGTGTACTCCCACAGGCGTTGACTCGTCGGCGGGCTTTTCGGGCCACACGTCTGCTCTGGCTCCGTTCGCTATCGCGACTAGAAGTGCTAACATTGCTCTGATCAGCAATCGAGGCCTCGGTCAGGTCTCTTTTATAAGATTTCCACCATCATTGCCCTGCATGGATCTCCCCATTCAGCATGCATGCATAACACACAACGTGCCAGGCCCGGGGAAAACCTGTGCTACGCCATGCTCCTCCGTCGCTGCTAAAACGTATAATTGCTTCGATTTTCCAACATTCAGGCAAATTAAGGCTTTTTAAAGATGAAATTCCGGCTAAATAGCTTTACAAACTGTATATACTGGCGTTTGGACCTGGCACACGTGGGTATTCCCCGGAGCATGTGCCCAGCCCTGCGTCCACATGGTGGACATGGATATCGGAAACCAATCAGGAGGGTCACATATCCCGCTTAGCGATAATATTAGCTTGCTCGTGTTTTACTCCAATTTTCAGTTTCTATTTTAATGCACGTACGTAGTGAAAGGGCTCACGAAATCCCATGCTGTATCGATACCGGTGCTTCGTGTTTGCTCTGGATAGCATGCGCTCGAGACCGGACTGTTTGATTAAATGCACACACAGAAACTGTGTTTTATTTATCACAAAATGCGCACATCTATATGTATTATGTGTATGTAGTGTGCGGGTAGATGCCATTAACCCCACTGACAAGGTGGTGTCCACTTTCCTATGCTACGTAGATACTGAAATGTCAACGGCCGCTCTCAATTCGCTCATAATGGCTTCGTGCCTGCATTAGCCTGCGTGTTTCAGCATGTGTGGCTGTTGCTCGAAAAGAAGCGAGGGCAGGGGCCTACAGGCTTCCTTGTTTAGGTCGTGAGCCTCTCTTCGTCCTGACATTCCTAAAAAGGAAGTACTTCCAGTTCGCATTAAATATACGTATCAAGGTGCTGGAAGGTTAAGGCGTCCAGTCATTCGCCTCGATGTAACTGCTTTCCGGCTTCAACAATGTGCAGCTCTGAGATGCGATCACCATGGCCGCACACAGTTATCGTCCGTATATAAAGGAAGACTGCAAGAATCCCGGTCCCGTTTATCTGTCTTTCGCCCTCGAACCCGCATTTGTTCCTCGCATTTCTATTCAGCATCCTCTTTTATAATGATCATCAGGACTTTCATTCCGCAAGCACATGAGAACGGTTGTTTGGTGCACCTATCCTCTCCTAGTGGCAGGCAAATACGCGCTCTTGCCATTGGCAACGCACCATACACACTAGTCTCGGAAGATTATGTGCGTAATCAGAATATTCCTATCGAGGGCGACCCGAGAATCTTGTCCACGCCCTGGAGCGCGGCGAGCAAGGTCTCGGGACGGGCACGCGTATCACTATCCACGGGCCCACGCGCAGTTCACGTCTGGTGCAATGTGACAAGCTCAATCCCGCCGGGCATTGATATCCTGTTTGGCAACTTCCTGCGTTCTTTCGAGAAAGTCGGAGTCTACGGGGAGGTGCTCGAGAACGGGTCAATTGGAAACCTGCGAATGCATTTTGTTGTTTTTAAAGAAGAAGTATCTTGGCCGTGCGTCCTTATTCCCATGCTTATGCCAGCGAACCCGCTAATTGAAGAACAGAGAAGGATCCCGGCCCGTGGGCTTGGCATGCTGTCTATTGAATGACATGCACATACAAACTAATATTCTGCTGTTCACCAAGCACAATCTCATTTGGTGAGCCAGTAAATTGTTTTTTATTTTCTTTTGCATAGTTGGTCTTGGGATTTGGTCCTTTTGGCTACATATATTTATAGGTCCATGCACTCGTTTTTGCCACAAAAACTGAGTTGCTAATTTTTTGTGAAATGTAAATATTTAATTCAGATTTGAATAGCTATATTTGCAAATTTATTCGATTTTTTTAACTTCTGTGTAGTGGACTCTCGTCCTCCAGTGTTGTTGTGCCTTTTCGGGTTTGTGGATGATTAATTGTGATCCAGGCACCGCGAACCTGGCAACGAGACACGCGGAATGCGGCCCTTTGGCTGGCTTCCCGACTGGCCGAAATGGGAGTTCAGGCCGAAAACCGAGATTCCAAGCTTGAATGGACAGGCCTCGCTTGCCCTGTGCGAGGGAAAAGTCGTCCAAGACGTCGACAACGTGTGGGCTGCAAGACTCACATCTGCGCTCACTAAACACGACCTAGCCGAGTTTGAGCAGTTCAAGCTCGAGCATATGGACCGGTCACATAGTGTTTGGGACCCTGAAAAGGGCATTGAGTCTGTGTGGCCCACAAATCCGGGGGGAATCACCCTTGACATGGACCCCTCACTCCCACCGGGCTACTTTTCTTCTGAATACAAGGAGGCCTTGCTCGGAAACAGTCCATTAGCGCTTTTCCCTAAGCAAGTTCTCTCGAAAACTCGCATGGGGTTCGACACTGAGGCGTATATTGGAGTGCTCGAGCACACTTTTCTGTCTCCTAGCGAAATCGATGCAAAGTACTCCCTCGAAGGGTCCGACAACTCTGAGTTTATTGCCACCGTGCGTACTTTGGTGGATGATATGAGGCCATTGAGTCTTGTTCTTCGGCAGCTGCGTGTTCGAGACACGCAACTCCAAGTAATTATTGGTCTTGAACTCACGAGCCTTGTTTCTCGGCCCGACGACAAGAGTTTGAACACTACTAACCAGGTCGTGGCAGTGAACACGAACCTTGATGCACATTTTGACCGGCTGTGCATTTGGCAGGCTGTGGCGAGCAGTGACGAGCTCGGCGAGTTCTGTTCTTCTGTGCTGATTCCGTATTTCAAGGCGCGGGCGCCTCGGAAAACGAAGCAACTCGTGCGCATTTCGCGAGGAACATTGCGATCAAGAAGCCGAGCCCGCAAACGGTCGACTACGCCCGAACCGGCGGCCCCGAGCCCCGGTGTTTCGACGCCGAGACCTGCTCCGGGCCTGCTACGGGCCCTGAATCTCGTGCACGCCCCGGCTCTCCCCGAAGACGAGCCTCCTGTGCCCACAACTTCATCTACACTGCGTAGTGGAGGCACGAAAAGTGCTGGGAAAAGCGCGGCACGCAGTATCAGCCACCCGGTCTACCGCCAGCAGTCTCGGCACGGGCAAGTCGAGGTCCGGTTCAAGCAAAGCCGGCGAAAACCCTCTGAGCGGGTCTCAGAGTCGCTTGCGGCAATGCCTCCTCCATTACCGACGCCTTCCGTGCCGGCTCCTCAACCTGCTTCTCCTGAGCCGGTCTCTAACGTCATCGAAGCAACGCCAACGAAGGTGCGAACTACTTACCTCGAGTCTCTACCACCGACCGCTGTTCTTTTCGATGACGCCATTGGCTCGACGGACTCGGACGACTAACTTTACCGGGCGTGCTAAACGGGCATATATTGCCGCTAATTTTTTTGAGGCAGTAGCCTAATTTTAAGTTTGGCAAACATTGGTAAACGTTGACAAACGTCGATTGCTTCTTAAATACGGGCGCCCGCGTCTCGACTACACAGCTTAGGCTACAAAATGTCTCCTTCATTTGGATACAGCAGTGGAAAAGAGAAGACGAAGCGAGAGAAGATGGAGGAGAGGAAGAGGCAGACAAAACTCAGACAAAAAGCGGTTAGAGTGGCAAGAAAGCAACTCGTTGCCGAGAACTGCTGGGAGCTGGAGATATTCGATGCGTTTGGGGGCAAACCCGTGCCAGTTATTGAGCAGGACAGCGAATTCGCCCCGTTTAGGTCGCTGCTCACTGAAAAAATGCCAATTGATTGGGATCAATTCTTCCGTCGAATGGAAAATGTTGGAAGAGATGGGCGCACGAGAGTTAGTCCCATGGTCTATGCGCCCTATATAGCGGCCCCTCCCGACGCCAATAAAGCTGGAAGAATGACGGTGGATAGAAGAACCGGGTAGAAAAGGAGTGCCAAGTGACCTGGAAGACGCAAGTGACTTGGAAGACGCAGAAAGAATATGGATCTGATGATCATGTTCCGTGAAGTAGCCTAACAGCACCAATGGTATATTCCACAGGCAAGCTGCGTTCCCAAAGGTACATGCGCATCAGACTACCTATATATGTACAGTATGCACTATCTGAACAATGAGCTACGTTCCAATACGTGATGCGCTATTTCAACCTATACACATTAGATGCACAGTACTATTGAGTGCTATTGCGCAAATCACTGGGAGTTGTGTGCACCACATCACTTAGCTTGTACCCATTAAACGCAATATCCTACTCCATTACCGAGTCATATACTACATCACATGTTACTGTTCTATTTGCGACCGAAACAATGCAATCGCCTCCTTCGCCTCCTGTTGTGGGGCCTCGGTGAGTGCATCGGCAAGGGCCTGTTTCAGGTGGCTCCAGGCCTCTTTGTTTTCCTCTTCCTGGCCGCGTGTGGCTATGGGATCGAGCCAAGCGCCGAGGTTTCCAACAATGATGACGAGAATCACTTCCGGACCTAGAGCGTGTATGCCCTGCACAATGCCGTAGTGCGACTCAAGCGGTCGCTGGATGTCCATGAAGCCCTTGAGCAGCGTACGCGTGAGCCGCGGGCGCAACGCCGTGTATTGGCTGCCGAACTCGGAAACAATGCGCTTGAGAAGCGAGGCTGCACGCGTGCGTGCAGCGAACCCGCCGTTCGTGATGCGTTTCGCTACGAGCACGGTCAGCACGGCCGGCACGAGTTGGTGGATGTACGGGCCAACAAAGATCGTCGGGTTCGTGAGCAGCGCATCGAGCACGTCGAGCATCGTGATGAGCAACGACGGCGGGCCCTTGAGCTCGGCACTGACCTTCTCTTGCACGAACTGGATGAAGTACGGCGTTAGTTGGTGCAGTCCCGGGTCGTTACGCAGCGAGTACAGCGCCGTTTCGTACTCGCTTGTCGGGGCCGAGCCAGAAGTCGATACTTCTGAAGGTCTGGCGTCTGAAGAATGCGTACTCGTCGAGCCGTTTGCCCCGCTTTGCGTGCTCGAGCTCCCGTTCGCCTTCGCAGCCTCGTCCGAGGGGCCAATGAGCGCAGCAACAATGCGGTCGAAGTACAGCTGCAGCTCTTTGGAGATCATGTGCTTCACAAGGGGCTTGACCTCGGCCTCCTGGCTGAGTCGGGCCGTTGAGTACGTGACTTGAGACCCACGCACGGCCGGAGCGAGCTGGCGGACCTCACCAATGTGCGGGTTTTGCGGGATGGCAGGCTGCACACCCTCAACAGCAAGCCAATGCGCTGTGTACGTTGGTTCTCGGGGCACTTTTGGAATGGGCTCGCCAATTAACCGGTCGAAATCAACCTCGTCTTCCTCATCCACGTAGTACAGCGTTTGCCCGGCACCAACGATGGCTTCGCGGAACTTCGTGGCCCGGGCCGTGTCGTACCCGTAGAGAGGCTCAATCCTCAGCACTTTCAGCGCACTGTCAACGTCCTGCGCCGACAAAGTCCGTCGTTTCGAGTGCCGCATGAACTTGCGTGCCTGCTCGACTATCTCGTGCAGGCGGTACTCCACATCCATAGCCATGGCCTTGGCCACATCGTCCGGCAAGTTCTGGATCCCCACGACCTCTGCCGCGTCCCGCACGGTGTCATTCGGAGACCACAAAGTCGTGCTGTTTCGCGACATAGTGAAGTTGGTTGCTGACACAGCATGACGCGATATCTCCACACCCGTCAATGGCGTGCCCTCAATGGCGTGCCAATGGCTGGCATGCTAATAGGTTGCACGTCAATGGCTTGCAAATTAATGGCATATTTTACAACATTTATGGTTTTTTGTAGATTCGATAAAAACATTCGCTGTGAATATAATTGATAGTTTTACCAAGGGATGAGAAGGACTCTACTGGATCATCTTAATGATAGGCGTGATCGTATATGCCTGTATCCATATACGGCTACTTATTCTATAGAATGTGCTCCTAATATGAAGCTTCATTTATATCTGTAACTTCGGCGGCTCTTGCATGAATGCCGCATTTGTTACCTTGGGTTGAAGCTGTTCGATGAGGCCTGCTCGATAGAACGCGATGACGAAGCTCGGGTTCCAGCGAATCTCATCGCTCACAAGGTCAAAGCACGCCTTGTACTTGTGGAGGACCCCGCCCGCTGCCGAGACTTCGTCTTTGTTGACGCGAACAAGCTCGTCGAGCACAGCCTCGATATTAGCTACGGCCCTATCGCATTCTTCTACGTCGCTTGTCCCTGCATCAAGCAAGTCACAAGCCCGGCTTGCTTCGGCCCGAATCTCGCTTACCTGCATGCCAATGCGCGATTCCACTTCTGTGCTCCATCGGAACTCGAAATCCTCAAAGTCCCTTTTGACCTGCAGAACATGTTGCCTTGTTTTTGCCTGCACAGGAAGACTTGCCAGGATTTCAAGGCTGCGTGTATGGGCCTTGAAGTATGTGCAACACCGCTCCTTCACTAGTTTCGCCGTGGTCAGTAACACCTCGCTCTGTTCTTCGTACGACAACGCAGCCAATGCCTCAAAATCCATAGCTGGTGCTGCTAACTTTTGGAGCCCCCAAAGAAACTCCACGCGGCGAGTCGAGCTTACGGACGCGAGGAAATGGTCCTTCATGGCTTTGTAGAGCGTGTCCGAGATCTTGTGCTCGCGATAAATAAGCTCGAGCGATGCACTCACGTCCTCGCTTGCATGCTCTCCCTTACTGGTGTGCTCTCCGTTCCTGACGGTCTTGCTCACATCCTCTGTGGCTGGCGTGCCACAGGTTTGTCTACAAGTTCGGCTCGAGTCTGCGCCCAGCGTACGCTGCGAAGACGAAGACACGTTTGTGTGCACTATAGCTGTGCCCGTGTTTGTCACAACCGTTTCGAATGCGCTTCTGTTTGTTGGCCTGGGCACTGGTCGCCTCGGTTCTGGTCGGCTCGGTTCTGGTCGGCTAGGCCCTGATCGCCTCGACTCTCTGCACCCGTTGAGTAGCCAATAAAGCTCGTCCAGAGACGCGTCAGCCTTTGCTGGGTCGGCACAAGTTCTTGCCGCTTGCTCAGGGCCGGGGCCCAAGTCCGGGATGGTTTTTAGAAGAGGGTACATTCTCGCTCGTGCTCCACTTCCGAGTAAATGAGTCTCATTGGATTCAAACAATGAGAAGTTATCGGTCATTCGTGTGTGTGGTTGTAGCCCGTGCAAGGATGCTGAGCCTCCGATAATATCAGCTGCAGCCAGTTCAATGAGCGCATTTGTGGACAAGTCTTCTTCGTAATTTGGCTCTTCTTCGCTTGCTTCCTCGCTTGCTTCTTCGCTAGCTACTTCGCTGGCGTGAGTTTGGTATACTGACCACATGCTCGAGCTTGTTTTTGTTTCCGTGTGCCCTGCATCTCGCTCGCTGTCGTGCGTAGTGTTTGTTCGAGCTTGTGAAAACCAGTTAAAGGCCTTTTTCAGAACTGTAAGGCCAAGGAAGGCAATGAGTCCTTGACCCATAAACCGAGAGGCACGAGCATACCGCTGTTGAGCATTACTCGTGTCCCAAGACAAGCCTGCATTGCGCATAACTGGGGAACGCGGCTCGCACTTTGCATGTAGCTGTGCCCGTGGGCGGTAGCGCGTGTTGTCAACCTGTTCCTGGAACAGCCGGATGTACTCCATGGCTTGGATATCGGCCCGGTCCTGCGGGATATCGGTTGGTCTCGTGTGGAGCAGTCCGAAAATCGTCAACGCAAAAAGCAAGTTCATTCCTGCGAAAATTGCGCATGTTCATATGCACTCTATATAGTTTTCGGGTTTCACTTACGTCGACGCATGTTACCCTTTTCGGAACTCGCCGGGTCGGCACGCTTTCAAACGCAGTGCAGCAAACAGTACCGAAACGGGTGTTGTTGAAATTAACCAAAACGGGTGTTTCCCGAAACGGGTCGTGTCGCATGCCCTCACGGCTGGCTGCCATGTGCTGGAGTGTATATGAGACGTACTTGCTAATTTATTGTGCTTTGTCGTGACTCTATGCGTGTAGCAGTGAATACCGGACTATCGCCTTTCAATTTTTTGTACGCCTGTTTAGTGTATAAATGTATATTTGTGTGGAGTTTGTACTTATGTAGAAATGCGTATGGGGTGTGTATAAGTGCGAGTATTTTCCACTCAAAATATTCTCGTTTGATGCTTATTTGTTCAGTGTATACTCGCACATATTTGACGGTATTTAGCGGTATATATTTGGCGGTGTATATTTAGTGGTGTATGTATTGTTTGTAGTTGTATTAATTGGTGTAATTGTTCAGTGGTGTTGGTGGGTGTAAATTTATGCCTGTTTGTGGGTCAGGGATTTTCATGTTTCGAGCGCTGCGATGCCGGCCACAGGGCGCTCTAGCCACTGTTTACAGCCAGTCACGGCATTTTAAACAGCCACAGATTTCATTGGTTGCACGAATTCATGGCCTTCGTATAGTTCGGGGCGAGTCTGTGCTGGGCGGGTCCCATTTAGCTCGACCTTTGCCAAGGCCAGCTATTGCCCGTTCGCCTGGGGCTGTGCGGGCCTACTCTACGGAACTCGATGCTGCCGAGGCGTTCCGACAAGAGCTTGATGCGCTGGACACGCATTGCTCGCTCCTGAACCAGACAACGGTGTCGCAACTCATGGCCCTCGCCGATATCGAGCCCATGATGCAAATCTTCGTTTATTTGGACGCCCGGGGTGCCGGCCACCTTGCTGCGCCGAAAGCGTTGCGTGCATTGAGGCAAACAGCGAAAGATGCAACCGTGGCGTTCCGTGGACTACCACAATCCGTGCGTGTACGGAACCAAGCCGAGCTGTTTGCGTCTCTCCGCTCGGCCCTTGACACTGTGGCGAGCAGTGTTGGGGCGTTCGGCGACCCCGTGGCTCTGCAGACTCTGTTTGGTGCTTATG
Source organism: Starmerella floricola (assembly GCA_030579735.1). Classification (NCBI taxonomy): domain Eukaryota; kingdom Fungi; phylum Ascomycota; class Dipodascomycetes; order Dipodascales; family Trichomonascaceae; genus Starmerella; species Starmerella floricola. The sequence continues at coordinate 400,830 of JAKTRP010000009.1, read as the reverse complement.
AGATCGTGGATCCTGGCTCGGGTGTTGCGTTCTACGAGGAACTGCCCGTCGGGCTGCAGGCCGTGTCCGGCGGGGCCGTGATTCCGTGCATGGTCAAGGCCCACGAGCCGTTTTCGGCGGTTCGCGGTGCCTTTGAACGCGAGCTCGAGCCGGACTCGCGCACGGCAGCGACTATGGCGTGGGCGTGTTTGCGTTACGGCGAGATCGACGCTGCGCGGTCCCTGTTTGATGAGATCGTGACCCGATCGTCGCCTCCACCGCAGGTTTTGCGGTTCCTTGTCGATGCCTTCATTGGCGACGCCCCGGCCGAGCTTGCCCTCGAGACTTTCGAGGCGTATGCGAGCCACGTCCCGCACCATGCCGCCGTTGCACGCATGCTTGACCGTTTGTGGGCCATGCACAAAGACAAAGATGGTGCCGTAACCGAGCAAGTCGCTGTTTTCCGGTCGTTCTTGGCTCGTCTCGCTGTGCCCTCGGAACTGAGCATGAAAACTGTCGCTACATCGGTCGTGCGCAACGTTGTTTCTGGGTCGAGCACACCCGCAGCCACGCTTGACAACGTCGGTGAGCTGTGTGCCGTGTACGATGAGTATGTTGCCGAGCACACGGTGTTTCTGAACATGGTACTCACGGCCGTGGCTGAACACGTTGCTTCGCGCTGGCCCGACCGCCCTGAAGCGCACGACGTCGTGCTTGCCGTGCTCCACAACTATGGCCCGGCGGACGACCGGTCGCCCGTAGCTTTCCGCGTACGGCTGAACGCCCTCGAGCACTTGTCGAACAAGGACGAGCTTGCTCGCGATTTGTGGGACGCCCGTACTTCGCTGCCGGCCCTGCCCCGCTTGCAGAAACTCGATTGGCTCGCCCTTGCACGGGCCACAAATGCCAGCTCGTGGTTCGCTGAAACATGGAAGGATGCCGGCTCGCCCTTCGAGGGCGACCTCCGCCGGTTCTGCCGGGCCCGCGGGTACCGGCTTTAATTCTTCGTAAGCTCTACGTGTAATTTGTATACAGTATATATCATTAGGCATGCATGAAAACAGTGATACGAGGCATCCTCACCGCACGATCCCCATGCCATCAAGTGCCTCAAACACAGCGTCACGCGTAGTGCGTGCCACATAAAGGCTTTTGATAGATGCAACAAGCTACGGAACCAGGCGTTACCGAGACTCCGAGATTCCTTCATCCCACGCCCTCCTGAGCTCCGTCCCATACCCGAACTTCATCATTCAATAAGGAACGTGGATACACTGCATATCTTGTAGTGTTCATACATTAAAATCTAGAAATGCTCGGACTATTACAGCAAGACATGGCTGAGTATGCAGCCTCATCTAGTTGTATATTGCACCAAGTACTTACACGACAAAACTGCTTTAAAGCTTTTTTGGAATTATTAGAAGAGCACAAACACGAACAAATCGAGAATTGATTCTCGCAAAACCTCCAGATTTCCAGTGTCATCTCGTTTTTTTTTTGTAGCCATTTAGCCAATTTATAGGCCATTCGTGGACATTGGCACTTGTGGGCATTTGGGCATTTGTGGACGGAGCTCATGTGATACCTAACCTGACCAACCCGAAAATTTCAGTTCACTGGATCGACGGACGAAATGGCAGTTTACGGCGGCCTGCGTTCGCCTAGATGGCTGCGGGCGTTCCGCCAGGCTCCGATGGTTACGGCGTTCCGCAACCTCGAGAGCGGGCAGGTTCTGTTTTCGCAGACGCTGCACCCGCAGCAGTTCTACATCGACCAGCAGTTCAAGTGGCCGAACTGGCAGAACAAAAAGCCCACGACACGCAAAGATCTGTGGCGCCCGCTGGCGGTCGCCGAGGTGCCCACTTGGGAAGGCGCGGTCCAGCTGTACCGCAACCTTGTCGAGCTACGACACCGCCGCGACATGCACGAGCGCAAGCAGGCGCGCGACTGGCGCCGCAAATCCGCCGAGGGCAACATCTGGTACTGGAACCAGTACCGGCCAACGTACACATACGAAGCTGTCGCCGATCTCGTGAGCGCTCTCGAGGCCATGGGTGCGCCGACTTCGGCGACGCGCGGCGCGCCAAGCGACGAGGCGACAAACGAGGCATCCGACGCAGCCACGGACGCTGCCTCAGGTACTGCCTCAAGTGCTGCCTCCGACGCGGCGGCGACCACGTCCACGGTCATTCACTGGGATAAGCCGTACCGCAAAGGTGACGACGTGCACTGGGCGGGAATAAAAGTCGAGCACCGCGTGCTGCCCGCGCACAACCCGCGCGAGCAGTTCGTCGTGCTGAACAACGTGCGCCGTGAGGCGCTAGAGCGTGCTGAAGAGTTCCATGCCGAGGCACTGCGCATTGCCGATGAGGAGGCCGAGGCACTTCGTGCGCGCGGCGAGCCCACGGCGGATGAGGCACGCGCCGAGCGCCGCAAGCGTGCGGCCGAGCACCGACAGAAGGTCCATGAGGCACGCCTCCGCGCGAAGGAGCGGTTGCTTGCGGCACGGCCCGAGCTCGCCGAGCTGGCTGCGCGTGGAGAGGCCGTGCGCACGGCTGCGCGTGCGTGGCGCGACGCAGTGCGCGCCTTCGACCCGTACACGCCGAGAGGCCAGCGCGGCGCTGCAAAGCAGCCCATCAAGCTGCGCCAGCGTGCGCTGCGCCAGGCGAAGCGCTCATTCCGCGACCTCAAGCGCCGCATCAGAGCACGCAGCAAGAAGCGCCGCGTGCCTCAGCCGCGCATTCGCATGCAGCTGTAATGTACATAACATATGGTTCCTCAATCCATCGAGACACACGGCATGCCAGTTTCAGGATGTCAATTACATAGGCCCCGAGCAAAAGAGAGCAAGCATGAATCAGTCCAAACCATGTCGGGATTCACACATGCGAATTGGTGGAGCCCAGGCATGCATCAACAGCATAAGCTGTTGACGCAAGAACTTGCATGGCAGTCACCATTGCAGTCACCGACGCGATCTTCTAGCTTCAAGTCGCTGGTCCTTCCACTCCGGAAAGACGATGTGGCCTCATTGCAAAATCGGTCAACATGACCGTCGATATTCAGCCAATTCAAGTTTTTAGACGACTTTTACTCGCTATTCCGACCATTTCGGTACCTGAGCCCCCTCGGAGTCCTATGTGTTTCAGACAAACGTGAAGCAAGTTACACTCACAATTACATGCAAGTGCCGTAATGGGTCATTGATGTGCAGAGCATGTGCTTGACAAAAGTAAATCAAATTGTAAGATACTTCATTTAACTTGTCGAGCCTATTCAATCATACCGTTAAGGATTTACGAGCTCTTGACAACTAAGTAGTGAGGTAAACTGCACCGCCATTTGTCATTTCATTCTTATTTACAAGTGGACGCATAATTTATATTCACACTGCTTATTGCCGATCCTCTGGCGGAAGCACTAGTTGATCAGTCCTTGAAAGACACGATGAAAAAGATTAAAAAAGATATAGACTATAAAAAGATAAAATACTAAAGGCAATTCAGATACTTGTAGGCAACGGCCATTTAACTTCTCCATGACTTCCTTTCGACCAGGTCTTCGTTCGTTTGCTAACTATGCGGTGTAACTAGTGGGTATTTTCTATGGTCGTAAAAATAAATAAATAAGAAAAGTCGTGATGCTCAATGATGCGTGAATACTTGGTGTGCAATACGTGGTGTGCAATACTCGGTACTCGGTGCTCAGTGTTCGGTAGGACGGTGCTTTACGAATGCTTGAGGCGCATGTGCCTCGACAGGGCGTCAAGACGGCTGAACGTCTTCGAGTTCTCGCCGCACACTTCGCACGTGTACATCTTGCGCACGGCGGCGTGCAGCGTTTCCTGGTGCCGGGCAAGGTCGTACGGCCTCGTGAACGAGCGGTGGCACTCTGAGCCGTCCGGGTATGACATGTTGCACACGTGTGCGGAGTTGTGCATGGCCGAGGACGCCGTCTGGCGGTGCGACACGGTTTTGCGTCGCGGAGCCTTGCGGCGGGGCGGCTGCGGCGAGTGCTCGATGATGTGCTCGGCAGGGTCGTAGCTGTGGTCGTGCTTGTCCATGCCGTGGTCCGACGGCTCGGGCGTGAGCGGCTGCTCGTGCTCGTGCTCGTGCTCATACGGCTGCTTCGCCTCGTGCTGCATCTCCGCGCCGGCCGACAGTGCCTTCTCGGGCACGGGCGGCTCGGACATCGCCGTTGCCGGAGCGAGGTCGGGCATGTCCGACGCAAGGTCGAGTTGCGGGAGCGGGTACAGCTCGTCTATGTCCATGTCGAGGTCGAGGTCGCCGAGCCCGAGGTCCATGCCGGGAGCGAGCCCTGGCAGGTCTTGGGCACCGAGCCCGAGGTTATTGAGGTTCATGCTGGGGGCGATCCCATTAGACATCGAGATGCCGTTAGATATACCGGAAACGCCGTTTGGCAGGCTGTTTGGCAGACCATTTGGAAGGCCGTTCGCGAGGCCGTTCGGGAGGCCGTTCATGCCATTGATGCCATTAGAGATGCCGCTCGCATTGGAGATGCTAGAAGAGTCCGGCTTCGCGGGCGAGCCGGCTGGAGACGCGCCCGAAGACGATGGTGGGGTGCTCGCAAGCGCCGAGGCACCATGGGAGGCATCTATGGAGGAGTCTGCGCCGGACTGCGCGTCGGCGGGCCACGAGTTTGGCAGCTGCAGGCTGCTCGGGTTGATGTAGCGCACGGGAGGCGCGCTGTTGTCAATTCCCATGGCCTGCTCGGCAGACTCGCGGTTCAGAAACGCGGGGTACGGCAGCGACGTGGGCTGTGTCTGCGGGGGCGTGTACGGCGCGTACTGCACGCCGTTTAAGTTAAGGTGTGACATGTGACGGCTGCAGACGCCCGTGTGGTTCTCGGGCTTGATGGGCGGGAGATAGTCCGCGTCCTCGAAGTCCATGTCGAACTCGTTATCGTCCATTTCATCGTCCTCCTCTTCCTCGGTATCCTGCTGGAAGTCGCTAAGACCCCAGCCCATGAGCTCGTCGAGCGCAATGTCGGCCTGCCGCGTCTCTTCGGGCGGGATGTACATGCCCGCTGTTGAGCTGAACGGGTCGACGGGCGGTGGCGCGAGCTCCTTGGACTGGCCCTGCGAAGGTGTTCTGTGCAGAGAGTCGAAACTCATTTCAATAATTGGTGCTCACTGGCTGAATTGTGTATAAAGGGGGTGTTTCGGGTGTGTGCTTTGCTTGTGGTCACCAGTGGAGGGAAGCTTGCAGCGAGGGTTGCCGTATTTAAACCTTAGTAGGTGGAACCCGGAAGAGTGTTGTGGAAGGGATAGGGGACGGCCTTCTACTTGCTTGAGGCTGACAGGCATTGCGCGAGTTTAGTCAACGTGCATATCCATGACTGCATCTAAATTAAGGCCGGTCACGTGTCGTTCGTTCTGCTTACCCACCTCTCCAGGTCCCAAAGCCGCACGTCATAGGCGCTCGCGAGCCGGTAACTAGGCGAGACTCAGCAAGGAGGCTCGACCTTGCTTGCGGCTCGGCACGATGGCGAGACCGCAATGCGCACCGAACACGCCGGAAACGTCGTAGAAAATGTGTTTTGCATGCGTAACTCCGAAAATAGGCGCAGGCTATTTGTGTTCGCGCTAAACAGCCTCCCTCACAGGCTGCCGGGCCGGCCGAGGGCTAGGGAGGGGGTCCAGATTCTATGCACTATCGCCTGCATACGCATTGGTCAGACTGCACTGCCCACTTACCCTACCGGTGATTTGAGTAATCCTGGGGGTTCAGCGAGCCTGCCTCGGCCCCCCTAAAAAATGAATAGAGCGTGCGACGCCAGCCGGCAAGCCGCTGCACGGTGCAGGCCCTTCAATTGCGCCGTGCTAGTGGTTTTTTGCGATTGCCCGCGCGTGCCGCGGCTGCAGGATCTCAGGGGGCCGCGATCGCCTCGGAACTCGCTCTGCCGCTGGCGCCGAACGGCCCCTTAGATTATGACACCTACTGATATGCGCCCTAGCCCTCGTTCCTAACGGTCCCGAGCCCTTGTGGGCGCCCCGGGTTTCCCCCAGATCCCGGGTTCCCCCCAGACGGCTGACCCCTAGACGCTGACCCCGAAGATCCCGGCTCCCGCCGGCTCCGGCCATGACGTTCCCGTATGCGGATACCCCCGCTTAGGCGATATTACCCGACGTACATGGAACACGCCTGCATACACACGTACCCGCATACACTACTAAACACACGTAGACTTACACACTCAAACACACACTTAAACACACACGCAAACACATGTAGACATATAAGGAGCCGAGTCCTGGGTTCGGGTCCCGAGCACACTACGGGCGGCCCGGCCGGCCCGATCGAACCCAGAGGTCCTCAATCTTAAACTTACCGTTGTATTTGTACATCGAACTAGAAATGTCCGAATTGCTCGCGTCGTTGAACACAAAGTACGAGGCCGAGTTCAAACGGGCCACGACGCACGTCTTCACGGACGAGCTCACGGCGGGCACGCTCAGCGACTCGCGCCTGTTCGTGTACCTCGTCATGGACAAGAAGTTCTTTATAGAGAGTTTCCGCATGTTTGCCCACACGGCTTCGCTGTGTGACAACGAGGCTGCGCTGATCCGGCTTGGCCAGCAGATTGGGTTTTTGAGCGGTGCCGAGAACACGTATTTCGTGAAAACGCTCGCTGAATTGCGCACGACGCTCAAGCCGAAGTTACAGGCCCAGGGCGAGCCCGCCACGCTCGATGCCGTGCACGATTTCGTGCGTGTGCTCGAGGAGGGCACGCGCTCAACGTCGTACCTCGCGAACATCACGACGATCTACGTGTTCGAGCTCGTGTACTTGGCGTGGGCCAAGGTCGTGGATGCACGCACGGTTGCCCGACTCGAGTACAAGCACGCCGAGTGGGTGCGTCTACACAGCGGGCCCGAATTCACGGAGTGGGCCGAGTTTCTTGAGGCCGAGGTCGTGCGGCTGCTGACTCCAGAGACCCTGCCCGAGGTTGAGCGCGTGTTCAAGCGCACGCTCGGGCTCGAGGCGGCCTTTTTCGATGCATGCTATAACGCGAAGTGGTGATTGTGCGCCTTTGCGTGCTCCTCAAAGACCAGGATCCTAACAAGCCACTAGGCCACCATTGCTCAAGTATAGATTCAACCAGTCGTGCGCGGCTCCGCACAACAAAAGTCTCCTCGGAGGCTTTCCTGAGGCTCGCTCTTTCGCACTGACTGGACTACTTGTCCCATTGACGGTCCTCCAGCCGCTTGTCCTGTAATTCTGTGGGCTCCTTCCGTTGGCCTTTTCAGTGGGCTCCTTCAGTGAACCCCTTCAGAGGACCCCTTCAGTGGAGCTCGCTCGATGAGGGCTTATTCTTTTCCTATATATTCACTATTTTATCACGCTTTATGTCTGACTATCTTACTGGCACTATGTCGCTGGGGGACTAGTTATTCCGCGACTGCTCTGTGCATCTTAGAGAATTTATTGGACATAAGTTTATTAACTGATATTTTGTAGATTGTTTCGTTGTGTTACATGGGTATCTGAAGTGACGCCATAACGGTCTGCTAATATAGCTGAGTAACGGCTGCAGGTACCTTGACCCTGAGGGCCGACCCTGCATGACGTCAGCCCAGCCTAACGACCATGGCGTCCTCATCCAGCCCACTTCGGAGCCGTACCTCTAATCTCTTCGCGTGTTACTATAGCTATGTAATATGTCGTCAGATACACCACGAGCACACGTGAATGCATCATGCACCACGAATGTACCACGATTACAACACGTCAATCCTGCATCATACACAGTATGTACCGTGCACACAATTGCACGAAACTTGTATACTATGCCCAGGGACATACACCATGTATGTCATATTGTATATTATATTGTAGATTATATTGTATATCATATGCACACAGTAGAGTTCCCGTGTGCTAGTGCAATGCGTGAACCACCATGACGTTTATCACGGCCTACAAATGGTTCTTATCAGACACAATGTGCTCTAATTATAATGAGGTGGTATAAATTAATAAATACGGAATAATTTGCTGCGTATGCAACCGTGTAGTTCATGCTTAGACGCCGAAACCGTAAAGGGTGCGGCCGTTGCGCTTGAGGGCGTAGACAACGTCGAGAGTCGTGACAGTCTTACGCTTGGCGTAATCAGTGTAGTGAGCAGCGTCACGGACGATACGCTCAAGGAACTTGCGGAGAATATCACGGATGCTGTCGTAGATCAAGAACGAGATACGCTTGACACCACCACGGCGGGCGAGACGGCGAATGGCCGGCTTCGTGACACCCTGAAGGTTGTCGCGCGTGACCTTGCGGTGACGCTTGGCACCACCCTTGCCGAGTCCTTTTCCTCCAGATCCTTTGCCACTCATGTTTTGTAGATGTAGTTGTTGTAGTTCTAGTCTCTACCATGGCGGGAGGCCCGGGGTATATATACTGTATGTGGTTAGGGGCGAATCGCGCCCGCGAGCTTCGCGCCTCGGTTATGTAATCGGTGATCATCACTGATGGCAGTCATCACTGATTCGTAGCCCGCAATTCGAGCCTGAACGCGCGTGTTTTAGCGTCGCAAAAATGCTTGGAATTACAATTTTTATCTAATTTTTAAGAATGTTGTAGCCGGTAATTTTCTGCGCGTGCTCGTGCTGGTCTTACTTCTCTGCCTTCGCGCATCGAATTGCCGGCTCTCGCCCCCCGGCTCATTCGCGCATCTTTTTTTGTGTTTTCTCGTGTTGTGTGCGGCATTGCGGTTACGTTATCAGAGGGTGTGTTGTGTGTTTTGCGTGCGTGTGTTGTGCGGGCGGGTGATGATGATTTTGGGAGCGGCCCGGGCGGGCGTGTTGCTGCGCTTTGCGAGCACAATTTTCGAGGGTGCCATTCCTCCCAGCGGTTTGGGGGTCGCCGATTTTTTTGGTTGTTCTTTTGAAACTCCCAACGAAGTTGTGTTTGAGAGCGCTAGTCACGTGCGTGGGTTGGGACCTCCGTCGCTGGCGACCGTAAGCGTGGGCTTCGTCAGGTAAGCATGAGTCTCGAGGGCAGGCGTGCTAGTAGGCAGGCGTGTTCGTGCGCGTGTGCGTTTGTACGCATGTGTGTTCGTACGCATGCGTAAAGCTCGTGGGCAGGCGTGGTTGTACAGTTGTGTTCGCGCAACCATTAATTGTTGCACTAATCGTAAGTAAGGGTGTATATCGCGCTGTGTATTGGACCTGTGTGGGTTCGTCCATATAGGTATATTCTCAGATGGAGACAGGAGTGCGAGACTGAGTTTACCATAATATTTAAACCTACTTCTATGTTTAGCTAGTTTTATCGACTGAGTTATGTTAGTTTTTGATGGTGTATTTAGCAACAAGTATTGAACCCTGGATATGCAAGTAATATTGGGTACATACCCAAGGTCTTATCAATAACATACAAATCGAGAAACAAGGTAACAAACAGAAAATCAAGTACAGATACAAAACAAGAACAAACAGACATAAGGACAAACAATACTCTGAACCAAAGGAAAAAAGAACACACTAGACACATAGTCTGATGTGCAGAAGTCACATACTCATTACAATGTAGCGTACTTAGATACACTAAAACGGGCTACAACAAGCCATGCATGCCGCGACTCGCATGAACAGACCGCCCACTTTTGCCGGAAACCCGGAAACAACGCATCGAACGCACGACACGAGTTTAAACCCAAAAAGCACAACAAATCACGACTAACCCGCCACGAGACGGCGACAACGCACACGCACACACGCCACAAGAAATACAAAACGAACACCCGTCACCCTCTTCACAAAGCCTCCGCGCCGGTCTTCCGCACCGGTCTTATCTCCAAACACAGAGGGTCCGACTTGCCCACTACACTGGCGCGGGGATTGCCGCATGGAACACATGGCGCACATGCTCCCGAAGGCAGGTACGGGCCCTGACCCTAGCGCCCAAACGAGGCGGCGCCCGACGAAGAACACCGCGGGAGCCCCGGGATACGCCCAGAACGGGACTCTCCCAGGAATTCGACGCTCTCGCTAGGCGCCACGGGGCAAGGGCTCCGGCTCGGCCGCCCTTTTTTTCTTGCCCTTGCACCCTGTCACATGCAGTCGCCTTAGGACGATCCTCACGACCCGTAAATTGACACTGCCATCGACCGCAACCTAGTGCGGAGACCGGCGACGCCCCCACGAATGAACAAGGCAGAGGAGATAGCCGTTGCCGAGGCACTCAATCAGCTGAGGGCGCACCACAACGAGGCGAGGACCCCCGAAGACCCCGGGGTAGTGCTTGCCCAGCCGGCCCCGCGAACAATCGACGGAGACGTGGCCGTTGTGGACGAAAAAGCGGCGCTGCAAATGCTCGACGCAGCGAGCACGGTCGCGAGCGTGAGCAGCGGACCGCCCGGCTACGCGAAGGAGGCCGCGTTCGCCGCTAACGGCGTGGACACGAAGAGCGAGGCGAGCACGATAAACGAGGCCACAAAGGGCGGAGACAGCGACGGCACGCTTGCAGTTGCGACTCAAAGCGTGCCCGTAGCGCGGCCCGCGAGTGACGGGCAGCCGCAGTGGAGAAACGTGCTGCTCACGGCGACCTCGCTCGTGCTCACGAAGGACGCGCGCAAGAAGCTGCGGCACCTTCTCAGCGTGCTACGGCTCGCGAGCGAGCACCTGAACACGAAGGTGAACGCGCTGAAGCAGGCCATGGAGCAGGACGCCGACAACGACAACATGAAACCGAAGATCAGCAAGGTCGCGATCCGCAACGACATAATCACGACAATCAAGAAGTGTCTCGCCATGCTGTCGACGCTCGCCACAAACACCTTGCCCGCTGCGGCCCGTGGCCGCGTGCGAAACACGCTTTTGAAGCTGCCCTCGCGGTGGGCGAACCAGCTCGGCAACGAGACGATCACGGAGTCCGACGGGAAGAGCGAGTCCGCAGCGCTCGCGCTCGCCACAGAAACGCTGATCAGCATCCAGAACATAACGAATATTCTTTCCGAGTCGATGGACCGCGCAGACTCCTGGGTCGAGCGGCTGCCGAGCTTCACGCTCGGGAAACGGCGAAGAGACGAAGAGCTCGAGCAGAAAGAAGGGCGCGAGCAGAAAGACGGGCGCGAGCAGGAAGACGAGCCCGGCACGAGCTCGCAGCCCTCGACGCGGCCCGAGTCGCCGGCCGAAGAGCCGGAAACAAAGGCCCTCAAAAAGGCCGCCGAGGAGTAACTATTTATTGCATGCACGAGTCACAGGGCGAGCAAGTCACAGGGCGAGCAACGACAAATTGCACGACAAACTGGCAAGGGCAAACGAGGCCAACGAGCTACAACAGACGCGGTTCAAGCTCTCAATTTCACTGGAATTGCAGACGTCCCGGGTAAGGGACTGCAAGGCACGTATACTGCACCGTGGTCTCCTGTCTTTATTCTTCACTATTGAGCACGCATTCAGCGGGGCACAATTCACCGAAACGCACGACACACTTCTGTCTGCTCTATCTCTACCCATTCTTCGAATCAAGATGCCCGAATCAAGATGCCCGAATCAAGGATGCCCGAATCAAGGAGACTGACTCGAAAGGATTTCTGGCTGAATCGAGTATATTCACCTGAATCAATATTCACTACGCATCGGCACAAGTTCACGACACACTTCTGTCTGCTCTATTTCTGCCCATTCTTCGAATCAAGGATGCCCAAGGAGACTGACTCGAAAGGATATCTGGCTGAATCGAGTATATTCACCTGAATCAATATTCACTACGCATCGGCACAAGTACGTTCGACCGCCGCACGCCGTCCTCTGCGACCCGCGGGCCCAATTAGTATATTAGTATTCGTATCGTCTACGAACAACGAGGAAGCCCGAATAACCTTATGCCTAGACAACCCTGAATACATCGACTATTCATAGTATTTAAACGCATAAAACAAGCAGGCGCAACCCAAAGATAAGAAGCCGTGCTCAAACAATAGCTAAGACCATTGAACACGAATCAGTGCCAAGATATGCCAGGCAAAAAGCACTGTTACACGAGCACTGCACTTAGACATGGTAAAAAAACGTGCACCACTTAGGCTATAAGACGAGCAGTGCTACATTGCGTACTTACGCTACATCATGTATGCCTGCTAAGAAAGCAGTTACACCTCGGCCTGGATCGGAAACAGTGTTCCACCTCGGCCTGGGTTTGAAACAGTGTTCGAACCACCCGAAAACAAAGCCTCACGTCACCACAAGCAGTTATATCATAGCCACGTATAGGCAGGCGAATTCCCTGGTTCGACTGAGATAAACCTTTCGCACGAGAACGACGCGCGACTCGCTGATCAGCGAGGGCTAGGGCGCAGGCACCCCGTTTAGCGTGGACGGCCGGATCTGAAACACGGCGATCTGCTGCAATGCGTGCGCTGCGAAGGCACCGAGTGCTGCTCATTTTTCTGCTGTTCGTGCTCACGGGCATGGGCGTGGCCCTTTTTGCTATCAGCGGCCAGGCCGAGCAGCCCTGGCTCGTTCCCAACGTCGAGGACGGCCAAGCCCCGCCCGAGATCGAAAACAAACTCGAGATGAAGCTCAAAAACCCGCTGCGGTTCTATCCCGAAGACCCTACACACGAAAGTGCCGAGGCTCGGCGCTTGCGCGAGCACCTTTTCTACGCCGTGTTCACGCCCGCGAACGAGATGTGGGCCACGGTGCCCGTCCAGGCCGAAACCGTGTTGAAGCGGTTCCCGCACCACGCCGTGTACTCAGACACGGGCGCAACAATTGGCAAGCTATTTGTCACGGACGCCGTTGCACTGCTTGATACCAGCATCGTGAAAACAAGCGAGTCACTGCACATGTACCAGCTTCGGCGGTACGGCAACGACCATAATCTTGGCCTGGGCCCCGAGGCGTACCCCGAGGACGCGATTGCCGAAGTTTTTGCAGTTATCCAACCAGCTCTGCTCAAGGACATTGTTGCACGGGCCCCGTCACACACGCAATGGTTTGTGCTCGCCGACAGCAAGAGCTACCTCAACGGGCGGGCCCTCGAACGGTGGTTGCAAGGCGTCGATCCCGCGAAGCCCGTAGTGTACAAGTGGGGCCCGAACATTTTGTGGAGTCGTGGAGCCGAGGAAGCTGTGCTGTCGACGGACTACGCGCTCGTGGAGCAGGATGTGGCAAGCGGGAACCTCAGCACGACAGCCATCACGAAGTCGAACTGGTGCTCGCCTTTACCGTTTTTCCACGCCCTCAAGCCGTGGGAAGTCCAGGCGCTGCACGACTGGGAGCTGAGCGCAGCCGAATCCGAGACGTACAACGACTTCTACCGCGACTTTGTCCTGCCGTTTGTGAAACTCGAGAGGCCGAACTGGGAGCTTGTGCCAGCCGGGCCCCGGTACGAAGACAGCTACAGCGAGAGTCTGCAGCCACATAAACAGAAACGGCACTGCAAACGGCTGTGCGATATGGACCCGACGTGCCTGGCTTGGCAGTGGCGAGACGGCCGCGAGTGCTGGCTCGACGCCAACGACACGATCCGTCGCGGCGCAGCTATGAACCCCGAGTTTGTGGCGTACTCCAAAGCAGCCGGGCGCGTGACGACAGGGTACATTGTTGAGCGTATACGTGCCATGCGCAGCGAGATCGAGTGTGACACATTGACGATCTCCCCGCGCCCGCAGAACACGCCCAGCGACTCAGACTTGACGTCCGAGGGCTGGCTTCACCGCCTGAAGGACCGCATAACGATCGACAAGTCTGAAGTGCTGCAAGCGATGTATGCGTACGACGACGAGCTTGCAGAGACCTAACCCCAAACCGCCAAACTCACGCGCACACAAGCTCACGCACAAGCTCACGCACAAACTCGCGAACAAACTCGCGAAGGCTTGGCAAGGCGTTCTCGGAAACAGGTGAGGCAGAAACAGGAGGGGCAGAAACAGATGGTGCTACTGTTGGTGACACATTCGCTGCAGAGTGGCGTGGGCGGGACACAGGCATTGCAGAAAGAGGTACATTGGAAACGTAACACGAAGGAAAGCCACGCAGGAGACGGGCCGAGAGTGTTGAAAAGACAGCGTGCACAGGGCCACGAATAATTCAATGGAAGACTAAGCGGGATATACGGACCTGGGCTGTATATGCAGGTGACCATAACTGGCTGCAGCATCCCAGAAACACGAGCCAGGAGCCAGGAGCCAGGAGCCACGGAACAAGGTCACGGAGCCGCAGAGCTCCAGATTGATGGAGCCAAGAAGAGCGAGATAGTAGGCCTTATATAGAGGAATTTTGTCCTCTTCAAGAGCACAAAAAGTACACAAAGGCGTTCGCACAGACGCCCGTGCCCACGCACACACGCACATACAGACGCAGAGGCACACGCGTCTACAAACGCACACACACACACACACACACACGCACACGGACACACACACAAACGTACATACAAATACAAAGCACAATATATATAGCCTCTAAAATCGCATTCGCTTACAATTCTCGCATTCACTTGCAATCCTCATTTACACGCCTAGACAATGGAGCTAGAACTCACGCATGCCCGTGCTGCGCTCGCGAGTCTCCGCGAGTCGTGCCGAAAGGACCTCGAGTACATGACTCTGCACAACGAAACGGAGCTTGCCATGCTGAAACAAGGTCACGCAGACCACATCCGGCACCTCAAAATGCAGGCGCGTGCACTCCACGAGCGCTACATAGCGAACAGTGGCCTGTCCAGCACGATAAGCCCGGCCTCGAAGCCGAAGTCACTGCTCCGCCTCTTTCGTTACTGATCATGCAACGTACCCAAGGCCTCGCTTGGTCTATGTCCTTATGAGTAAGGTTACACATCTGGTCTTATCGGGTCACACTTCATGTGCCGATTTGCCATGGATTATTTAGGAAGAGCTAATGAGATTGCCCGAATTGTGCTCAATCACGAAATCAAACTTCTGTGCCAGCTCTCCAACTTGCACTGGCGAGGCTGCCTCGCTGGGTAGGATGTGGAGCCCCTAACCTGCTAGCTCGCGAGCCCAGCTCGCGCGAGCTACTGCCAGACTGTGATCGCTGGGTTGCTAGATTCGGATCACCGATTGACCTGTGAGCGACCTCTGAGATGAAGTGGGTTTCGGACACGGGCCCGTTTCTGTCTGCACTCGAGGAGGTGCGGCTTGCGTTCCAGGAGGTCGTCAGCACGGAGATCCAGGAGGCCGTGGCCGGCCAGAACGAGGTCACTGAGCGTTTGCGGCGAATCGAGAAGCAAATAGGTGGCATTGTTTCGCAAATCTCTAAGCAAACTGCCCGGGCCGAGCTCGGCACGCTTGCTGAGGAGACGGCAGGGCTCGAGGCGGCGCTCGAGTCCGTGGAGGACAAGCTCGATACGTGCATTGCGAGCATTCTAAGGATTGACGAGAGCTTACCCGCGCATGACCGACTCATTGCGCCTGGCCTGCCAAACAGCGACAAGTACCGGCTGCTGCACGAGAAAATCAGTGCCCGCAGCATCCAACAGTCGCCCGACCGCCTGCAGGTCCAGAAATCGCGTCCGGAAACAAGGGTCATTGTTGACCACGCAACTACGGCACCAAAATCCACGGCAAAACCACAAAAGTAACCAAATATGCCAATCCATGCCTCAGGTAAGCCACCTTCGACCGGGCGTGGCACTGATAACGGCAAGTAGTCCACGATATCCTTGTCTCGCCACGACTACGTGTGCCACGAAATGTATTACGACCATGTCACGACCTGTGTCACGGCATTTAGAACCGCTCATCACTTCGATTGAATACTCACGATCCTGCTAACTTCGGCACTTGTGACACTGATTTGACAAGAAGCCCAGAATCCTTGTCACACCACGACTTGTACCAGCCATGTACGTCAATGATACTGTGGAGTTGTGAAGCCAGGCCTTTCATGGCGAATGACCGATGCCGCATTGCACTTCTCCAATTTAATGACAGATACCGCGTTGCACGAGTCCAATCTAATGACAGATACCGCATCGCACTAATCCGATACAATGACCAGGTCTAATGTACTATATATGCCGTGCCATGAACTATCAAATCACTAGCAAAGCTCCAATAAAGCATTACCTACTCCTAAATCACTAGCAAAGCTCACAAATTCTCTATCCTATTTGTGAGCCGCATGCAGCCGGCTCGCCGTACCCCGCATAAACCCTATGGGATTCCGTGCATTTGCCTCGCGTGTGCGAGTGCCCCAGTTTTTTTTTGCGTGCGTTTTGGGTGGGCACGGCGAGCCTCAGCCTGGAACACCACCTCACGACGGACAAGGCACCGTCCGAAAAGGAAGTAGAAATATGGCCATTTGGGGCTCAGAGGCGATGGAAAGAGCGCTCAATGCACAAGTGTCGGTGTCGCTGAAGATGTCCACGCTGCTCATGGTCCTGTTTGTGGCGAGCGGGGCCGCGGCCGTGCTTGTGCGGTACTACGTGACGACCAAGTACTCGCGCCTCTCGAAGGACCTCGACAGCGACGAGGCAGAGGACCAGGCAATGGCTGCCGAGATGTGGCGCGAGCCCACGGACTCCGACCTGGACTCGCTCGTAAACGAGAAGGACAGCACGGCCTCGCCCTTTGACGAGTTCCTGAAGGCCGTGAAGGTGTTTGGCTTCCTCGACAACGAGGTTTTCGCGGAACTCACAAAGACCACGCAGACGTTGCGAATCCAGAAAGGCGAGAGCGTGAAACTCGCCGAATTGGGCGGGTTTGCCGTGGTTATCAGCGGCGTTATGGAGGTGTACTGCCAGAGCGAGCGGCCAGACAGCGAGGGCGAGCAGGACTTGCTCAACGAGATTACCGTGTCGTCGCCAATCTCGTCGTTGTCGTCCATTTTGTCCCTGTTTTCGAACGGCATTGAGCCTCAGCAGCGCGAGAGCGAGTTCGACAGGGTCAACGCCACGACGTTCGCCGTGGCGAAGGAGGCAGCAACGATCGTTATCATCCCGGCCGACGCGTTTCGCCAGCTCACGCTGAACTACCCGAACGCCGCAGCAAATATCGTGCAGGTTATCTTGTTCCGCTGGTCGCAGGTCACGTTCCGGACGTGCCAGCGGTACCTGAACTTGACGCAGCAGTTCTATCAGACCGAGCTGTCGCTGAACGCCACGGCGAAATCGCGCATTGACCAAACATTGCCGAAATGGCTCATTGACGATGCCGTGAAACAGCTCAAGGCGTGTGCGGCCGAGGCGTCGAGCGACGAAAAGGTCGTCGAGCTCAAAAACAGGAGCGTGCCCATGTGTCTACCGCGGCACCGCAAGAGCTCTGTCGAGATTGAGGCCGACATTTCGTCGTCGCTGCCCTCAATGAGCGGCAAACCGTTCCTGAACTCGTCCGTGAACCGGTCGCACAACGTCTACATAGACAGCGGAGACAGCCGGCGGTCGTCGGCGTTCCCTGGAGACCTGCTTTCGCACGCATCCCTGAACTACCACACGGCACACGTCCCCGGCGGGTCACTGAACGGCAGTTATGTGAATCTGAGCGACCAGGCCGGCGACTTCGCAAAGCCACGCAAGCCCACGCCGAACGGCGACACCGAGGAGAGCGTGCTGCGGCGGGCGATTGTTGAGATCATGTTCGCCACGATCATGTTCGACTCGCAGGAGCCGCACGCCATGCCGTACAGCGCTGCCACGAGCCCAACGGCGAGCATGGCTAACGGCTTCGACTTTACTGGCAACAGCAACAGCAACAGCAACAGCAACAGTGTCAACAGTAGTAACGGCAATGTCAACAGCAACAACGGTGCTGCCAACAACAGTGCCAGTAGTAACGGCAACAGCAGTGTCAACAGCAGCAGCAGTCACGGCAACACGGCAGGCAGTGGGACGACGGCAGGCAGTGGAACGGCAGGCAGCGGGACCGGCAGCAACGCGTATGGCGTGAGCGGGCGCGGCAGCGTGCCGAGTCTTAACGGCAAGATCGGGTTTGAGGCGAACGCGAAGCGGCTGCGTAGCCAAACGGCTACGGACCCTCGACGGGGCGGCTCGCGCCCAAAAATCCCGAGCCAGCTGCCCCGTTTGCCCGCGTCCTTCAACAACATTCTGGACGATGCCGCAGACATGGTCGAGCTGCTGTGGTACCGCAAGGGCGAGTACGTGAGCCGGTACGGCGAGCGGTGCCGCGGACTTATCTACGTGCTCGAGGGCTCGCTCGAGGTCGGCTACCACCCCGTGCTGTCCTCGGCAGACAGCGAAAAAGAGGGCAAGAAGTACGAGAGGCTGTATGACGTCGAGACGGGCAACATTACGGGTTTCCTCGAGACGATTTCGTCGAGCTCGTCGTTTGTTGACTTAATTGCGAACCGCGATACGTGCGTGGCCGTGATCTCGAAGTCGTACTTCGAAACGCTGGCCGAGATTTACCCGCTGCTCTACATTTCCGCGGCGAAGTCGCTCACGACAAGCTTGACGCGGCCGATCGTGCAGCTCGACTTCGCGCTCGAGTGGATCAGCATCAAGAGCGGCGGGCACCTCCTGCGCGAAGGAGCGAAGGCGAACGCGATCTACTTCGTGCTGAACGGCCGCATGCGTGCGTACCACCAAAAGCAGCTCATTGGCGACTACGGCCACGGCTCGACGATTGGCGAGCTCGAGACGATGATTGGCGAGACGTACTCGGCGTCCGTGGTCGCGGCCCGAGACACGGAGCTCTCGCGGTTCCCGCGCACGCTCGTCGAGTGTCTTGCCCGCCAGTACCCGGCCATCACTTTTGAGATGTCGCGCATGGTTGTGCAGGCCATGCGCGCGCGTAACTCCGTGTTAAAGCGGGACCAGAATATTCTGAACGACTTCAAAACGCTCGCGATCTTGCCGACGCTGCCCGGCCTGCCCGTCGAGGACTTTGCCCTCAAACTGCGGTCCGCGTTCCAAACCGTTGGCCGGGACGTGAAAGTGTTGACGAACTCAATCATTCTGCGGTACCTCGGCAAGTACGCGTTCCAGAAAATGGGTGCCCTGAAGCTGCGGGCGTACCTCGCCGACCTCGAGGATCGGTTCGACATTCTCTTATATGTGGCCGACGGCTCGAGCACGTCGCAATGGACACGGACATGCATTGACCAGGCCGACTGCGTGCTGTTGCTCGCTGATGGGTCGGCCTCGCCCGTGTTCAACGATGTCGAGCGCATGGTTGTGCGGTCTCCCACACGGTCGCGAGCACACCTCGTGCTTCTGCACAACGAAAAGCAAGTGAACCACGGCTCGACGGCGAAGTGGCTGAAGCACCGGCCGTGGATCAGTGCGCACCACCACATCCAAATGGCGTTTGTGCGCGAAGAAGAAGTTGAAAAAGGTGGCCACGGCCTGCAGCAGAACCGTGTGCAGCGCAAGATCAGCCAGATCAAGAACCGCGTGCAGGACGAGATCAAGCTGCTGCAGCAACGCAAGCTCCTGAAGCTCTCGCGCGAGAACTACGACTACGCGGGCCACTCTTCCGGGCTGCAGTACAAAAATGACTTTAATAGGCTCGCCCGCGTGCTGGCCGGCGAGGCCGTGGGGCTCGTGCTCGGCGGCGGCGGTGCCCGCGGGCTCAGCCACATCGGCGTGCTACAGGCCCTCGAGGAGGCCGGCATCCCCATCGACATGGTCGGTGGCACGTCGATCGGGTCGCTCATTGGCGGGCTGTACGCGCAGGACTACGATATCGTGCCGTTGCTGCGCAAATCAAAACGGTTCAGCGTGCACGTCTCGTCGTTTTGGCGGTTGCTTTTGGACCTGACGTACCCGGCCATGGCGTGGACGACGGGCCACGCGTTCAACCGCGCCGTGTGGAAGACGCTCGGCGACTCGCGCATCGAGGACTTCTGGGTCAAGTACTTCACGAACACGACAAACTTGACGCTTTCGCGCATGGAAGTGCACCAGCGGGGCTACGCGTGGCGGTACATCCGGGCGTCGATGTCGCTGGCCGGCCTGCTTCCGCCCATCGAGGAGAACGGCCAGATGCTGCTCGACGGCGGGTACGTCGACAACCTGCCCGTTTCCGAGATGAAGAAGATGGGGGCCCGCTACATCATCGCCGTTGACGTTGGAGCCGTTGACGACACGACGCCGTTGAAGTACGGCGACACGCTGAGCGGCGTGTGGGCGCTCGTGAACAAGTGGAACCCGTTCAGCAGCACGCCGAACGTGCCGAACATCGCCGAGATCCAGCAGCGGCTGACGTACGTGTCGAGCGTGAAGGCCCTCGAGGAGGCGAAAGTGGCCGACGGCGTCATCTACTTGCGCCCGCCCATCGACAACTACGCGACTTTGGACTTCGCGAAGTTCGACGAGATCCGCGAGGCCGGCCACGCGTACTGCACGTCCGAGCTGCACCGTGTCACGGGCAACAAGCTGCTGAGCATTTTCCCGCGGAACGTAAACAAGTCCGGGCCGCGCATCAAGTACCGCCGGCACAGTTTCTAATGCTATGTAAATATACAGACAAATCACGATGGCCCGAGGCCACTAATCAGACTGAATGTGCGAAACTGCATAAATACTGCAGGAGGATTGCCATATACCAGGAGCGGTCATGCGATACGGTTGCAAACGTACGGTGCAAACGCGATAGGTGGACACAGAACTGAGCATGGACATGGCTGTTATACTTAGTGGCAAACTCCAAAACACAAGGCTCGCAAAAAACAAAGCTTGCCATAGGGCACATAGCTTTAACTATCTTAGTTGACCGTGATACGTAGGTTGTAGCGTATAGCACCGGCTGAGGGCACAGCCAGGCCCTGGCACGCGAGACAGGCTGGACGTTAATTGTATGTGTCTTTGGCGTCTATATTACAGTTAGTTATGCTATGAGGCGTGTGGTGTAGGCTTTTGGTTCTCGGCACTTTGGGCCTGTTTCGTGACGCCGTCGAAGATCTTCGCGAGCTCCGTCTCGCTGTACCGCTGCACAACCTCGCCGCTTTCAATGAGCTGGATGAACTGCGGGTCGAGCGGAACCGAGCCAAGGAAGGGCACCTCGTACTTCTCGGCAAGGCTCTTGCCTCCGCCCTTCGAAAAGATGTTTGTGCACTCCGAGCAGTGCGGGCACACGTACCCGCTCATGTTCTCGATGACGCCAAGGACATGGAACCCGACCTTTTTGCAGAAATTCAGCTCCTTGCGCACGTCAGCAGCAGCGACTTCCTGGGGCGTTGTAACGAGCACAGCACCGTCGACGTTCGTGAGTGCCTGGAGCTCTGTAGCAATCGAGATGTGCTCGTCGCTCGTTCCTGGCGGCGTGTCGATGATGAGGTAGTCGAGGTCCCCCCACACAACGTCCTGCACGAACTGGCGAATCATCGCCGTCTTTTTCGGGCCCCGCCACACAACGCTCTTGCCCCGGTCCGGCAACAAGAACCCAAGGGACATGATCCCGAGCCGTTTGTCGCTGTCCAAGTACACGGGGACCCAGCCAGCGCTGCTTTGGTGGATTTTTGCGTTTTCTTGCCCGAAAATGCGCGGAATTGAGGGTCCTGTAAGGTCGATATCCAGCAACCCGACCTTGTAGCCCTGGTCACGCAGCGAGAGCGCGATTTGCGTGCTCGTGGACGACTTCCCCACGCCGCCTTTGCCCGAGAGCACTAGCCAAATATGTTTTACTCCGTCCATGGACATGCAACAGACAAGAGGTGAAAGTAGACTAGCCTGTAGTTAGACTGATTGGCAGAGCTTAGACTGAGCTCAGTCTGAGCTAAGTCTGTAGGCTAAGTTGCTGTAGGCTGAGACGTCTCTAGTTAGACTAGCCTATGCTTAGACTGAGTTAATCCAGCCTTTGAAGTTCGTGACTACGAGCGTTCCACGGCAAGTAACACTTGAAAGCGTGGACTGTATCCTTGGACTGGCAGTAGTTAGACTGAATGCCTTGGTTACTTTCGTCAATTAGTGCGAAAGTCCAGCTAGATCTTATGTCAAGTTCGATCTTAACCTGTACTGCGTGTGCTCGTACAGCAAGTCAATTGCACACTTGTGGACCACTTCGTGACCACTTCGTAAGTCTGAAGCTTCGTGAGGTTTGTGGCAAACCCTTGGCAAAGATCTTCCCTGGGTCAGGTTCCCGGGATGTGGGCGGGTGCGTGTGCCGGTGCCGGGCGTGGGTCTGTGCCTGGGTGAAATTTCACCCCCCGCGCAGCGTTTAAACGGCCGCGGAATCGAAACGGGCAGGAAGGGGAAGCGGCCAAGAATGATCTCGTCCAAAGACACGCTACAAAGAATTTTGCAGCACTTCAAAGCGCCGGTCGAGTTCTGTTTCGGCTACGGCAGCGGCGTGTTCAGCCAGGGCGGGCAGAACACGGCAAAGTCGAGGCAGATCGACATGATTCTCGGCGTGCGCAGCGCGAAGGAATGGCACAAACAAAACATGGAGCAGCACGCGCACCACTACTCCGGGCTACGGCACCTCGGGAGCTCGTTTGTTGCGTTCACGCAGAACCGGCTCGGCGCCGGCGTGTACTTCAATCCGTACGTCGAGATGGAAAACGAGATTGTGAAGTACGGCGTTGTTGAGCTCGGCACGCTCGAGCAGGACCTGCGCGAGTGGCGCACGCTGTACCTTGCTGGCCGCATGCACAAGCCCGTGCGCATAGTCCGGGACAACGAGGGCATTGCCCTTGCTCAACAGCAGAATTTGAAGAGTGCAATGAGCACTGCACTGCTTATGCTGCCCAAGGACTTCAGCGAGCTCGAGCTGTACACGAAAATCGCGGCCGTGTCGTACATGGGCGACGTGCGCATGGCGTTTGCCGAGAACCCGAAAAAAGTGCAAAACATCGTCACAAACCAGTTCTCCGAGTTCCGCAAGCTGTACCTGCCCCTGTTCCGGGACCTCGAAATCGTGTCGCATGCCGATCTCGGCGCCCAGACGCTTCCGGGAAGCGAGGTCGGCCCGCTCAGCAAGGGCCTGCCCCTGTCGCAGGCCGAGCACAACGACGACCGCCTGCTTGCGCACTTGCCCGAGCGGTTCCGGTCAATTGTTACGAAAAACAGCAAGGCCGAGGTCCGAAGGTTACGCGTGTCGAAGGCCGTGGCCCAAACCATCAAGTACCCGTCGTTCACGCAGAGCTGCAAGGGCATTTTGACGGCTGGCATCACGCGCAGTTTCCACTACTCAATGGCAAAACTCGCAAAACGCCACGGCTAGTTGCCTGGGGCCTTATTTATTAGTGTTAGCATAGTGCATCGCTTGATGTCAACAGTCACAGACAATTGAGTCCCGTAATGTCCACGATTTGTGGGAAATCTTGTGCTTTGGCAACATGTTTTGTAGCAGTAACAACTAGTCTGCCTACTTCTCATAGGTTCAAGCTGACAGTTATGTGAAAGTTCTTGCAGTCTTCTTACAGTCTGGTACCTCCTTTACGTCTCGTAAGTCTTGTATCGTCTTGTGACAGTCCACGTCCAACGCTTGTGACTTGTAGGGCTATCGAAGTCTAGAAAATCAGTTAATTGGCATACGTTTTTTGTGACCTTTTCACCTGAAATAGTTATGTGTCAGTCCTGTACGTCTTGTAACGCATTTCACAATTCAACTATCGAATTGTCTTTGATGAATATCCGACTTATACAGTTTCTTGTGTATAACCTTCGATGGAATGCAGCTCTACTCAAACGTGTTGCAGAGCTCACAAATTGCCGGTTTACTTTTCCTAAGTGTTTCGTTGTATTTGTTACATTAGGCAGCATATTATACACTCATCTACGGATAAGAAGATAGATCTCCTCCTGCTTGAGGGACGCGAGGTGGCGGTAGTTGCCCTCAAGACTTAGTAGTAGCCCACCGAACGAGGCGTAGAGCGCAAGCTTGTCCTTGTCGCCCTTCTCTGACTCCATGAACTTGTACACTTTGCCGTGCATGACGTACTCGTAGTCGTCGGCGAGCGAGGTCTCGCCTGCCCGCGGAGGACGCCAGCTCCGGCTCGAGTTTGCGTCGCCGAGCGAGCTCGCCACGGCCACGGTCAGCGTCTCGCCCTTCTGGACCTGGTACAGCTCCGTGTTGATGTCGAGCGAGAGCTGCAAGTCCGGGTTCGTGGTGCTCTGCGCTTCGATGCGCGTAACACGGTCGTACTTGCCCTGGTCCAGACTCTCAATGCGAAACAGGTCGCTGAACAGCACGGTCCCCGACATGGCTGTAAAGACTGTTAGGCGAGTTTCTCTCGAGTTTGGCGGATCGACTTTTCCGCTGCGTCAGCATCCCTACCCACACGCACGTCGATGCACGCGAAGAATCACAGCTCCACAGAATATCTCGCCAATCGTAAGCAATCATGTAGTCATAGTTATTTGGTCGATTGTCAATTGTAGAGCAGATGTGAATTGCAAGTGTGTGGTGATTTGCCTGTTGGCTGGACGATATGGAATACGCCTGTCAGTGCGCAATGAATGGCATAGTCGGCCTATTTGTAGCACAATTGCGAGCAATTCAGTTGGTACTGGTTCAAGTAAGCCAGTTGTATCGTGGTCTCCAATGCCTACCTTTTTAATTGGTACCGGGGGTACCTTGCACGACTCCACTAGTAACATTGAAGTGCCAACGCCCACACTTCCAGTCGAAGGCACAACCAGCGCCTGTACCTTCAGTAGTATTAGCCCTTCACTAGCACACTGGCCTCACTAGCACACTAGCCTCACTAGCCTACTAGCCAGCCAGACGTAGACCTTGCCAGCCCCTCAGTCCTAGCATCACTAGCACACTGGCCTCACCAGCCTACTAGCCTCACCAGCCAGACGTAGTCCTAGCCACTCAGTCCTACCTGAGCAGCTCCTCGAGCAGAGCCTGACTATTAGTGGTGGCTACTTTTTGAGGGCAGCAAACCGGGCCCAGATATCATCGCTTGGTTCCTCGGCCTGTTCTGTAGTCGGCTCCTCAGGTTTTTGCTCCTCGGGAGGCGGTGTGTACACGCCTGGCACGTTCACGCCGTACGCCTTTGCAATCTCGATGAGGTACAGGTCCACGAGCTCGGACGATGGGATCTCAACATGGATGCGTTTCAACACCTTGGGCGGGATGCTGTCCTTGTCGTCCACACACGCCTGGACAAACTCCTTTGACGTGAGGTGGGCAAGCAGGGGTTTGAGACCTGTCAATTCCTTGATGCTCGTGTACTGTGCGCAGTAAATAAGGACGTGCAGGGCCTCGCGCAGTCGCTCGTCGCCGATCTCGGGGCCGTGCAGCATCGAGCACCGCGCAAGCACAAGCTCGCTGTAGATCTCGAGCGTTTCGAGGAGCTCAATGTAGATGTCCTCTTGGATAATGTTCTCAATACGAATACGTGCGCTCTCGATTTTGCCGTCCTCAAGCACTTGCGCAAGGGCCCGGCGGTTCTGCTTGGCGAGGGCCGAGTTCTTCTGCTGGAGGAGTTTCAGCCGGTTCACGGTCAGTTTCAGGTGCGCACGCAGGCGCGAGACCTCAATTGAACTCATCGGGCCAATAATTAGAGCCTGCTCAATAGCAAGTCGGTGAAAGGCGGTAGTATACTGAGTAGGATTTAAGTACTGCGATTAGGTGTCGCTGCCCAGATTGGGAGGCACTGTGGGTGCTATGTGGGTGCTATAAGGGTCCTATAAGGCTATAAGGGCTGCGTGGGTGGGTGCTATCTCCAGGTTAGCTGGGTGGTTGGGTACTTTAAGTGAGTGCTTTAGCTGGGTAGTTAGCTGGGTAGGTTAGTGGAGTTTATGTGTGTACCTTAGCTGGGTAGTTAGTTGGGTTGCTAGTTGGGTAGCTGGGTTGGTTACTGGGTACTGCATAGGTGGACTGCCTGGGGTACTGCATAGGTAGTCTGGGGTGTAGGCGGAAGGTACGCTTGTAGTAAGGGAGATGTCCCGTAGCGGGAAACCGGCATTCAGACTGAAGCCCGCGGCCACAAAACCTGTGAAACGCAAAGCCGTTGCCCTCGATCCCGAGCCCCCGGCACCGAGTTCGAAATCCGCGTCGAAGGCCGTGCCCGACTCGCACAATGCAAGCCTCGACTCGTACTTGACGAGTTTGGACGACACGCTCAGTTCGGGCGTTGCCACACTTGACTCCGACGACGTGCCCGAGGCCAGGGAGGTTACGGCTGGTCCGCGGAGCCGGCCAGCTAAACCAGCCAACAAACTCAACAAGATCTCGAAACAGCATGTGTCGTACGCGTTCACAAAGAAGCTGTACGACCCTATACGAGACGAGTCCGACACGTACCGTGCCGAGCTCGGGATCCGTGTCGAGGGCCGTGTCGAGGGCTCGGACGAGGGCCGTGCCGAGGGCTCGATTGCCCCCATCCGGGAGTGGGAGGCTGCCTCGTTGCCGTTCCCGATGATGCGAGTGCTTGATCACGCAAACTACGTGCGGCCTACGCCGATCCAGGCCCAGGCCCTGCCCGTTATCATGAGCGGGCACGATATGCTCGGGATTGCGCCTACGGGAAGCGGGAAAACGGCAGCATTCCTCATTCCCATGTGCCGGCACGTCGCCGCAAACCTTGTCGTGCACGAGCAGGCCCACGCTCGCGGCCCGTTTGCGCTCGTGCTCGTGCCAACGCGCGAGCTGTGCATCCAGATCTACCGAGAGCTTTTGCCGTGGACAGACAGCCTGCAGCTGCATGCCCTGAGCTGCTACGGCGGGTCGGACATCTCTGCGCAGATCTCGGCGGCCGTGAACAGCCGGTGCCACATCGTTGTTGCGACGCCCGGCCGGCTCATCGACCTGCTCGCGGCGAACAACGGCCGGGTCATGACGCTGAGTGCCGTGACTTTCCTTGTTGTTGACGAAACAGACCGCATGTTCGACCTTGGGTTCGGCCCGCAAGTGCGCAAGATCGTCGAGTCTGTGCGCAGCGACCGGCAAACCGTTGTGTTCAGTGCAACAATGCCGAAACAGCTCGAGGCGTTCGTTGGCCGCATTTTGACGGACCCGCTCAAGATCCTTGTAGATGCACCCCGCGGAGCGCGCACGGGAACCGTGCCTGCCCAAGTCGAGCAGAAAGTGTTTGTAGCACGAGACGACGACGCGAAGTTTGCCTTGCTGGTCAAAGTTTTGCAGGAACGAAGTGCCGAAAGCCGTACCGAAAGCAGTGCCGGAAGCCGTGCCGAAATACGTGCCGAAAGCAGTGCTGACATTCGTGCACAAAGCCGTGCCGCAACCAGGCAAAACACACCCGTGGCCATTGTGTTTGTGAACACGCAGGCCATGGCCGATGCGCTGGCATTGCGCCTTGCTGCAAAGCACGTTTCGTGCCGGGCCCTGCATGGTGGGATGGACCAGCGCGATCGGGACGATGTGGTTGCCGACTTCCGGGCCGGCGAGATCCGCGTGCTCGTTGCCACGTCCGTGGCTGCGCGGGGCCTCGACGTGCCGAGCCTCGGGGCCGTTGTGAACTTTGACCAGGCCTCGCATCGCGAAGACTACGTGCACCGGGCCGGCCGTACGGGCCGGGCCGGGAACCGCGGCGAGTGCATTAGCCTGCTGCTGTGCACGCAGGACAAAGAAGCGTTCCAGCTTGCGCAGGTCATGGAACCGAGCAGCGAGCTTAGAGAAATGGCCGACCGGTTTGCAACAACGCACGCCGAGGACCTGCGCAGTGCGAAATCGAGATGGCTCGGCTTCGGCGGCCACGGGCTTACGCGGCTCGACTCGAAACGCGACTTGCAAAGGTCGATCGAGCAGGAAGTGCTGCTCCACGAAACCGGCGGCTCGCCCATGTCGAGGGAAAACACGCCAGAACTCGACACTGCAGTTGTAAAGCAAGCCGGCAAAGAGGCGTACACAGCCAGGCTGCTTATTGACGAGGCCTCGAAGGACTCGCGGCTCGCCGTGACTGCCGTGCCTACACAAAACGACGTCATGGAACGGTACCGCGTATCGCTGACTCTCAGGGGCACGTACTACGCGAACCGGCCGCCAAGCATGTCTGAGGATGCACGGCTCCACATTTTGATCGAGGGCAGCACGCGCGCAAACGTGTTCGGTGCCTACACGGAGCTAGTCAGAGTAATGGAGGCAAAGGACGCTGAGGTCGAGCCCCACGGACGGTACTCGACATTTTAGTACGAATGGGCTCTGCACAACACGAAGCAGGAACTTTTCCATGGGCAGACGTGCATTTCGAATACTAACAACACTAGCCTCTGGTTCTGTCGGCTCTCCTGCGCCCTCACAGCATGCGAGTGGAAGCACGCTGGCGAGCTTCAGAGCGAGCCTGCAAGTCTACGCCTTTGAATTCGCATGCATCTGTGGCATCTGGTTCGCCGGGTCTAGCCAACAGTTGGAATCACCCTCTGGGTTTCACCATACATGCGACACTCCCTGGAATGTGAATACAGTAATTCGTCGTTAATGAATTTAATTTCAGCATGCTAAGGCAAGCACGAATTACAGCTCGAAAGAATACAGGTCCTGGCGCGTGAAATTAGCCATTTCCAGACCGAACCCCGAGCATAGACATCGCGAAATATCCACGAATTGCTTCTTGCGACATGCTCCCTGTATTTCAGAATTGCTCTCGTGAATTTAAACGGAGTCTACATGACCAACTGGAGAAGAGCCTAGAACTGAACCTACGTTTCCTTACTAGCAACCGAATACGTCCATCGGCATCAATGAGCGCTCAGCCCATAAATTATAAGTATAGTCAAAAAGTGTAGCTCGCGCAGCATTCGTGACCGTGTGACGAGACCAGATATCATTACAGCGGCATTGACAGTCCTCTTGAGCAACAACGTTGCTTCGGCGGATCGTGATTGTTACCTGCTTATATGGAGTTACGTATTTTCGTGAAACTGCATATATAATAGCTATGTTCAGAGATAAAGGTCCCGTCGAACACTGCCCTTATCGTATTCGCGAATACAGACTATAAATAGTGGAAAGACAGAGCTCGTTCCAAATGGGACGATAGCTTTAGTGCAGCCAAAGACTACGTAAGTTTCTGCGCCAGCTAGTTTCACATTTTCATAAATTCTTTACTTCGCTAGTATATAGCTCTCTGATAGTCGACACGGTTATGTCTCCCTAAATTGAGACTCATTGTCTCTTGGAAAGACTTCGAAATCTGATAGATTTCCATAGTAGATGAACCGTGGCGAGTGCTCTTTGAAGGCCAAGAACGATCCGTGACCAAACACTGCAAAGTCGTGCCTATACTTGAGAACACCTTTGACGAAAATTTGATGGCACTCTTCGAATTCCTTGAGAGTATGATGGCCGAAATGTGCTACAAAGTCATCCCATTCGTCCTGCGTCGCATCACCACCCTCTTCTGTTATCACATATGTGAGATTATGTTTGTTCAGCCAGTTGATGCAAACGGAAAGGTCCCGCATTGCGGCTCGAGATGGTTGACTTCGTTTTACACCAGAATGTTTCCATAAATGAGTCGAGCTATTCGAGCTTCGAAATAAGGTTGTTACGAACTTGTATTGCCTGTCTCTCAGGGCGTATATGTATAGTGACTGCATATGAAAGCGACCAGAGCTAAAAATGTCTAATACAGTCTCGTATAGCTTTTTCCGTTTGAATATCTGCGATTAAATATTGGGTAACACAACAGTTACGAGCTCTTCAGAGGAGTAGCCCCGCGTCCAGTACAGCCGTTAGTCTATCCACGAAGAAAACAAATAAATAGCAAATGAAAAGGCGAAGTGCTCGGTTCACATGGTAGATAGCTCTATTACAGTCAAAAGCAGCGTAGATATCTGGATCAGCCCATTACACAGTCCCATGAATTCTTTACTTCGTTAGTATATACGTCTCGGATGGTCGACACAGTTATGCCTCTCTATATTGAGACTCCAAGTCCGTTGGAAAAGCGGCGAAGTCCTGTAGATTCCCGTAGTAGATGTGCTGTGGTGAGTGCTCTTTGTAGCCCCTATAAGATGCGACACTGAATACTACAAAGTCCTTCCCATACTTGACAGCACCCTCGGTGAAAATATCCAGGCACTCATTAAGCTGCTTCATGGTATGATGGCCAAAATACACCCTGAACATTTCATCGCCCCCATTCCTCGGACAGCCTTCTCTTATCACGTATGTGAGATTATGTTCGTTCAGCCAGTTGATGCAAACCGAAAGGTCCTTCATTGCGCCTCGAGATTGTGGGCTTCGCTTTGAGCCGGAATGTTTCCATAAATGGGTGTAGCTATTCGAATTAAGGTTCGATACGAACTTGAATCACCTGTCTCTTAGGGCATATATGTATCGTGACTGCATATGAAAGCAGCCGGAGCTAAACATGTCTCACAAAATCTAGTATAGCTTCTTTCCACCCGAGTAGCTGAAATTGAACATTGAATCACACAACAGCCACGAGCTCCTCAGTTCACATGGTAGATAGCTCTGGTGCAGCCAAAGACTGCGTTAGTATCTGCGCCAGCTCGTTCTAAAGCTTCGTAAACTCTTTACTTCGCTAGTATATAGCTCTGATAGTCGACACGGTTAAGTCTCCCTAAGTTGAGACTCATTGTCTCTTGGGAAGACGTCGAAATCTGATAGATTTCCATAGTAGACGAACCGTGGCGAGCGCTCTTTGAAGGACAGAAACGATCCGTGGCCATACACTGCAAAGTCTTCCCTATACTTGCGAGCGCCTTTGATGAATATTTGATGGCACTCTTCGAACTCCTTGACGGTATGATGGCCGAAATATGCTACAAAGTCATTACATTCGTCCTGCGTCGCATCACCACCCTCTTCTGTTATCACATATGTGAGATTATGTTTGTTCAGCCAGTTGGTACAAACGGAAAGGTCCTTCATTGCGCCTCGAGATGGTTGACTTCGTTTTACACCGGAATGTTTCCATAAATGGGTGTAGCTATTCGAGCTTCGAAATAAGGTTGTTACGAACTTGTATTGCCTGTCTCTCAGGGCGTATATGTATAGTGACTGCATATGAAAGCGACCAGAGCTAAACATGTCTCACAAAATCTCTTATAGCTTCTTTCCACCCGAGTAGCTGAAATTAAACATTGGATCACACAACAGCCACGAGCTCCTCGGTTCACATGGTAGATAGCTTTAGTGCAGCCAACGACAGCGTAAGTATCTGCGCCAGCTAGTTTCACATTCTCATAAATTCTTTACTTCGCTAGTATATAGCTCTCTGATAGTCGACACGGTTACGTCTCCCTAAGTCGAGACTTATTGTCTCTTGCAAAGACTTCGAAATCTGATAGATTTCCATAGTAGACGAACCGTGGCGAGCGCTCTTTGAGGGACATAAACGATCCGTGAGTCATCACTGCAAAGTTCTGCCTATACTTGAGGACACCTTTGATGAAAATTTGATGGCACTCTTCGAACTCTTCGAAGGTATGATGGCCGAAATATGCTACAAAGTCATTACATTCGTGCTGCGTCACATCACCACCCTCTTCTGTTATCACATATGTGAGATTATGTTTGTTCAGCCAGTTAGTACAAACGGAAAGGTCCCGCATTGTGCACAAAGATAAGAGCCCTTATCTGGATCCTTAAGTAGTGACTATATATATATATATATATATTCTCGGTCGCCACAATCCAAAATGTAGGGTTTGAACCTTACCTCTGTAGGAGGGACTTCAAGTCAGCTGGTCAGAACCCTCAATCTCAGAGAAATAACTTAGTCATCACATTATCAGACACATGCATGCAGCGTTGGGTGCATGTGATCTGGGGAGAGGTGTTTGTATGCCATAAGCCAGCAGCAGGCGTGCACAACTGTCTGTCTAGAATTGTAATCCAGACCGCCAATAGCAGGCAGAAACATCTAATGTGCTTCAAAAAAAGTCGAACTCGTATATGTGAGCAATTGGCTTCTTACAGTCGAGGATGGCTACGTAGATTATACTGTGAGTCAGTTCGGTAATCCACAAACAGTACAACATGGCGAAGTTTGCCACGTCCAAGACATCGATATGAGGCATTGGCCAGCTTTGACTATGAAATGCGAGGATAAATAATGGCAATTTCGAAGACAACCGATGGGGGCATAGCTTACTTGGTTGTATACTAGAGATTGCTCTCCCCAGCCACATCTTGTGCTACCACAATGTCTCAAACACAAAGTGAGTTGGCTAATATCCGAGAAAATACAACAAAGGATATGAGGAAAGCCTATGGGTGGTACGATGCTACTATAATACATATATATGCGTATGCTATTAATGCAGGCGGGCTGAGACCTTACTGAATTTATATTGAGGTTTTATTTCGTTCCTTCTTGCTCGGCAGTCAGGCCAGTGGTCACCTGGACCTTTTATCCAAAACGACGCAACACTCGCTAAAAGAGGACCGTCTTCGTAAAAATACTTTGACTGTCCGCTCACTGCGTTGTCTCCGTTCTTATCGACCGAGCTACAAGTATGATGAACCCAATAATAGACCTCAATCTCGCCCTTGACGCCCGTAATTCTCATGGACCCGTAATTCTCATGGACCCTGGGACTTTGATACCGTCGTAGGTGTAGCAGCCCTTATGCTTGAACCATCCAGTCTTGAACGCCAACCGGCGTCCTTTACAGTAGGCTTCCTCGAAAGCTTCGATAGTCAAAAAGGATGCACCCGAGGGTCGTCCAATGCCCTTGGAAAGCGCTTCTCTCTCCCGCTTTGCTTTTGCGGCCGCCTTTTGCTCCGCCTGGATTGCTTGCGCCCTTTTACTGCCCTTCTTCGGTGAAGGCATTATGGGCCGAAGGTTGTTTACAGTCCGCTAGGGCGCGTTAACCTCGACCCAAATTACTATCCTTACCCCATGGGTTAGGAACTGACAGTGGTCTTCCTCTTGGTTTATGGGCACTGCGGCACTAGGCGTACAATTGAGATATAGGAGAGTCTAAGCGTATGGTTCAAACCTAAGAGGTCAACCAATTGAGCCAAGGAGTCAAAAATTGTGTGCCCAAATTTATTCAATCATAGGCTTTGTCGCAGGAACCCACAATTTTGTGGCAGTGTTCTACAGGGACCAAATTAGCACGTGACTCTAGTTATTCAAGTTGGGCTTTTCGAAGCTTTGACATCTAGCGATAGAGCACACGAGAGTCTCTGGATATGCATAGTAAGCAAACAAGAATTAGCCGCGTAGTGGACGTTATGGAGACGTCACATTCGCATTGGCACGGTCACCTCACTTATATATCATGGTGTAGCATCAGACACTGCAAGAGTACTAGAACACCAACATTAATGGCACAGATAGGATAGGAACGCGACTACTTGAGCGCAAGGATCTAGCATCGTTGCTAGCCATTTCAAAGCATTGCAATGCATCTCGACGGCATCCTACCGTTGGAAACCTCGTTTCTTTAGAAGCCGTACTAATTGTGGCAGGTAGTGCAAATTTAGACCTGAGAATGCCATAATAACAAACGGTCCTTAACACTCGAGCCCAACATCAAGTCGAAGAGCAAATACTGTGAGCATAGAAGGCAAACAGAAGCGATTCAGCTCGTTTCCAGCATTCAAGGATAGCAAATTTCTTTGCTTAGTAGGGAATTCACCTTGAAACAGATCAATTTGCAATGAATGTTGGTTCTTAACCACATTAAATGCCTTCAACATGATGTTCAATATGATGTCTAATGTGTACCAAGTGCACCATGGCCACCTCCCATTATGATCGTTTGTGGCTTTTTTGTCGCAGAGCGCACCTTCAGCACATGGACCCAGCGGACTAGATCTTCGTGAAATGCAAGGCAAATTGGCGTAAACCCGTAATATGGCGAAAGATATGGCGAAAGATTAGTATCCAGCTAAAATGAGTACTGAGTTTTCTCAGATAAAGTGTTCTCTAATTCAATCCTTGACTTCTCGTCAACGTAAGAACCTGGGTACTACATTTACAGCATCTTTGTAAACTACATAGCTCTTGACGAGAGAATTTTGATGGTCACAGCCTATTAAGCAGGCCATTGAAGCGGCCTTTGAGCGGACCATTGAGGAGGCAGTTGAGCAGGTATACCGTGCCATTATCCACGCTGGCCATGTATTTGGCACAACTAATTGCATCCGCGGCGACTAAAAAAAAACTACACTCATTTACAGCAGGCTGTCGAGTGGTAAAAAAAGCGTGCTCCGGGTGGGGATCGAACCCACGATCTTCGCGTTACTTGACCAGGTTTTAGCTGGCGAGAAGCATATCAACCCGTATGACGTGGTTAGAATATAAGCACGAGGCCTTAACCACTAGGCGACCAGAGCCCAGCTGAAGTCCGTAACTCGTAACCTATCTTTTCAG
Source organism: Starmerella floricola (assembly GCA_030579735.1). Taxonomy (NCBI): domain Eukaryota; kingdom Fungi; phylum Ascomycota; class Dipodascomycetes; order Dipodascales; family Trichomonascaceae; genus Starmerella; species Starmerella floricola. Next base: position 366,688 of record JAKTRP010000009.1, on the reverse strand, counting down.
ATGAGCCACGGATAGGAAACCCGGTAATCTGTCACTTATATACACTATATAGCAAACCCTGAGAAACTCCCTCAAGGACAAGCCATAAGCGCGGTGAGCTTGAATTTGAAAGGGCCGTATTCGCACTACCTATGCATCTATTTTAATATGTACACTTCTAAACCTTAAGGTCTTCGAGCAGGGCAAGCATGCTCTCCTTTTCGTGGGCCAATGGAGGCCCTGCCGTGGCCCAGCGAATCTTTCCGTCCTTGTCTACGACGTAGACGTAGCCCGCGAGCTCGTTGGATGCGCCAATGGCTTCTTTTGTTTCGTTGTCGAGCTTCGAGTTCGCCAAAAGGTACTTGTGTACTTCGGCGTTCGCGATCTCCGTACGCCGGATCCGCCCCGAAAACAGCCGTACAAGCAAGCGGTTCACCCAATTTGTGGGAACGTTCACATCGACTAGACGCACGCCTAGCTTCGCAAAGTCTAAGTCTGATGTGAATGCTGCAATCTGCTGTTGGCCCAGGGCCGACGAGAAGAGCCGTACAACGTTCGGCCTGTCTGAAGCGAGCAAATGGTGCAGGCTCTTTTCCGCGTTCACGGACCCATCGATCTGCAGGCCAAACACGTTCGCCATGTACAGGCTCGCTGCGGCCGGGAATGGCGAGGGGGGTGCCGTGAAAATCTTGCCGCCCGTGTGCCGGAACTTGTAAATGTCGTGAAAAGACGACCTTGCGAACTCGCGCTTCAGCTCTTCGCGACGCAAACGGTTCCTTTCGAGGTCCATGAGCTCGGCCTTGCGTTCCTGCAGCGTTTTCGAGTGGTTCGTTTGCGTGAGCAGCGGTTTCGATGCTACGCCAAGGGGCTTCAGGAGCTGTTTAATCTCTTCCGGGCGCTCGGGCCGAAACTTTGAGGCCGTTGACGCCCAGCGCTTGAAAATTACGGACATTTGCGTGCCTCTTTGTGGCCGAATTCAGCTTTTATTGCTCGATTCTATGGCCCGATTCTAAGAGTGCTCGATCACGCAGGCCGGGTGTGAGTGTGAGTCTTAGTCCCACAACCTCAGGACGCCTGCCCAGCCTATATAAACGGGCCCGTGCCCACACCAAAGTTTCTTTCTTCAGATCAAAAAAGCACGGGGATCTGCCACGACGTTTGAGCCTTCCTCTGCTCCTGCGTTGCCATAGCTTCACAGAAGCTTAGCATCCCCCAGACTAAGTACCTTGTAGGAAGTTCGGGTTCTCTGCTATAGAGCCTGGATGTCGAAAACTTGGGCACATAACACGTATAAGCCTAATAGTGATATACCGAACTAAGACTGAGCACCTAGTCTTGGCGAACCGTGCCACGGTTCTGCCAGTCCCGCCAGTTGAAAACTGCTACACTACGTGGTACTAGCCTCATACTTGCTTCATACTTGCTTCATACTTGCCTGGCACTGACAGGCCTACAGGCCTACTTACTTGTCTGGCGCCTGTTTGCTAGTGCTTACTGGCTTGGTACTCGTCTAGACCTGGTTGCCTTCTAGCACAGCCTTATACTTACTGGCCTAGACTTACTGGCTATTTCCTGGCTACTTGCTGGTACTCATTGCTCACAGCAACTGGCCTTCCTTGCTTGCTTGCCTAGTTAGTTGCCTTGTGGTACTTAGTTGTTTGTTACACACTCACTTGTGTAGCACTTGCGTGCCACTGGCCTCACTGCTAGCCAGGTTTTTCTTGACAAAGTTTTTTTTTTGCATGGAGCGAGAAACGAATGCAGAGCTTGAGGAAGTGCTGCGCACGAAATTCGGCCGGTCCGAGTTCAGAGCGAACCAGCTCGACATCATCAAGGCCACGCTCGAACCAAAAGATATGCTTGTTGTGCTGCCCACGGGCCACGGCAAGTCCCTGACGTTCCAGCTGCCCGCAGTTGTCCAGTCACGCAGCGGGTTCTACATTGTTGTGTCGCCCCTGCTCGCCCTTATGAAGGACCAGGTCCGCCAGCTACAGGCTCTTGGCCTCGGTGCTGCGAGCGTGAACAGCACGACCAGCCCTCGCGAACGGCAACGCATATTTGACGAGTTTGTTGCCGGCTCGGCCTGTCTTCTGTACGTGAGCCCCGAGCAGTGCTTAACCGCTGGGTTCAGGGCGTTTTTGGACAGAGTGCCTAAAGGCAGCGTGAAGCGCATTGTTGTTGATGAGGCACACTGTGCCGTTGAGTGGGGCACGGACTTCCGGCCGGACTACGCACGACTCGGCTCTGAGTTCCGCCGCGTGCTCGGCCCGGGCGTGCCCTTCACGGCCCTCACGGGCACGGCCTCGCCGCAAATGCAAACGCAAATCTGCCGAACGCTCGGTCTCCGAACGCCGCACGTTTTCACGGGCTCGACAAGCCGGCCCCACTTGCACTTCGAGGTCCGGTACGTCGAGGATGCGGGCGACCGGCTCGCGGATATGCTCAAGTTTCTGCGCATGTACCGCGGCCGCATTGCGAGGCTCAGCCAGCAGGTCAGCGACACGGGCTACGTCGGGTGCGGGATCATTTACTGCCGGAGCCGGGCCTCGACGGAGTACATAGCCGCGGAGTGCAACCGCGAGCTTGGCCAGTTTGCAGCGGCGTACCACGCAGGAATGCCCGCTGCCGAGCGCGAGGCTGTGATGACACGCTGGCTGGCCGGCGAGCGCGAGTGTGCCGTTGTTGTGGCAACGATTGCGTTTGGCCTCGGCATCGACAAACCGGACACGCGGTTCGTCATCCACTTCGACCTGCCCGAGAACATGGAGGCGTACGCGCAACAAACGGGCCGGGCCGGCCGGGACCGGCGTGCAGCGCGGTGTATTCTGTACTACGCGTTGCAGGAATCGAACCGGAGCATGCGGTTCGTGCGTGGGGGCAGCAAGGATGCCGTGCGGGCCACGACAGCCCTGCTTTCGTACGCAACAACGACAAACAAGTGCCGACACGCGATGCTCGCTTCGTACTTCGGCGACCCGGCAAAGCCGCACTGTGACTTTGCGTGTGATTTCTGCAAGATGCCGAAACGCCTGAAACAGCGGTACGACGCGTGGTACTCCGAGGTCGCTTAACACACCATCAAAGCAGACCTACGACCGATGTGAATGCCAACGAGTCACAGTATTGTATGCGTTTACGACCAGTACTTAACACACTGAATGCCAACGAGTTACAGTACATTGCTATGCGTTTATGACCAGCATCTGACAGACTGAATGGCAACAAGACACACAGCATTATGCGTTGGCTAGTGTTCAACAGACTGAATGCCATGCTATTTGGGATGGGTACGTTATTTCATGTCTCTTACCGCAAGAGCAGTAGCGAGCTAAATTATGTGTTATGACCAGCTCTTAACAAACAGACTGAATGTCAACGAGTACAGTATTACGCGTTGGCTAGTACTTAACGGAATGCCAATGCCTATTGGGATGTTATGTTTACCAGTTTTTATTCAACAGAATGATTCTAAGTATTTATTCAACAGGCTGAATGCGAATGCCTATTAGGCCGGTTCGACGTGGGTTACGTCTTTGATGTCTCTTACTACAAGAGCATTAGCGAGCTAAATTATGCGTTATGACCAGTACTCAACAGACTGAATGTCAACGAATACAGTATTATGCGTTTAAGATCAGTACTTAACAGACATGGCTGGTTATTCGTTGCCGATATCCATCAGCTACTCAAACACGAGCTTTTGGTCGTCGACAAGTGCCTGGCGGAGCGTGGACTCGTTCACGGCCCACTGCATGAAGTACTCGCTCTCGAGGTCGTGGATCCGGTTCCCGAGCATGATGAGCGAGTGCAAGGGCTCGCCGCTTTCGTACTCGGCCATCTCCTTGAGCGTGCCGGCCTTAATCGTTTGGCGAGGCGAGCCAAGTCGTGAAACAGCAATGCACGGCGTGTCTGGCGTGTAGTTTGCCTCGCCGCGGTTCTCCTGGACCTCGAGCAGTTGCGAGGCTGCCTGCTCAATGCTCATGAACCGGGGCGGCTCGTAGATGTTGTTGCCCCTCAGCAGGTTCTGCATCGTTTGCTCCTTCACCTTGATGTCGAGGAGCACGAGCGTGTGCAGGCCAATGCGGCGGTTCTCCTTGATCTTGTCGTAGAAGCTGTCCGGGCGCCACGAGTCCGTGAAAAATACCATCGACACGGTTTGCCCGAAGTTGTAGAGCTGGACGCCCGTGCACCCGATCGCATTGAGCACGGACGCGTTGTGGATGACCTCGGTTTCGATGCCCCGCTCGCGGGCCCGCAGAACAAGGTCCGTGTGCGTCGTTGCGCCGAACGGATCACCAACAACAAGGAACGCAATGTCATCGCCTTTGTCTGCTCCTTCCAAAATCTCGTCCGACCCGGACTCCACAAGCTCGCGGTCCGCCAAATATACTTTGTTCCCGTAGAACTGTTCGAGGGCCTCAGTGTCTGCAGCCATGAGAATGCTCGTGTACGCCTCTAAATACACGCGTTTGCAATTCTTCACGATCTCGAGCCCGCGGACCGTGATGTCCTTTGCATCAGACAGACCCAGGCCAATCAAGTACAGCATGTTTAATGGACCTGCAACGCTTGTTTAGCCGGCCAATTTTTTTTCTGAAAAACCTGGGTCGTGGAGACCTAACCCTCTACCCCAGCAAAAGGGCCTTTTCCCTTCCCCACGCGCACGTTGAGGTTTACATCCACGGCACAGACCACAGACCACAAAAATATATATATAGGGACCACACCCGCCTAGCGTCGTAGCCACACAGCTTATATCTCGTGAAATGCCAGACGAGAACACGCCGTTGATTGCAAATGGAGCAAACGGCGAGGAGTCCGAACTGCACAGGATAAGACGCGAGTTCGAGAGCGAGCTTGCGCAGGAGGACGAGAACACAACGCTGTTTGACCTCCTTGTGAAACGCCCTACAACAACGATACTTGCCCTGAGCCTGTTTGCGCTCATTGTGATTGCCACGAGCCTTGTCTCGGCTGTGAAGTCCTCGGAATTGAGCGACGAGTTCATGAGAGTGCCTCAAGTCGCCCTCGAAAGCGTTGAGCTTTTGGGAATCCAAAACGACGAGATTAAGGTCCACACAGTCACGCAATTGCAGCTCGACTACTCGCCCTTGGGCGACTCGTTCACGAGCCAGGCCCTGCAAAGGGTGAGCGCCCAGCTCGGCCACGTTAATCTAACGCTTGACGGTCCTGTTCGCATTTCCATGCAGCCCCATCCTGCTGATAGCAATGGCGAGGCAAACGATGGGGCGAGCGAGTGGAAGCACCTTGTTTCGAGCGAAATCTTCGAGAACGTGAGGCTGGACCTCACGCCGAATGGCGATGCACAGTCCATCGACCTCACGGTGGAGTTCAGCGACGTAGGCCGTTCCGATGCCATTGAGCTTGCTGCACGCTACATCTTGCAAAACAAGCCGATAATGCTGCGCGCACAGGGTACGGCCGTTGTCAAGAAGTTCGGCATCAGTTTACGTCTGCCCTTCTTAGTGGACCGCGAGATCCTCATCCCCACGCAAACAACGGACGAGCTGTCCGAGCTGTCGAAGGTCACTGTGGACGCGAACCCGCGGTTTGGCGTTGATATCATGGCGCTTGCAAACGCGTCCATTGTGCCCTTCCCGATTAAGGCAAACTTCCCGGCCCTGAACTGGCGAGTGAAGCTTCCCGGATGCGAGGCCGAGGAGACGGAGGAGGTTTGCACGGGCACGACGCTGCCGTTTGCACTGCACGGCGAGGACGGCAAGGTCGAGATCTATTTTCGGAGCACGGTCGACCACATCCCCCCACGGTTGACAGCCCCGTGCCGGGGTAACAAGGCCGCGAAGTCCCCGCTCGACGAGTTTATCTCGCAATACCTTGCAGGCGAGCTCACGACGTTCTACATCGAGGGCCTGCAGCGTCCCGGCGAGCCGCGCATAGTGAACGAGCTCATTGGCGGCGTCGAGATCCCGTACGCCGTGTTCGGCAAGTCGGCGTCGGAAAAGCTTATCCAGAGCATCGTTATCCAGGAGGTGCGGCTTGCCAACTCGTTCGACCCGACCCCGTCCGTCACGGACAAGGCCCGCTTCAACGGGAAAGTGCTCGTCGATGTTGTTCTGCCAAAGTTCCTGGTTATGCACGCGCGGACCGCCGTTATGGCAACTGGAGCCCGCGGAACCGTGCAGTTATTTGATGACCGCAGGCGGCACTTCGGCCAGATCGTGACGTGGGACGGCGATAACGAGGACAAGGAGTCGTCGTGGCTGCAGACCGTGTCGCTGGCGTCGGGCGATGCGTACAAGATTACGTGCTTTTTCGACGACCTGCCCCTCGAGATCACGGACCGGCAAGTGTTCAGTGAGATCTCGCAGAGTTTACTGTACAAGGGCCACGCCACCATCAATTACGACGCAGTCATGGACGTGAGATTCGACACGGTCGTGGGCGAGATTGTCACAAAAAGCGTGCGTTTGAAGGGCGTCACGGACATGCAGGCATGATCACCGACGCACGGTAGGTTCTCGCGAACATGCAACCACAAGTGAGCTCGCAGTGTAAAGGCTTTGCGCCACGCCATTCAAAATGCACACGCACGATGACAATCACGCAAAGCGAATGTCTTCCGTGGACATTGCCTATTATACGTGAATGCAGTGGCCCTATACGAGTGGCGTAGTGGCCTCATCCGTGAATGGCGTTGTGGCTTACAAGTGAATGGCCCTGTAAGTGAGGGCGTTATACGTGGATTGCTATGGTCTATATGAATATGCTGGCTACTCAGCCGGGCGGAAGGTCGCCGACCTCCTCAGCAACCTCCTCGACGACCTCCTCGTTCGCAAGCTCGCCGTCCATGGGTGTTTTCGTGAGCACCGAGATACCCGTGCGCACGGTCTCGATGACGCCGAACGGCTTGATGTGGTACAGAAACTTCGAGATGCGCTCGGGCTCGGCACACAGCTCGACGATGCAGTTCCGGTCGCTGATGTCGGCGACCTTGCCCCCGTAGTGCTCGGACAGCTTCGTGATGGCAGCTAAATGCTCGTGCTTGTGGCGGAGCTGCTCGCTGTGCGGGATGTTGCTCGGGTGGTACTGCTCCTTGCGGTAGTCGAGCTGCTCCTTCGTGCTTCCGGCGGGGGCCTCGCCGAGCTGCGCCTTGTGGGCGTGGCCGTGGTGGGCCACGAGGTCTGCGAAGTACTCCGGGCCAAGCAGCGAAATTTTTGCGAGCAGAAGCTCGCGGGCCACGAGCGGGGCGTCCGTGTAGTCGAGCACGGCCCACACGGGCACGAGGTCCTCGACCTGGCGGCGGGCCTGCTCAATGACGCCAGCGTCGCCGCGCAGCACAATTGTCATGCGGCTGAGCTCGTTCACCTCTGTGTTCGATACAACAAGCGAGTCGATGTTGAACCCGCGGCCGGCGAGCGCACTCGACACGCGGGCAAGCACGCCCGGCTCGTTCTGCACAAGGCATTGCAGAACGTGCGGCTCGGGGCCCTTCCGGCGGCGGGACGGCGTTTCGTACAGAATCGAGCTAATGGCTGCGTCTCTCGACCAGCTCGGCGGCTCTATGGTAGGCAGCGGGGGGCTCTGCATCGTGCGCTGCAGAGCCTTGTATGCGAGCGCAGACAGACTCGAGTGGCACCTTCGTGCAGCGTGCGGCCTGGCCAGCCCCTGCAGGCGAGCCGCGGCCCGGGAATTCATGCGCAGTGCCATTGTCTGGATCAATGTCACTTCGATTTTTCAAGGTGTGCAGTGAAAAATGACCAATGCGAGGGCAAGGGCACACAGCCCGACACCGGCCTTCCCCACGAATGACTCTACGCAACAGGCACAGGCACGCCCACGCAAGGACGAGACGCACACGCACGTACGCGAAACGCACGTACGCGAAATTCACGGAAGCACGAAAGCACGGAAGCACGAATGCACGAAAGCGCTAAACTTACTACGGAGCAAGCCCGGGCACCACGTGCATTCCCATCTATGTATTTATTCACCCAACAGCACGAATTGCGTAAATACTGTCTGTATTAATTGAACGCATAAACCAACGAAACATGCACCATATGACGTCCACGTGCTCAGCTAACTAACGGTTCACATTAGTCGTGCATTTGCTTACTGCGACCTACGACGTTGTGTTGCTTTGCTATTTTATGTGCGTTGTTCAGTGTACTGACATTCACATCTCAGCCTCACACCTACAGCGTCACCAACTGTACCTGCTAAACAATTCACACCCGGCCAGCCGTTTATTGTGTTTACTACACTTACCTATTTATTGCATTCACTATTTATTGCCTACTATTTATTGCCTACTATTTATTGCCTACTATGTATTGCCTACTATTTACCGCCCTCACTCAATCATTGCATTCACTTATGTATTGCGCTAATTGTGTATTGCGCTTGTTGTGACTTCCCTATTCCTTGTGTTGCACTGTTCATTAACTGTGTTTCCGTCAGCGTTGGTTTCCTATTGGGTTCGTACCTCACACACTCGCCATTCGGGGCTCGTTTAGTTGGTTGCTCCTTTATTGCTTATTTATGATTGTTTTGCACTCTTACGTAGTGGTCATTAATTAGTGTCATATTCAGCTTTTATATGGTCGCGTGGGCCGTTAGGGTGCTGATCTAATGGCCGGGCTCGATACAGGCCTGTATAGGGCGTTTCTACGGCTCGGCAACGCGGCCGTCGACGGCCGGTACCCGCAGAAGCACGTTTTGCACCGCGTTTTACGGCACCGGTTTGCGAGTTCGGCTGAAACAGAACGCACGAAGGTGCTGAACACCCTGCAGTTTTTCCGGGCCGCGGCCGAATCAAACGGACTCGAACGGCGGTGCTTGCATACAATGCTCCACGTCGAGGCGTCGAGGCACAGCCGGGCCCGGCAGTACGCCGTGGCGCCGAACCGGTTCCGGCAGGACGAGCCCGTGCTCGAGTTCAACGACCAGTTCTACGCCACTATTGTGCGCGGTCTGAACGAGACCCAGAACCTGTGTTTGTGAGTCCCCGGGCCAAGCCTGGCGCCTGCTCAGCAATCATGTTTGTGAGCAGCCACTGCATACAGTGCCGGGCAAGAAAGTCCCGGACTTCACCGTAAAATTTCGGCTCGCGCAGCCACACCCACATTGCAATGAACGCCGTGGCCACAACTGTGGTCTCGAGCTCGGCCCGCTCGGCTGCCGTGCCCGATGGGCGCCACGCCAGGGCAACGTTCAGGCCCTCGCAGTTCGCGGGAAACTGTGGCGGTAGAGCACCAAACGAGGCTGCCTCGGGCAGTTGCACGCGCGAGTCTCGGACGAGGGACACCCCTCGGCTCGTCCGGTTCCAGCGGACCTGTAGCCTGCGGCTCAGCCTCCACTCGAGACGGCCAACGCTCGACCAGACGTGGCCAACCGTGCGCGTTGCTCCTGAGGCGTCGCTGAGCACGAGCCAGCTGCACAATCGCGAGGCCCGGAACCGCGCAAGCTCGTGGCCCTGCGTGTTCAACAGCCTCCAGCAGTGTTTGCGATTAGGCAGCCTCTCGATCGTGTACAGGCGCGTGTTCCCGTGGCACACATCAACCGTGTTCGCCGTGCTCGACGTGAACACGAGCTGTTTCTGTGCGTACACAAACCGCGATACTGACCGCGTCCGGCACGTCGAGCATGTAGACGTAGTTCGCGTTGTGGATGGCGAGCACGTCGAACACAGCGTGCACGACGAACACAGCGTGCACGACGAACACAGCGAAGCACAAGGCGAGGCACACGGAGACACTTGCGCCAACTTGCCACGCATTTTGAATGTGCGAGGTACTACGTGTGGTACTACGGAGCTTGAAATAGGAAGCCGTCGTGTCCGCATGCCACCTACCGGAAAGGGTAATCCCAATGTAGAGGGTTGCAAGCCTTTTGTATCGGCCTCGAGTTGGAAAAAATCAGGCCTATTACTGGTTCACGCAGCGAGTCCTTTCGTTCAGGACAAGAGCACAGCATTGGGCGTCAGTGACACCCAAGAACCCAGCATTGGGCGGCCAGCGACACCCAAGAACACAGCATTGGGCAGTCAGTGACAGCCACAGCGAGGCCATGGGTGCCACGGCGCCTTCGAGAACTAGAATGCGGTTTCGTTAACCATAACAATAGGTAGCCATTAGTGACAGCCACAGCGGCAAGGCCTCTAAAATGGGGTTCGATATACTACGAGCAATATTAGAAATAGCTTTAATTAAAACTAAGAAAGGTACTAATGGTAATGAAGTACCTGAAGGAACTAATAAAGCGAAATATTCCAATTTATGTTCAGCTTAGCCTAAGGTCATTCGTAAAGTAAAGTGCCACTAGGCAGGCGTAGCCATCGAAGGCAAGTCGAATGATGCGTTCCAAAATTATAAAATTATGTGAGGTCTATACTAGTAGGTGCTATGCTTTGACAGAAACGGCGCTGTCTCGCTCGAGTTTCACGTCCGTCTCGAGGGCCAACTCGAGTTCCACGCCCTTTTCGACGGCCGGCTCGAGTTTCACGCGTTTTGCGAGCTTGCGTTCCGTAGACACTCGTTTCCGCTCAAGTGTCGTCCTGACAGAACCTGCCCCGGGCTCGGCCTTGGCATCCGTAGGCTCAGTCTTCGCATCCGTAGGCTCAGTCTCGGCACCCGTAGGCTCAGTCTTGAGCGGGACCAGGTCCGGGAGGTCGCCAGCGAACAGCACGGAGTGTGCCCAGCCCGCGTGCGCACCCCAAATGGCCCGGAACTTCTGTTGGAGGTCCTTGTAGCCCTTTGCACCCTGCACGACCTTGAGTTTGTAGTCGCGGCTCGCGATCTGGTACATGTGCGTGTCGATGGGCACGATCTCGTGCTTGTCGAGGCTCATGAGCGCTACGCAGTCGGCGACCTTCGGCCCAACGCCCGTGAACTCGAGCAGGGCCGTGATGGCCGCCTCGGAGTCGGCCGTGCGCAGCAACGACAAGTAGTTTGCGGGCTTGCTAGCCACGAGCACGGCCGTTTGCGCAATGTACTTTGCGCGGTAGCCGAACCCGAGCTTGCGGAGCACGGCTTCAGTAGTTTCGGGGTCCTTCGCGAGCGTGGCCGGCTCGGGGAAGTCGTGGTACGCGTGCCCGTTGATCGTGGCGACGTGCGGCCCGAACTGCGTGCACAGCGACTGCACCATCTTCGAAATGCGTTTGATGTTGTTGTTCGAGCTGCAAATGAATGCGCACAGCGTTTCCCACGGGTCCTGCCGGAGAATGCGCACGCCGAGGTGGCACGCCTCGAAATGCTTCGTGTCACACGCGAGCCAGTCGCTGTACAAATCGCGAAGCCCAACCCGCAGATTGAAGTAGTCGTTCACGAGCTCGGCATCGCTAACGGCGTTTCCGGGCCCCTCGCTGCGGAAATACAGGTGTTTCGTGTCCTGTTTCACGAACAGCACGCGGTTCTGCATGCAAATGCTCCACTCGTGCACGTCCTGGCGCCACCTAAACGACTGCCCGCACCGCAATACGGCCGCAAGGTTCAATTCGCGCGGGTCCAGCGCAAGTTTCGTCCACATACACACACAAAAGCCTGCGAACCAGCCCCAAATCAACACGTAGGAAGCGACTTGAGTTTTCGGGCTGGGTTCGGGCACTCGCCATCGTGACCGAACCCTTAATTACGCGACGCGTTGTTGCCGGTGACTCTGAACCGAATGGCCGACACAAAAGGCAACGCCGAAGAGCAGGCATACCTCGATTTGTGCACGCAGATCCTCGAGTGCGGCGAGCTGCGCGAGGACCGCACGGGCACAGGCACGTACAGCCTGTTTGCGCCGCCCCAGCTGCGGTTCAGCCTGAAGGACGACGCGTTCCCGCTGTTGACGACAAAACGCACGTTTTTCCGCGGCGTGGCGCAGGAACTCCTGTGGTTCATCAAGGGCTCGACAGATGCCCGTGAGCTCGCTGCGCAAAACATCCATATTTGGGACGGGAACGGCAGCCGCGAGTTCCTTGACAAGCGCGGGCTCACGCAGAACCGCGAGGGCGATCTCGGGCCCGTATACGGGTTCCAGTGGCGGCACTTCGGGGCCGAGTACCGTGGCTGCGACGCCGACTACGCAGGCCGCGGCGTCGACCAGCTGCACGACGTCATTAACGAGATCAAGACGAACCCGTACTCGCGGCGGATCATCATGTCCGCATGGAACCCGGCCGCCGAGAAGTACATGGCCCTGCCGCCGTGCCACATCCTCAGCCAGTTCTACGTGTCGATGCCGCAGGGCCGGGACGGCCCGCGGTACTTGAACTGCCAGATGTACCAGCGTAGCGGCGATATGGGCCTTGGCGTGCCCTTCAACATTGCGTCGTACGCCCTGCTCACAAAGATGATTGCGAGCGTGTGCGGGCTCGAGCCGGGCGAGTTCGTGCATGTCCTCGGCGACGCGCACGTCTACGCGAACCACGCCGAGCCGTTACGCGTGCAGTGTGCCCGCACGCCGACCTCATTCCCGCGGCTCACGTTCCGGCGCCCGGGCCTCAGCATAGACGAGTTCGTGTTCGAGGATTTCGAGCTGCACGACTACCACCCGCAGGGCAAGATCGAGATGAAGATGGCTGTCTAGGCGGCCATGAAGGTGGAAGAACAGAGACGGTCCCCTGCGTATGTAGACGGCTGGGCCGAAACACTGTCCGTAATTCAACTGTGCGACCCGTGTGCAGTACTACACTTCGGCCAGCACGGGCGAGATGATGTACGGGGGATTCATTGAGGCCGAAACAGTCCCACCTCGATCGTGCGGATACGCTTCCGATCTATGCAACGTATTTGCAAACCAGTGCTCGCCAAACCGGAGGCACAGCGTGCCGTGCCTGTGGACAAAATATTATTATATAGAAATCTCACTCACTAGGTGTTGCCGAATAAGTCCACTTCTGCACGTAGAAGTGCGGTTCTTTGGCTCGCAAGTAACTACTGCACGGCTATGGGAAGAATACAGCAAGCCGCCTTGTTTCGGAGCCCATTCTGAAGTCACAATCTAGCCCATTATCGCAAGTAACTAACGCCTATGGGAAGAATACAACAAGCCGCCTTGTTTCGAAGCCCTTTCTGAAGTCACAATCTAGCCATTTCGTATTATCTGCAATTTTCTGTTGATAGGCGTGGGCTCAGCCCAATAAAATGGCATACTGTGTTTTGAATACGCTTATTAGGTTGCTGGCATAGGCAATGTATGCATAACTCAACGTGCTACATATAGCTCAGGCTGCGTAGCTTCTCACCCTGTCTTGCTTGTTTCATCAGGTTGCAAGCTGGCGGTGCTGGTTCTTGGCCTGCTTCTCGAACACGCGCACAAACCGGCGGACTTGCGACTCGTCGGCGCCGAGGTACCGCTCGAGCAAACTGTAGAGAAGCCCGACCATTTCCGGCAGCTCGTCAGCGTCGTCGGCCCGCACAGAGTACGCCTGGTAGTGTGCGCCCGGCGTGCTCATCCCCGCGCTTGGCTCGCTGCCCGCTGACTCGCTCGCGTGCAGCACGGCACACAGCTCTGTAACGACGCCAACGGCCGTTGTGTAGTCCTGTGCAGTGTCCTGTGCAGAGTTTTGGGCAGAATTTTGTGTGTATTGTTGTGTGTATTCTTGTGCCTGAGTCGAGTCCTCGCTTCGTCCCGCAAGGGGGAACATCGCCGACAGCTTGCGGTCGAGGCCAGCCCCAGGCCCGAGGTTCACTTGGAACCACTGCAGGTACGCGTCGACGTCGGCGCCCGTCCAGAACGGCACGAGCCGCTCGTCGGCCCGGCCGAAATCGGGCTCGAGCAGCCACAGCTTGCGCATGAGGTCCCGCCACAGCACCCAGCTGAACTCGCTGCCCTCGCGGTTTTGCGGCACCGCTCGGGGCACGTCGTCGAGCCCGTAATAGAGTTTTGCGGCCACGGCCACGGCACACACGGCCGGAATGTCGTCGCTTGCAAACACGGAGTCCTCGCTGCGTAGGCGCCGCTCGCTGATGTGCGCAAGCAGGCGGCACGCCCCGATGTAGACCTGCGGGGCAAGCATGAGCTCGCGGCACAGCCGAAACACGACGTAGCGGTTGTCAATGGGTGGAACCTCGACGTTGCCCGCGGCCCGCAGCTCCTTGCGCAGCGTGTGGGCCGTGCGGTTCAGAGCGTGCACGCCCGGCTCGCTCGACGGCTTGAAGTGGCGCCGCAGCTCGGCGGGCAACCGCAAAAGCCGGGCCGTGTCCACAAACCGCCAGCACTCGAAGTACGGGAACCCGGCGGACCGGATCCACACGTTGAAGTCCGAGAGCAGCACGGGGAAGTCGACGGCCCGCGTCGCAAGGTACAGAAGCGCAACGAGGCGTTGCAAAGTCAGGCCCTCCATGCGGGTTGCCCTCAGCATGAGCGCCCACAGCTCGCGGGCCACGCCCCAGAACCGCTGCGGCAGGTGCTTGCGCTCAACGAGGAACGCAATCATGCGTTTGTACACGACCTGGAGCAGGGCCGCGGCCTCGACCGTTGCCTGGCGCCCGCGGAGCACGTCGGACTCTTTTGCAAGCTGCGAGCCGGCGAGGGACGTGCGCGGGCGCCGGATGCGGTGGCCCACGGCCACAAAGTCCTCGTCGTCCCCAGCGGTTTCGAGCCCGACCTGGACGTGCCCATGCTGGCACACCCGCTGGCCGCTCAGAACCTGGTAGAACCGCGAAGTGCAGTTGTCGATCCCGCAGCGCGGGCCTTTGATCCAGACCATTCAGCCAGCTCCGTGGTCAACACCGTGAACACCGTCACCGTGGGTCACCGTGGGTCACCGTGGGCTGGGCAGAGAATGCACACACACACACGCACACACTCACACACACTCACACACAACATACGACCGTTGCCCTTCCAGTCAAACAATTCTAAATGCCAACAATCCAAGAATGCGAAACCATCAAGCTGAAAATGCGAAGCAAGGCCAACAGAACACTTTGCCACATTGCACAAGGAACAAGAAGTGCCAATGCCAGTTCCAACGTATATACATAGACTCACTAAATATGCAGACTTTGCGCGCAGCTTCGCACGTAGACTTCGCACGCAGACTTCGTGAGCAAACTTCGTGCGCAGACTTCGTACGTAGACTTGGGTACGTAGGCTTGGTAGGCGCGAGTCAGCTGGCGGTATGGCAGGCGGTATGGCAGGCGGCCACGTGAGGGCCCTTGCAGAATCGATGGTCCTGTCAGCGACCTCGATTAGGGTTCCCCAGCAGGGTTCCGACAGCGACAGATTGGACCCACCACCCTCACACCTGAGTCTTTTCAGCCGCAGCCACCGGGCCTCATTTCTCGTCCCGGCTCTTTCCTTCCCCCTCACTACCGCAGCCTAAGCAACACACGCGTGGGTTGTTGAATTCGCGCCGCACAGCACACCCCGGCCGTGGCACGAGGGAACTAGCAAAGAGTGCACGCACGGGCGAACGGACGGTCGTGCAATGGACGGTCGTGCCATGGATTACAAGGCGGCCCCGCGCGAGCCAATGCTGTGGCAGCGCCAAATGCCCGTAGAGGACCGTAAGAAGATGGTCGACGCCCTGCTGGACGTCATGCTCGCGCTCAAGCACAAGTACCCGGAGTCCCGCCTTCTGTACCTCGCTCGCGAGTACGAACGCCAGAACTTCACGCGCGCAGAGTCCCGCCTGCAGTACATTGAGAGCATCGACCACAAGATCGAGGAGCTCCGCCGCCTCGTGAGCGAGCAGGGCAAGCCGCAGCGCCAGGCCCCGGCCGGCAGCAGTGCCGGAAGCATGGCCTCGGGCAGCATGAACGCGGGGCTCGGCTCGAGTGCGGGCTCGGGCTCGGGCATGAACGGCATGGACATGCCCGCGAACGGCATGAACTCGAACATGGCCGGCATGAACGGCATGAACCAGCAGATGAGCGGCATGAACGGCATGAACGCGGGTAATGCGGGAATGCCCGATGTGGACCTGCAGAACCGGCGGAGCGCGGGCAATGGCATGAACAGGATGCCTGGTCAAATGGGCCAAATGGGCATGAACCAAATGGGCATGAACCAGATGAACCAGATGAGCCAGCAGCAGGCCCAGCAACAACAGCAACAGCGGCAGCAACAGGCTCAACAGGCCCAGCAGCAGCAACAGGCCCAGCAGCAGCAAGCTCAGCAAGCTCAACAACAACAACAGCAGCAACAGCAACCGCAGGGCCAGCCTATGCGGATCCCTGACGCGGACCGTGTGCGGTTGTTCGCGGAGATCATGCCACAGGGCCCGAAAACGCCGATGCCGAAGCAGATTCTCGCGCAGTTCCCGGGTCTGCCGCCGGGCACGACGAGTTTCGACGACGTCAACCAGCTTTCGAAGGCGTCCATGATCTCGCAGAGCACATTCCTCGAGGTCAAGGAGAAGTACCAGCGGTTCTTGAACGAGACCATGATCCTGCGGTTCAAGCAGGAGCTGCGGCAGCGCAACGCGCGCGTCCAGCAGCAGCAGCAGCAGAAGCAGGCGGCGCAGCAGGCCGCGCAGCAGAAGCAGGCGAAGGCCCAGGCCGAGCGCCTCCAGGCCGAACGCCGCCAGGCCGAGCAGCGGTACCGGCAGCAGATGCTGCTCAAGCAGCAGCAGCAGGCGCAGCAGGCGCAAACGCAGAACCCGCGCGAGCCTCTGAAACGGCCCGAGCCCATGGGCCCGCTCAGCGGCCAGAGCACGCCCATGGGCATGCCGAATCTGCCCGGAAACATGCAGAACATGCCGAATATGTCGAACAACATGCAAGGCAATATGCAGAACATGCCCAACAATATGCAGGGCAATGTGCCGGGCATGCAGAACGGCATGTCGGGGATGTCCGGGATGCCTGGGATGCAGAGCAACGCGCAGCCAAACGGCGTGAGCAGCCCCATGCCGGCCATGAACCAGGCGCAGATGGCGCAGATGAACCAGCTCGGCCCGATGAACCAGATGCCGAGCCAGATGCCCGGGCCGCTGCCGAACCAGCGCGGCGGGCTCATGAGCAGCCCCATGAGCAGCCAGATGAACCCAATGAACCAAATGACGCAGCTCAGTGCGCAGCTCGGGCCGGGGGGGCAGCTCAAGTCCGAGGACGGGCCGGACCAGCCGGACGTCTTGCGGTACGAGGGCCGGCCCGTGCGCGACATGACGAGCCAGGAGATCATGAACGCGTGGATGAACATGGGCTTTGCGCAGGAGCGGGCCGAGGTCCGCCAGATGTTCACGGAGGTCAAGGGCGAGCTCCCGCGCATCCATGCCGAGGCGCTCGCGAAGGCTCCGCAGCTCACGGACGGCGAGCGCACGTTCGTGAGCGAGCAGCTCGTGGCGCCGATGTTCACAAAGATGATCACGCGCACGGACCAGCTCATCATCCTGTACTACCTGTACTCGAACAAGAACCGGCCGGCCACGCTCAAGCTCATCCGCATCAAGCCGCTGCTCAGCCTGTGGCACAACCAGCTCGCCGAGTACAACCGGTATCTCACGTCGCCGGACCAGCTGCAGCACCTCAAGAACGAGCTGAACCGGTACTTCCAGTTCGTGTCGAAATGTACAAAGGCCGCTGCAGACCGCAAGCAGCAGCAGGGCCTTGGCGGGCCACAACCGGGCTCGCAGCCGAACGCGAGCGGCCCGCAAATGCCCATGGCCCCAGGAGCCCCACACAACGTGCCTCAGCAGTACACGCCGGCCGCGCAGCTGAGCCGGTTACAGCAGATGCAGCAGCAAATGGCCGGCACGAACGCGAACGCGAACGTCCCGCCAAATGCAAACGCAAACGCTCCAAAAGGTTCACCGATGCTCCAACAGCAGCAGCAGGGTCAGCAGCAGGGTCAGCAGCAGGCTCAACAGGCCCAACAGCAGGCCCAGCAACAGCCCCAGCAACAGCATCCCGTTTACCCAACGCTCCAACAACAGCAGCACGCTGGAGCAGGTGCTATGCGGCAACAAGTAGTGCCTGACGGCGGGATGCCCGGCATGGGTGCGGGCGCGAATGCCCCGTACAACCGGAACGCACGCACTGCACAGGCCGGGCCGGGCCAGGGCATGCCCGCGCAGATGGGCATGAACGCGTACGCAGACGATGTCCGGCAGAACATGATGAAGATGCCACCAACGGGCCGGCCGGACAGTGCTGGCCCGGCGAACGCGGCCATGATGGGCAGTGCGGGCGTGCCGAAGACCGTGAACAACATAACGACGCAGCACGGCACGCAGTGGCCGCAGCAGGTCCCAATGACACAGCCGTCGCAGCTGCAGCAGAAACGCCCTCTCTCGGCGGACCAGTTCTCGCCCGAGCAGCAGCAGCAGTTCGCACAACGCATGCCCGGCCCACAAAGCCACCAAGAGGCGCTTGCGCGAGGCATGGGTATGCAGCGCCCGCTGTCGGGCCAGGCCACACTGCAGGGACCGCTCACGAGACAGGCCCAGCAGCAGCTGCAACAGGTCCAGCAGGGACTGCCACAGTCGGGCATGCCGCAATCGGGACCACCCCAGGCGGGCCCGTCCCCACAACAGCTCCAGCAGCTTCAAGCTCAGCAACAACTTCAGCAACAAGTCCAACCACAACAGCCCGTGTCCGGCCCGCGAACGTCTGTGCGGCCGGGCGGGCCAAGTGGGCCAAACGGGCCAGGCAGCACGCCGGGTCTGCAACGAGATGTCTCGACACCGGCACATGGACCGCAGTTCCAGTCGCCCGGACCGCAGGCCGTGCCCGGTGCTGCGCACAACGCCTCGGCGGGCCCGCGTCTGTCGCAACCACCCAGCAGCAGCCCCGGGCCGGCCCCGCAGCCGTTTGTGCCCGAGATCGTGCCTCTTCAGAAGCCACGCATCGAAAACCCGGGCAAGCTGCGTGCCCTTGCTGCACAGGACCCGGCGAAGTACGTGATATCCGTGCTTGGGGCCGTGCTCAAGGTCCCGCCCGCCGAGGTTGCCTCGTTCACGGACCGCGGCGATCGTGCAGACCGCGTGCCAACGGCGACTCCGCAGCCCACGCCACATGCCGTTCCTTCGGGCGTTGCCACGCCGAAACTGCAGTCGAAGTCGCCGGAACTGCCCACGCCATCCTCGGTTTCCGTTGAGGAACCGCCCTCGAAGATGCGCAAGTCCGGATGGACGGCGAACGTGGCCGCTTCCGAACTCCGACTCGCTCTCAAGGATATCGACGCCATCCGCGGGCTCGCCGATCCCAGCGAGTTCCTGCCTACGCCGCCCCAAGAGAACCTTGCGCAGCCCGCAAAGGAGGAGGAAGAGGAGGAATGGGACTACATGTCGTTGCTGAACGCATAACTGTGAAGCTTCACGGAGCCACTTTCGAGCCCACGCAATCCTTGGCTTGCGCATATTGTTTCAGATAAGTTACATGTTATTTATTTTTCATTCATTTTAGACATCATCACATCCACTCATTACTCGTCTTGCATAGAGCCAATTGCATAGAGCCAATTGCAAAAGTCACGTATTTGTGGTATTCCAGGCCAAGCCTTTGGAAGTGTGCCCCGCCATCGTCCGACAAACATGTCGTTCGGGCGCCCTTGCCATCGAGAAAAAATCAATCGAGTTCGAAAGAATGCAACTCCTTATGCCGTGGATCATACAGGGCCATTTCAAGCATGTTTTTATCTTGCATGAGTGATGCAATAGATAAGTACGTTGACTGGAACGATTGTCGAGTGTTCGGATCTCAGACTGCCTTAGCCGATTGAACGACAAGCAGGAACTAGTGGAGTCAACACATCGAAAAGACAAACCAAAACAGAGTATCACAAAGTGTACCTTCGGCAGTAAAGGTAGTGGGGGTTCACAGGGCCGGCATGGGAGATGCAATAGATAAGTTACATATTTTAACAGCAATTCGAAAGCTTGCGTTTCGCCCCGGTGCGTATGAATAGAAGTACAGGCGGGCTACATCTCGCCAGCCTCAAGCTCCTCAATGCTCTCGAACACGAGCCGCCACAAGGGCTCGGGGTCCCTCACGCGCACGGCCCCGTTGTCCATGAACTCGAGCCCGAGGTCCACGCCGAGCCGCTGCGGGAGCAGGGCCGCCACGGCCACGGGGTCGCAGATGTCCATGGTTATGTGGTCCGTGTAGAATGCAAGCAGCTCGAACATCATCTGGCGGAACACCGTGTACTTGTCGAGGTTCAGGCCGCGTTTGATGTGCTCGAGGCGCTGGGATGTGATGCCAATGCTGTTCGTGGAGTGGCTCACGAGGACTTGCGGGAGCTGGGCCCCCGGCGGGACGTGCGGGCCAATGACGTCGCCGAGGTTCATGACCACGTCCGTGGCGTGCGGGTCGGCCGTGAGGTTGCAATTGTTCACGCCCGCGCTCACGCTGATGGCGTCGATGAGTGGTATCAGGTCCGGGTGGTTCAGGGCCAAGGTGGCGATGTTCGTGAGCGGGCCGAGGCACGCTATGCACAGCTGCTGCGGCGGGTACCGCTGGATGGCAGAAACCATCGCGGCCAATGCAGAGTGGTCGGGCTGTTTTGGGCCCTGCGGGAGCGAGAGCAGGCCCGTGCCGTCGAGCCCCGAGCCACTGACCTGCGGGGGCAGCTTCCCCACGGACGGCTTGCCCTCGCCGGGAAACACAAGGATGTTGTTGACCTGCAGAGCCGTGAGCAATGACGTGGCGTTGCGCGTGGCGTACTCGAGCGACACGGGGCCGTACACGGTCGAGATGCCCACAATATCGAAGTACGGCAGGGCGCACGCCACGAGAAGTGCAAGCGAGTCGTCGTGGCACGCGTCCGTGTCAACCCATAACGGCAGCATGAGAGAAACAGTTCGAGAAACGGGACTTAGCGAAGTAACGGCAGAATGCGGGATATGCGACACCTCGTAGTTGAAGCGAGAAAGGAGTCAGAAAGGACTATTTATTTTTTGCGAAGGCCCGCCTTTTTTTGTGTGAAGCCGGCCAAGACGTGATATGCAGAATTTCGTGTAAAATGAACAAGCTTCGGGACGAATGCAAGCAGGCTCGTTCCACGCCAGAGACCAGCTCTGAACTTTTCAATGTAAACACAGGAAACCCCCCCCGCTCCTCCTTCCCAGCCCTTTCTTTGTCGATAGGTCGTGGCTCGAGTGCTACTTAGTCAGCGCGTTTCAAGGGTCTGACCTGGCCGTCGAGCCGTGATAATAATCCTAGTAGTAAAAATCATAGTAGTGAAAATCAAGCGCAAGCATTGAAGGTTTTTGAGGGACTTTGGGACCCAACAATATAATTGATAAGCTATTTTTGTTACCTGAATATGTAACTGAACAAGCCAGACCTATGTCCTCAATTGGGCGGTGTCGGGCCGGCCGTTCACAGGCTGCGAGCCTCGGCCGGAGCCTAGATCTCTTTGAATAAAGATCTGGAACGGCGGAACGCACGCCTGCACGGCAGCACGCAGGTCCTGTGAACCGTAGTGCCGACAACCGCCGAGGATCAGAACCCGTGCCCGGCCCTGTCCATGCGATTGACAGACCCCTGCGGCAGCCATTCGCCAATCATAAGCCAATTACGAACGTCAAATTAGTATATAAACGCAGAATGAACAGCGATATACGCACAGTAATGTGTATTAGTTAAAAGCAGGCATATAGGCATGTGTAGCATTAGGTATAAATTAAGTGTTGAGCTCTAAGGGGATGAAGGCAGCTTCGCAAGGACCTGCGCGAGCATGTCCTCGAGGCGTGCGTTCGAGTGCTGGAGGTCGCGGACGATTTCCTGCAGGTCCACAAAGTCCTCGGAAGCAGCTAGCGATGCGTTCTCGCGGTCGGAGTCGAGGGACCACCGGCGGTGGTGGTTTGCTGGACGAAGCCTGAGCCCCGGCTGTGCCGAGGACTGTTGTGAGGCTGTACGCGACCCGCTTGCAAGAGGCCCCGACGTGGGCCCCGACATGGGCCCAGAAATGGGCGTATTGCCATGGGCGTTCGCTGTTGAGCTCGTGTTTAAGAGCTCTTCAACAAGCTCGAACTTCTTGTCCCGAAGGCTGCCGTGGCCCACGGCGTCAGCGAATTGCGACTCGTCCCGGGCCGACGGCCGTAGGCGCTGGTACCGTTTGAGCATGCGGCTACGGACGTGGTGGTTCATTTGGCGGTGCTGGAGCTCGGCGATCTTCTCACGGCGTACGACGATCGCGTTCGACAGCCGCTCATAGACGTAGATCGCGAGAAACACATGCCAGTGCGTGAGCTTCAGCAGCCCGCGGTTCGCCTTGAGGTACCATGGCGTCGGCAGGCACGAGCGCAGGAGCGGGAGTGGGAAAAACGCGAGGATGTTCCACGGCTGCGAGTAGAAATACAGGACCTGGCGCTCGCTCTTGATGCGGACCTCTGTGCGCACAGCGTTCAGGAAATGGTACTCCTCGAGGCTGTTGTCCTTTGTCTCGACGACCTTCGCGCTGAGGGCCGCCGTGACGATTGTTGTCACGACAAATTGGGCCATGAACAGGTACAGAAACAGAATGAGGGCACCGGGCGGCGGGTAGTCCTTCCAAGTCTGCCACACGGCCGGCGTGAAGCCGAACATGATTTGAACAAGGTCGTAGAACACTTCTGTGCGCGAGAACATGCCTCGGCCGAAATGCGCAAGCGCGCTCCAGAACCCAACGCTGAACATCGTGATCGCGACCCAGCACCACAAGAGCTCGGCGACCATTTTGCGCACGGAAATCACCGTCCGGCTGAACCCGACGCTCGCCTCGAGCACGGAAAACACGCGCGGAATCAGCGTGACGCCACACACGGCAAGCACATCGTGCGCTGCATTCCGCCACGGCTCAACTGCCCCAGCAAACTCGGCCCCAGAAGACTCGGCCCCGCGTACGTGTCCGGGCCCGCGTACCTGTGTAGTCGGGCCTCCCCTAGTCGGCTCGGCCATAACAGCAGCAACAAGCTGGAGCGCAAGGTAGACGAGGCCGAGCACGACCGTCACGAAATCGCACAGGCTCCACAGCGTCATGAAGTAGAGGTGGCTCCCGACGGCGTTCAGGACCTGCAGCTCGTCAATGATGAAGGACACGAGCCAGATCTCGAACAGCGTCTCGACGCTGAGCCCAAACCGGCCCGGCGAGGCCGACCGCGGGCTCATTGTGAGCACGTACAGCACGATCATGACCGCGAGGTTTGCGAGCTTCAGCCAGTCGCGGTACTTCGGGACGCGCAGCCGCGAGGGCTTGAACACGGTCGTCGACTCGAAGTCGTAGCTCACAACGACGCCCTTGCGTGCGTTCGTGAGCTGCCACAGGTCCCATTTCGTGCGCACGTTGTCGGCACGGTGGACCTTGTGCACGTACGGGTCGAGCACGAGGTGGCCGTCCCACAACGCACTCACGATCTGTACGCACACGGGGTGCGCAAGCAACCGCTTCGCCTCGCTCTTGATCGCAAGCTCGAGCGCGCTAATGCGTAGCCACGTCGGCACAACTTCCTTGCGCGTGTTCCCGTCGGCGAGCGGGTAGAACTCAAACACAAGGAACTGCGCAAGCTCGTCCGGGTCGTACTCGGGCACGAGCCGCAACGCAAGCTCTTCGCACACGTACCAGCGTGTACGCCACAGCTTTGCACTGCCTGGGTCGCTACGCGTTTCCTGTTTGAAGTGCAAACGCGAGGCAAGCAGTGCGTACATCGTTGCTGGCGACAGAAAGTCGTAGCGGATGCGGCGGAGCATGGGCTCGAGCATGCTCGACGGCACGCGTTCGTTCGAGTGCACAATCGTGTCGACGTGCGAGGTAATGAGCTCATTGATGCTCTTTGCGAGTGCAGACACGGCCAGCGCGTCCAGCGGGTGCTCAACACTGTCCCATTCCGGCGTACGGCCGTCCTCAGCGTCCATTGTGGGGAAGGGTCGACGCGAAAACGAGGGAACAAGATTGCGGAGCAATTGACAAATCGCGATTTCAAAAACGCGAAAAACGTCTAAGGCCAAACAAAACTAAAAATAGTTGTGCCAAAAAAAAAATGTGATTGGACACACGAGGCGAGCACAAACGAGGTGTAATTCTGTAGTGGAAGCAGTGCACCTGTAGAATTGTAGTTGCACGGCCTGTGTTTACGTTTAGCAACTGGGTTTTGTGCCACTTGTCTTACGTTGTGTTGCCTTCTCCTTCGCTAGGTTAGGAAAGCACGGCCCGTAAACGTACTGAATAGCCGTTTATATGTGTGCCTAATACTCACAAAGAAACTGAACACAGATCTTGTGGTTTTTACTCACTTGTGTACCTTGTACGTGCCTACGCGTTGCCTACGCGTTCTGCCTACAGGCTACGTTACGTGGAGAGCGTGACACTCGATGTGGGTCAGGGCCAATTTGGCTGGGCGTAAACGTAGGCACTAAGGCACCAGGGAAGGATCGAGGAAGCCAAAGAGCGGAAAGCACAAGGTGCACCGAAACAACGGAGGGCACGAGGAACACAAAGAAAGCGAATGGCAAAGCAGTGTTGGCGAGTATATTCTACACAGATACACGTAAGAAGACTAGTGTAAGTAAACGGGGATACAAAGGCAACACGCCATCAAGACCGAGCTTGTATACTTTATGGCACACATTGATGAGGTAAAGCAAGCCCAATAGATGAGAAGCATTATAAGCAAGCTCAGGAAACACGCGAGATTTTCGGAGTCGTAGGATGCAGGCACGGTACGCGGCTCACGCACTCGTGGGTAAGGCGTAACGGTTTCGCCCATGTGACACGAGACGCAGAGAAATGCATGATAACGCGAAGCCACAGTTCTCGCGACGGCGAGCCACGCTCTAGGGCCACAACCTGCGCGATCCCGACTTTTTGAGCAGGTTCAAGCAACGCCCACAGCGCTTCACAGCGTTTCACATTCGTAGCCCCGCTGCGCACGAGAAGCACGGTTCTCGCGTGCCATGGGCACACCCGATCGTGGCCGCCCGACCGTCACCTGACGATGGCAGTTGCTGGGTTCCGCTGCCCTTCGTCCCGCTGCCCTTATTGGCCGTGGGGCCGCGTGTGGACCTGTTCCGGGCCACCCGAAACGGCTTCTTCCTCACCGGCGATCGCATGTTGAAAGCTTCGTTTTCGATTGCCAGAACTTCTGTTCTGCGGGCTCGAAGCCCGGCATGGCCCTCTCCAAGGCTCGACAGCCTGCTCAATGGCTCGTGGCCCGTGCTCCTGCGTGCTCCGCGCCATCTCCGGGCCTACGCCTCGGTTCCCGAGCTCCCCGTTGTTCCGCCAGCCAAAGCCGACAGTGCACGTCCGGTTGTGGCCACCGCGGCCCACAACGCTCAGCACTCGAGCAATCCCGGCAATGCTGGCAGTTCTGGCGGTTCTGGCCAGGGCAACTATGGTAATGGGAACGGTAACGGGAACGGGAACGATAACGGTAACGGCGAGAAGAAACGCAACATCTTTGTGACGGCATTCAAGCGTGTGCTCGAGGCGACGGCCGTGCTCATTGCCGTGCCCGTGGGCTACACGATTGCATTCTTCATCTACGATTACACGACCTACAAGGCCGGCCCGCTCGTGGCGGACGTGACCGTGCCCATCGACTCGCTGAACCTGCAGCGCGGCGGGCCGAAGAACCTGCCCGTGGCAACGTCGTTTGTCGACGATGTTGAGCTCGGGCACACGGCCGAGAAGCCGCGGCTGCTGTTGCTCGGCAGCGGCTGGGGCTCGGTTGCGTTTTTGGACAGCATTGACACGGAGAAGTACAACGTGACGGTGGTCTCGCCCACAAACCACTTTCTGTTCACGCCCCTGCTGCCGTCGGCGGCCGTGGGCACGCTGTCGCTCGACACGCTCGTCGAGCCGATGCGGCACATCTGTAGGTCGAAGAACGTGCGGTTTTTGCAGGCCGCGGCGCACGACGTCGTGTTCGAGGACAAGCTGCTCGAAGTTCGCAGCGACGAGGGCAAGGCCGATAAGCAGACGCACATCTACATTCCGTACGACAAGCTTGTGATTGCGACCGGCGCCGGCACGAATACGCACGGCGTGAAAGGCATTGAGAACAGCTACTTCTTCAAGACGGCCGAGGACAGCGAGCGGCTGCGGTCGGCGATCTGTGGCACGCTCGAGGAGGCGGCCCTGCCCGCCACGACCGAGGAAGAGCGGCGCCGGCTCCTGAGCTTTGTGATCTGCGGCGGCGGGCCCACGGGCGTCGAGTTAGCGGCCGAGATCTACGACTTGCTGAAGGAGGACATGCCGAAACTGTACCCGCAGCTGCTCACGAATTTGGCGTCTGTGCACATCATCCAGAGCCGCAGCGCAATCCTGAACACGTACGACGAAACGATCTCGAAGTACGCCATGGACCGGTTCTTGCACGACGGCATTGACCTGCAAACGAACGCACGCGTGCAGGAGGTCCGGCCGGACTCCGTCATATT
Source organism: Starmerella floricola (assembly GCA_030579735.1). Classification (NCBI taxonomy): domain Eukaryota; kingdom Fungi; phylum Ascomycota; class Dipodascomycetes; order Dipodascales; family Trichomonascaceae; genus Starmerella; species Starmerella floricola. The sequence continues at coordinate 340,433 of JAKTRP010000009.1, read as the reverse complement.
CACACGCCAGGACGCCGACGGCAAGAAGCTCATGAGCGTGCCCGCGGGCATCACGCTGTGGACGACCGGCGTGGGCCTGTCCCGGTTTGTGCAGCGCGTCATGTCGAACCTCAAGGAGCACCAGCACAACCGGCGGGCCATCGAGACGGACACGCAGCTGCGTGTCATTGGCGCCCCGAAAGGCGAGGTGTACGCGATTGGCGACTGCTCGACGATGCGGGTTGCGCTCGCCGACGAGCTCGCCACGCTCATTCGCGACCACCTCAAAACAAACGTTGTTGACCTGAACGAGGAGTACGAGCTCAAGGCCGTTGACGAGTGCCTGCAGCAGGTCCTGCGCAACCAGCCGCAAGCCCGCCAGCACCTCATCAAGCTGCGCGAGAAGCTGCACCGCTGGCACCAGCCCGAGGACCGCATCCACCTGAACCGCGTGCTCGACGATCTGAAACGCGTCGACACAAAGGTCACGAGCTTGCCCGCCACGGCGCAGCGTGCCACGCAGCAGGGCGCGTACCTCGCCAAGAAGATGAACCGGCTGCTGTACGTGACGCCCGAGATTGCGCAGAGCACGGACGACATCGACGACCGCGTGTCCCGCCCGTTCCAGTACCACCACCTCGGCTCGCTCGCGTACATCTCGAACGACGCCGTGTTCGACACCACGGACCAGATCGGCTTCAACGTGTTTGGCGGCGTCCTCGCCATGTACCTGTGGCGCGGCGTTTACATGTCGCAAACGGTCACGCACCGTGCCCGCGTGCACATGTTCTTTGACTGGCTGTACCGCGGGCTGTTCGGCCGCCAGGTCTACTCGTACGACCGCGTGGCAAAGAACATCGATGAGTAGGCTCGTACTGCGCGAAGGCTGACGTGCTAGAGGACAATAGATAGTTCAAGTAGACATAGCACTCCAGCGGCCCATTCTTAGGCGGTGCTCGTTAGGGCCTGCGAGATGCTCCAAGGCTTGTGCAGCCTGCCTTAAGCAGTGAGCCCGTGCAAGCTTTACTAGGGTACGTAAGAATGTTCATGCTAGCATTATTATAACTACAAAATCTCGTCTGCCGCGTCGTACGAGTCGTACCGCGTGGGCTCCAAACGCTGGTCATAACGTTGGTCGTAACGTTGGTCGTACCTTTGGTCGTACCTTTGATCATACCTTTGATCATACCTTTGATCGTACCTTTGGTCATACCTTTGATCGTATCGGTCATTACGCTGGTCACGCTGGTCACGCTGGTCACGCTGGTCACGCTGGTCGTAGCGGTCGACGGGCTCAAACTTCGTCTGCGACGCGTTGTGGCCGGGCTCGTACGGCTGTGGCAAGTGCGGCTGTGATCTATTGGGGGCCGCAATGCTGGCTTGCGACTGGTTCGCCGACGCGGCCTCGGGGTAGTAAGAGCTCGATTTCGAGAACTCGGATGTTTCCGTGTTCTGGCGCTCGAGCTCGGGCCGCGTCACGGATTCGTTCGTGTGCTGGATCGAGTCGTCGTACGACGTGTCTGCGAACGACTGCGGCTGCGCAAGCTCGTACTCATCTGAGCGCAGCGACGTTGGTCTGCGCAGGGCGTCCGACGACAGCGAGAGCCGGTTTGCGTCCGGCACGGCGAGCGAGTTCGGCATGACCGGCGACGGCTGGATCGACGACGTCTGTACAGACTGCCCCGACGGCGACGGCAGCGAGTGCCGGGCCGAGTTCACGGACTCATGTGGAGACTGCAGCGGCTGATGCATGGATTCGTGCGGGGACTGCAGCGACTGGTGGATAGAAGGGTGTGGCGAGTGCGCAGACTGCACGCTTTGCCGGTACGACTGCACGGACTTGCGCTCTGTGCTTGGCTGCGGCGGCGAGTGCGGAGACAGCTGCCTCGACGAGCTCTGCGAGCGGTCGTACTCGACCGGTGCCGCCAGCCTCGACTGGCTCATTACGGAGACGGGCCGTGACGAGTCTCCATACCCCATAGACTGGCCGTAACCGGCGGGCTCGCCTACGGGTTGGTTTAGTGGCCGGTTTAGTTGACCCAAATTGCCTGCCTGGTTGCCTGCCTGGTTGCTTGCCTGATTGCCTGCTTGATTACCGGCCTGGAGTGGGGCGTGCCGCGAAAACATCGGGTACAGCTCGCGGACCTCGCGCTCGTGCCGCGAAACAAGATCCGTCACGATCTCCTGGAACTCGCGGCACAGAAGGCTCGTGTTCGGCGTCGCACTGAGCTTCTGCTGCAGGAGCTGGACCTTGTCGGCCTCGAGCACGCTGACCTTCGACTCGAGGTGCCGCAGGAGCTGCTCGAACTCCGTGCGCTCGCCCTCAAGCTGGACCGTGAGCCGCGTCACGTCCTCGAGCGACCGCACCGTGCTCTCGAGCTGCTCGTGCTGCTGGTTTGCGCGTTCGCGCCACTGGCTAGCGAGCGTGCGCTCCTCCGCAAGTTCGTACTTCAGCTGCGTGAGCGTCATTTCCTCGGCCGAGGCACTCACGGCCCGCGAGCCACCAGCACTGCCCGCACCGCTGGGCCCACGAGTCTGCTGCTGCTGCACAAGATGTGCAATGCGCTCGTCCGCGTTCGAGAGCTCGACTTTCGACGCCTCGAGCGCGTTGCGCGTTTCGGAAAAGTCGCGGAGAAGCCGGTCGAAAGCTGCCGTGATAAACGCAACCTTGCTTTGCGGCTGCGGCGACGTCCCGGGCAAGACCTGCGCAATGCGAGACATCAAAGCGTTGAGCTCGTCCTCGTTCACGGACGTCGCTGCCGTGGGCGCGGGCGACTGAGACTGGCCCGGCCCGCGTGTTGGCAGCTGCTGGTGCTCGGTAACGGTTGCGAGCGAGGCCGTGTCACCGTTCGAGTTCGACGACCACTGGCGCTGGTGCTTTGGCGCCATGATCCAGCTCTGGCGGGACGACGTTTGCGAGTGCCCGGACATGACACTCGTGCCGCTTCGGCTGCGCTGGTGGTGGTTTGGTAGTGGCTTGCTCGTGAGCGCTCGGGCCATGACTGCAGCGTGGTGCTGCGTGATTGTGCAGTCGACCGTGTACTTGCGGCGCTCGACCTCGGCCCGCAACCGCTCAAGGCTCCAGATCTTCTCCGTCGAGTGCTGGGCCTCGTCCGCGGCCTGCTTGCTCAGCCGTTTCTCGGACTTTTGCTGCGCGTCCTGGCCAAGCAGCCGGCTGAACCGGTTCGACTTTGGGGACGCTGTGGAGCCGAGCCCGCCAAGAATGCTGGAGCGGTTCGACGAGAACGAGGCCCGGTGCGTGGCCTTTGCCTCGGCCGGGGACGCCTCGCCCGCATGCAGGCGGCTGATCGACGTGGCGGCCTCGCGCATCTTGAGCTCGACGTCGAGCCGGTTCACAAGTTCCGTGATTCGGCGTTGCAGGCTCGATTGCTCGGAGTAGTACTGCTGGAGCTCGTCGGCACTGAGGATCTCGAACCCTTGCGAGAAGTCGACGGCCGCCTTCAAAATGAGGGGCATGCGGGGCGGGCCGGCCGGTTCGCCGGGCTCGGTCCCGCTCATGATCATGGCCGGGGCGTTCATGTACTCGCGTGCATCATTAACGGGCGTGAACTCGTCATAGTCTGTCATCTACACCACAAGGACGTGCTGTGGGGGACGGGCGGTGTTGCGCAACGAAATGGCTCGGACCGGCCTCAGCTATATACAAAAGTGGGAAGTGAGAGGGCACGCTGCCACAAAAAAGACCTGTCCTAATTCCCTATGCGGTGCCTTACGGGAGAGGTATTTCTCCAGCGCCTGCCTGCCGTTTACTCAGCCGGCCCCGCTGACACAACGGTCTAAAAATAAGCCCGGCCATTCGTCCCAGCCATTCGTCCCAGCCGTTCGTCCCAGCCGTTCGCCGGAAACTGCATACGATCAACGCACGCAATTAATGCGACGCAAGGGTAACGTGCATAACGCAGTACAACATACAGACAACCCGTGAACAACAGAACGAACAACTTGCCGGGAACGAACAACGTGCCGGCAACAAAATGTGCACCACAGCAAGGTGAACAGCATAACAATATGAGCAGCATAACAATGTGAACAACAACATGAAGGAGCGTGAACGCACATGCACAGTGTAAAGCATGTGCCACTCAAGCACCATACTCAGTTCACGCATACGCACGCCCACATGCAATGCCGCACGCATAGTCACAGTCACAGCACAAACACGACACAGACTTAGAGCACGGACTCACAGCGAAAGCACAGACGCACAGCACAACCACGACACAGACTTAGAGCACGGACTCACAGCGAAAGCACAGACGCACAGCGAAAGCACGGACTCACAGGCGCACAGACGCACAGTAGAAGGACAGCTATGTTGTGAAACCCGACTACCGTATGTTCTACCACCTAATAGGCATACTTGGCAATGCATAGACGCAATGGCGTCTCTACAGCACGTACTTGGAGGCATAAATATATGCAATAAATTAAGTTACTAGTCCGGCAAGCCGAGTCTCACGACTTGCGGAAGTCGGACAGCACAGGGTAGATCGACTCGAACGCTTGGTAGATCTCCTCACGCTGCTTCGCACCCGTGAGCACGATCTTGCCAGACACGAAAATAAGAAGCACGATCTTTGGCTTCACCATGCGATAGATGAGCCCCGGGAACAGCTCCGGCTCGTAGCTCGAGAAAATGCCGTGGCTGAACGCAAGGCCCTCGAGACGGATCGGGAACTTCACATCGCACGAGCTCACGATGTTTTGGATCTTAAAGTCCGTGAACTTCGCATTGAAGCCCAGCTTTTGAATGATACGCGCGTACTTTCGCGACGCAAGCTTTGAGTCGTCCTCGCTCTTTGCGCCCGTGACGACCATCTTGCCGGACGCAAAAATAAGCGCCGTTGTCTTCGGCTCGCGAATGCGCATGATCACGGCCGCAAATCGCTTCGGGTTGTACTCGGCATTACGCGCGTGGAGTGCAATGGTCTTCAGGTCCAGCCTGCATGCAAGATTCACAGTAGCCACAATGTTCTGAACGGTTGGAAGAATGCCGCTAGAACCTTCTTCCTCGTCCTTCAGGGGCGCCGGCTCGCTCGTGCCCTGGTCGGGCTTCGCGTGCGCGGTTTGGTCGACCCCGAGGTAGTGCTGTGTAAACTTCGTTGCTTCGGCTGGCGTCGTGGGGACATTCAGAGCGTCCATTTAGTTAGTGACTTAGTCCTTGAACAAAAGTGGAGAAAGAAGTGACAAGAAGAAACAAAAAAGGGGTGCAAACGGAGTTGTAAAAGGGAAGAGCGTCACAGAGCGGAACTATATTCTCTTTTTGCTTTCTTTGCTTTGCTTCTTTTCTGTTTGTATATGAGGTAGAACAACTCAATGACACCTCGTGCTTTAAATACTTCCCGCTAATCTATGGTCCGCGTGGGACAAGAGGCAGGGGAGAAGGTAGGGGCGGAGATTATAGTCGGTGAAGGGCTTCCGCGTCTACTGCTTTCTATTTCTCGCTACCGGGAAAAACAGATAAACAGAACTAGAAACTCGTACACTCGCAGATCCCCAGTATGGCTACACTCACTAATAAAAAAGTTAGCTTGTGATGCTGCAGGGTTGGGGCTGATTCCAACAGGACTACCAGGAATGACTAAGCACCAGTTAGTTTCGTGCCGATCCGTACCTCGGGGTCTTTATATAGTCTGTAAATTCTTTGACTAAGCAGGGTACGGTCCTGCAGCTTCCTGCATCTGCCACCGAGGAAATGGCTCCGCCACAACTCTTTCTCGCGGCCTACATGGCGCGAAAAAGAGCAGCATTCTACTTAAGTATTCTAGTTTAATGACCCCCCAGCAAAACCAGTTGTTAAGCCGGCGAAACCGCGTCAAGATTCACGAGCAAGCCTGGGTGGCCACGTAGGCAATCACGCAAAGCTTGCGGCCCTCCGTGACGCAATGACTTGTCCTAAAACCTAAAGCGGCAAACCAGGCGAAAACAGCAGAAATCGAACAGCATCTTTCTGAAGAGCTCAGAAATCAGCTATTTGTGTTAATTCCTTTCATTTTTCGCCATGGAACAGCCACTAAACACGGCTATTTGCACAGATTGCAGGACCCGCTAAGGCAAGGGTAAAACAATACCCTTACATCGGTCATCATGCCAGCTAACTTTTTTTTCCTTCCCTCTTTAACCTAGTGGCCTAGTGGCACTCAACACGACATACGCTCACACCGGCGCCGACACTCATACACTGCGTGCACTGACTTCTCTAAGCCAAGCACCCCAAGCTGACTAAAAGTGGTCCGTATCATGGGTATATGGGGGATGCTGCCAAAAGAACCCCGAGCGGACAGGAGACTGAGGGATGCAGAAAAGCCCGTCGTACAGGGGGCATTGCGGCCCCGTGTGAGGACTACGGGCCCGCATCGAGTGTGCACAACCTCCCACGAGATTTCCCCGTCGAGCTGGCGCCCGCGCCAGCTCTAAGGCAGGCAGAATACGGCCTTTTGAAGCTTCCTTTGAATTAGAACTGTTAAGTTGTTGTAATGTTGTGGGAACGGGGGGAAACATATAACGCAAGCTGACTAATCACTTTACCTTGTTCCGTGAAGCGTTCCCAAGACAGTTGGTTCTCCATGATACGCACACGCACGTAGCCACGCTTATTGATTTTTTGAGGCCGGCGGGACTTCTCGACATTAGGTACTACTGGTACGGACTACTACACTTCTACAGGGCGTGGGCGTGTGTTCGTGTGTGGGTAGTAAAATTTAGCCTTTAGATTGTAGTATTTGGACACGGAATTCTTCGGTTGTAAGGGCAGGCAATGCCCGAAATTCTCAATGAAAGTGTCAAAACACGGCGCCCGCATGATCAACCACCCGAATCGCTGAAGAATCACATATCCTCGAAGGATATGGGCACGCGTGTAGTGCGTACTGGGGCCCAGCTCGGGAAGAAGTCGCAGTCAGTAGAACCGCAGTCTCCAATGGAGGATCTCGTGGCCGAAATGTTCACGTTCTTCAACGATATGCCCGAGGAAGTAGTAAATGCTGCTGCACGGGCTCTAGTGTCGATCATGCATTCCGATATTTCTGAGGAAGAGCGTAAAAGCGAGATCGAGGAGCTGCTTGACCATAAAATCGGCACAACAGAGCTCGAAACTTTCCGGTCAATTGCTGGCAAAATACCGCGAGGGGCAAAATCTATCAACGACGTGGACGGTATGGATGATATGGACGATATGAACGATGTTGCCGGTATGGAATTGGACGGTTTCAAGGATAATGATGAAGACTCGAGCGAGTTTGACACCGGCGTTAACGACCACGAAGTTGACGGGCTCGCTGTGTCTGGCGATGCAGGCGAGAACATGCCCCTGTTCGTGGCTTTGAACGATCCTGTGCGAATACGGGACAAGACCCTTGTTTTGCCCCACGAAATAGACTCGCATTGGCTCGACACAAAACTCCGGGGCACAAATCTTAGGTCTAGTGAAGCCCTGGAGGTGCTGAAAGACGTGGAAGAACTCGAGGAGTCTGACAGGCTACGTATACTTGAGAACAAGCTCGGTATCGAGAGCTTTGGGCTCGCCCAGCTTTTGGCGAAAAACACAGGAGTCGTGCTGTGGTACACGCTGCTTGCGAAGGCCGCGGATGGAGTCGAGCGCGAGGAGATCATGGACGAGATCAATGCTCGCGGACTGAGCCTCGAACAAGTTGCGGGCGAGCACATGGACCAGGACTTGCCCCGCGAGCTCGACTTGAGTGTCACTGGCCGGCCAGTGAACGTCCCCCTGTACTTGAATTTGAAGCTCCCTGCAGGCTCGACGCGGTTCAAGACTCATGATTACGAGCAGTACAACGTGCCGGCGAACGAGCCCGTGCTCAACGTGGACTGGCCGCTGAAGCCAGTCTCCGAGCTGCCCGAGTACGCGCAGCCGAGCTTTAGTGCATTGCAAACGCTGAACATTATCCAGTCGAAGGTCAGTGACGTTGTCGTAAACACAGACGTGAACGTCTTGCTGTGCGCTCCAACTGGTGCGGGCAAGTCGAACGTGGCGTTGCTGGCATTAACGCGCTGTTTGCATGTGCACGGGAACAGGGCCGTGTACATCGCCCCGCTGAAGGCCCTTGTTCAGGAACAGGTTCAGACCTTGCAGGCAAGGCTGCCCGACATGACCGTGGCCGAGCTTTCCGGAGACCAATCAATAAGCCGGGAGCAGTTGCAAAGCGTAGACGTCATAGTGTCGACCCCCGAGAAATGGGACATTGTGAGCCGAAAGGCCCAAAACGTGGACCTCGTGAGAAGCATTGGCCTTGTCGTTGTGGACGAAATCCATTTGTTACACGATGAGAGACGTGGAGCTGTCATCGAGAACATCGTGGCTCGCCACAAACGCCAGGCTGTCCCGCCACGGCTTTTGGGATTGTCTGCGACGTTGCCAAACTACGAGGATGTGGCCGAGTTTCTTGACGTCCCGCGGGCGGGCCTTTTTTTCTTCGATTCGCGGTTCAGGCCTGTTCCTTTAGAGCAGCAGTTCTTGGGAGTTATGGCTCCAGGACCGCTGAAACAGCTGAGAATCATCAACGAGGCGTGCGCTACAAAAGTGACCGAGGTCGTTGTAACGGGCAAGAAACAAGCGCTTGTGTTCGTGCACTCGCGCAAGGACACGGCGGCCACGCGTGACATTCTTATTGAGAAAACAGAGTTAGGCGCAGACCAAATTGGCATACACCATGCGGGTCTGGACCGCGATGAGCGGGCGAGCTCGGAACAGAAATTCAGGTCCGGGCAGTTCCGCGTGCTGGTTTGCACTGCCACGCTGGCGTGGGGTGTGAATCTCCCCGCAGCAACAGTTATTATCAAGGGAACGCAGTACTACGACCCGAGTCTCGAGGGCTGGAAACAACTGGGGCCGCAAGATGTCATGCAGATGTTCGGCCGAGCCGGCCGGCCCGGCTTCGACAGCCAGGGACTCGGCATTATAATCACGACCCAGAAGTACTTGGGCTACTTTGCATCTATAGCGTCTCTATCGCTGTCCATCCAGTCGAATTTGATGGCCCACATTACGGACTCCTTGAACGCCGAGATCGTGACGTACAGTGTTACAACAATCGATGAGGCTGTGTCGTGGATAAAACACACTTTCTGGGCCGTGAGGTTCAGGTCTGACCCGGCAATGTACGGCGATAACTACACGTTTGAGGATGTCGCACACTCAGCATTGCTGCACTTGCACAATGCTGGTGCTTGCCGCTACGAGTACCCGCGCGTACGTCCGACGTTCCAGGGCGACCTTGCTGCCGAGTTTTACATCTCGCCAGACTCGGTGGCTCTATACATACGGCAGATGAAACCGTGGATGGCGGATATCGACTTGATCCGAGTCTTTGCGCGGTCCGCAGAGTTCGCGAGCCTGTCTGTGCGTCGAGGCGACGTTGGCGAGATCCGGCGACTTGCGCAGCTCGTCCCGCTTCCATTGCGAGACGACCTCGACACGAAATACGCAAAAATCGCCATCTTGCTACAGGCCTATATCAGTAGGCTTCCATTGACGGGGCTCGCTCTTGGCGGCGACATGATCTATATTGCGCAGTCTGCGTCTCGGTTGTTTAGAACCTTTTTTGAATTGGCTCTGGCACTTAAATGGAGCCGTCTCGCCCGCATCTCGCACAACCTATTTTTGATGGTCGACAAGCGACTTTGGGGAGTCGGACAGTCCTATTTCAGGCAGTTCGAGGCGTGCCCCCCCGAGCTGCTCGAACGCGTAGAGAGCTCACAGCTGCCATGGCAGAGATATTTCGATCTTGAGGAGGCTGATTTAGGTGAGATTTTCCGGCTTGAGAACCCAGCGCTTGCATCGACTGCCTACCACTTTTTGTCCCGGTTCCCGCGGTTTAGTGTGACCGCTCAATGCCGGCCCGTATCCACTGAATGGGTGCTTGTCACGGTCGAGATCGAGCCTATGTTTGAGTACGACAGTTCCTATCATTTAAGCCAAGAGCGGTTCTGGCTTTGGATCGAAACCCAGTCTGGGAACCTGCTATTCCATAGAAGCTTTTCCCTCAAGGAATTGCTCCAAGTTAATTCTCGGAACAATGAAGACGAGACTGTTTTCCGGACCACAGCGAGAGTCAAGTTGCACGCTTCAGCGTTGACCCGAAAGTACACTCCCTACCTTTTTGCTCGGCTCGTGAGCGATAGGTGGCTCGGCTCCGAGTCGGAGGCAACGGCAAGCCTGCGTAAACTCGAGCCACCGTCGCATATCACGGCAAGCTCTCTAATCAGTGAAGAAGCTCTGAAGCAGCCGGGCGAGCCCGTGGACGTCGATTCTGATAGCTCGTTCACCCTCGCGAATGCACTGAGGCCCCTACTCGAGGCTTCAGACAGGAACACGTACATTGGCATGCCGCCCTGTGCCGAGCAGCAGGACTGTATCGACCTAGCGGTTCAACATGCAGTTCGCAACGACCAGCAAGTACTGATTGTTTCGCCATACAAGGTCAATTTAGAGACGCGAAGGCAGCAATATAGCGGGCTGCCGTTGAAGTACTTGCAAGTGAATGAAGGCGAGCGGCTCAGCCGGTCTCCGTCAGCCTTGCTGGATGCATTATCCGATGTGGAGTGCATTATTTGCGAGGATTTGCACCGGCTCGGTTCAATAGGCGGTGAAGCGTACGAGCTTTTGGTTACGAGGCTTCTTACCAAGTTAACGAATGTCTGTCGCATTATTGGCTTTGGGTACCCAGTGACAAGTGCGAGGTCAATTGCGCAGTGGCTCGGAGCCTCGAAGTCAGATGTAGTCAATTTCGGTTTTGACGTGGTCAAGAGCGCGCCTCACATTGTCTTGCGCCCATGGCGACCGTTCACACTGCTCACAAGTTTCCGCAGCGTGGCCAAAGATATTGCAAAGACGGTCGGCCCTGTGCTTTTAGTCGTGGCCAACTTCGTGCAGTGCCAAGTCCTTGCTCAAGAATGTGAGCTTCAAGGTATCGATGGTGCGTCAATTCTACGGAAACCCAGTAACAACAGCCACACAGGCGTGAAAATAGCTACGCTCGCAACGGCCTTGGACCTCGGTGCCCCATTTGATCTCGTCATACTGTTCGGGACTCTAGAAGTTGCTCCTAGCGACTTGTTGAAAGTCGTTGGGCTCGCGGCGTCGTCAGCAGTTATTTTCTCGGACCGATTGGAATTCGATCAGTCGTGTGTAAACGATCCCCTGCCTCTTGAAAGCAATTTAGCGCCTCGATTAGCCGATGCTCTGATCACGGCTATTTCTAGCGGCGAAGTGTTTGACCCGCAAGGCGCCGTGGACTGGCTCTCCAAAACGTTCCTTTACCGGCGCTTGCGAGCAAACACTGCATACTACGGAAGTCAGGATCTCCAAGACTGGGTCAGCGAGGCAATTGAGTCGACGTTCGAGAGGCTTGCTGCCGTTGGTGCTGTGCGCATGGACGATGAGACGCTGGAAGTCGAGCCGTTGGCCTTGTGCCACATTGTGAGCCGCGAGGGCGTGGAGCTTGACAGCGTGCTGTCCCATACAGACGGAACACTCCATGATCGCGACTTCAGCGACAGTATCCGCATTTTGAACGCTCGTGTTGACTATGCTGTTGCCATGAACCGGCTTAGTTTGCTATTTAGTGCTGCCGACGAACGACAAGCTTTGTGCCGGCACGTCCAAAGGGGCTCTTCGCCTCTTTTACAGATCCCTGAGGTCACAGACGACGTTGTTCTGAGGTGCCGTGATGCACAAATTTTATCAATTCAAGACTTTATTGCTATTGAAGACGACGATTTAAGGACGCAGCTACTTGGATTCGACAACGAGGACGAGCGCATGGTTGCCGTTGCCGAGTTCGTGAACCAGTTCCCCGTAGTAGACATCACGAGTGCGATACTTGTGGACAAAGGCGAGGAAACCTTGGCTGAAATACATATTGAGCGGGACATTGAACCCGACGACGATATTATGGAGGACGGGTGGTATCTTGTCGTTGGCAACAGCGACGCCGACGAAATCTGGGGGTTCAGGCACCTCGGCCCGATTCAATCGAGCGAAGTCACGATTCCCCTAAAACTAAGAAAAGACCGCACGGCACAAAATGACTCGGCACAAAACGGCCCGGCACAAAATGGCTCGGCACAAAATGGCTCGGCCTGGCTAATTTGTGGCAGCTACATTGATGCTGACAAGGAGTTCCCACTCAGCAATTGAATTTAATTAGATTTAATTAGCAAACGCATCTCATTGGGCTATGCATGCCCACTCCTTGGCTCCCACAAATCCAGCGACTAATATGCCTCGAGATCTGAACCGCAATGTGCACATGCATTCTTTATTTGTTCACATGCGCCCCATGTGCGCTCCTGCGAACGCGTATCCACTATTCTACTGCACGTTGCCCCAACGACAACCCTCACGATACCATCACATGCTGATGGGAAGTGGGTCACATGCATGTGGCACCGATACTGCATGGACGGTGCATCACATGCTGCTACGACAGTGGGACATGGCTGCGCAGCCTATAAAAGCGGGGTGGCCATCGAGGAGACCGAATTGACCGCAGAAAACAAGCAACTTTCTGAACTTCATTGCTTCTGATCCTTCAACATGGATACCTTCCGGAACTCGGGCTTCGCAGACATTATCAAGGCCTCGAAGGCCAACGCCCCCTACGTGCTGACCCCAGAGGTTATGTGGGCTGCACGCAGCATTGCCTTTAACCCGTTTTTCTGGAACTTCGTCGGCCGCATTGAGTTCAAGTCGCACTTCTTCACGAAGCTCACGGGAGGCAACAAGTACCGTGCGTGCTACATCTTCGCGAGCATTGTTTTCTCGCTCGGGTTGCTGCGCGACTACTTGTTCTACGAGGCCCTCGAGACTCAGCCCACGGCCCCGATTCTGTCGAACGACTTTGTGAAGCTTGCTGGAATTCTCAGTGCAAGTGCAGGCCACATCCTTGTCATTTCATCGATGTGGGCACTCGGCGTTACGGGCACGTACTTGGGCGATTACTTCGGGATCCTCATGGACCACAAGGTCGAGTGCTTCCCGTTCAATGTTGTTGCAAACCCGATGTACACGGGCTCGTACATGACGTTTCTGGGCATTGCCCTGTACAAGGGCAAGGTGCTTGGCGTGGTCCTGAGCGGCCTTGTGTGGGTCATTTATAGGCTCGGGCTCCTGCTCGAAGAGCCCTTCACTGAAAAGATCTACGCTCAAAAGACGGTTAAGCAAGACTAGACGAAAACTAGATTGCGAAAAACCCGTCAAAAAAGCAGGCCTCACATAGGGACATGGGCTTTATATATGTAAGTTCAGTAGTGAGGTGAAGGGCAGAAAATATATAGCGCTTCATATGTTTAGCGAAACTGTACTTTTTAGACAACCGTATTCATAATTTATCGATAGACGGACGCGAGCTTTAGTTGCTTGTGCATACAAAACACACTGGCTGGATACCACCAGCCTTACATGTAACAAACGAAGGAGTAAAGCGAGCTTCCAAGGGGGAATTCAGCATAGGTGCATAAATTATAAGATAATATATTTAGAGCATTTACAAGACGACGGCGTCATTTTAGTTTCGAATTTGTTAGTTATAAATAATGTGAGGTCCTGGTGGACTTACCGTTTTGCCTAAGTGGACCTGGAAGTCTTGCTATGTGGAGTCAGTGGGATAGCTGAGTACTTGAGCCGTGGCACGGCCGAACCTGCAGGGCCCGGGACTTGCCACCGCCTAAAGTCATTACCCTACACACACATATATATATACAACTCCACATCCGCACCGATAAGTGAAGCAAGGTAGCACTGGCCTGATACGCTATGAATTTAGCATTGCTTGCAAGTTACCTAAGTTTGGCTGTGGGTCTCGCAATTCGTGATACCAGCAAAATTGACGAGCTTAATGAAGCGCTGAAAGCCAAAGGAGCTGATGCCCAGCTCGAGGCCGACAAGGTCCTGGTTCATGAAGGCAATTCTTACATTGCTATCGAAGGATTCGTTCAGGGTGACCGCGGCGAGGAAGAATGGGTCAGATTGATGGATGAGAAAAGTCTTAACCCGATGCTCGATGACATATTTGGTCATCATAACTTTGTCTTTGTGGACGACATGGCGAAGTGGGTATCTACGTACGCGGACACTTTCTTTACTTATGAGACAGACCATTTTTCTGCGATAAACCACAGTCCGGATTACACGATCACACAGGTTCTGTAGGGAAACTTACGAGAAGACCGTAGGAACAGTAAACGTAAAACCACTAACCTCTAAGGCAGAAGCATTATTGAATGATGATATCTGGCAAGGCGTCTGCTTTAATGTACATGCAACACTATTATTGCCTATTCAGATTATAATGCACCAAGCGAGCTGTCATCATAATCTTTCCTAATTCATAATGCTAACTTTGATTGAATGAGGTCCCAGAATTTGCTCAATTGTTTAGCCTTGCCTCGTTTACTGGTTCGAGTCACGATTACAGTGATAGCTGAGTGATCACTTGAGCCGTGGTCACGGCCGAACCTGCAGCCTGTGCTGGGACTTGCCACACTGCTTTAGTCACGACACTACATACATACACCTATATATACAACTCCACATACGCATCGATAAGTGAAGCAAGGTAGCACTGGCCTGATCCGCTATGAATTTAGCATTGCTTGCAAGTTACCTAAGTTTGGCTGTGGGTCTTGCAAATCGCGACCCAGTTAAAGTTGACGAGCTCAATGAAGCGCTGAAGGCCAATGGGGCTGATCTTCAGTTTGACGCCGACAAAGTCCTGGTTCACGAGGGCAATTCCTACATCACCATCGGGGACTATAGCTTGGATGACCCACAAGTGGAAGATTGGAGCAAATTGGCGAAGGAGAAACGTCTTCGCCCGATACTCGATGACATATTTGGTCATCATAACGTCCTCTTTGTGGACGACCTCGCGGACTGGGAGTCTAAATATGCTGACACTTTCAAGATGGTGACTTACGACTTGGATTGAAGTTTTCTTGATAATCCTCAGCCTTACGCCATCTACGGTGCTCAAAACCTCTAAACCTGTTTTTTATAATTTAACCTATTTGTCTTCCATGCCTGACTGGTCTGTGTTCTGTGCTTGTCCCATCTGTTTATGTGAGGGTTGAGTTGTGGCAGAGGTTTGTGAGTACGCGTCATGCCTCGCGAAATCATAACCGTTGGTGCCGGCCAATGCGGTAACCAGCTGAGTGCGAGCTTCTGGCAGAAGCTGTGTCTCGAGCATGGCATCCAAAGCGATGGGACTTTGAGGCCCACGGAGACCCCCGTGTACGACCGCAAGGACGTGTTCTTCTACCAAAGCGACGACGCCCGCTACATCCCACGGGCTGTTCTACTGGATTTAGAACCACGGGTTGTCCAAAATGTAGCATCCAGTGAATTTGGCGGGCTCTACAACCCCGAAAACATGTTCACTCCCGAAAATGGGAGCGGGGCGGGTAACAACTGGGGTGCGGGCTTTGCGCAGGGTGAACGCCATATGGAAACAGTTATGGACATTCTCGAGCGTGAGGCCGAGAACTCGGACTCTCTCGAGGCGTTCATGCTCCTACATTCCGTGGCGGGTGGCACGGGCTCCGGTCTTGGCAGTGTATTGCTCGAGAACGTAAGGGACCATTTCCCGAAAACGGTTGTGCAAACCGTGTCTGTCTTCCCGAGCTCTGGGGCCCAGGCAAGCGACGTTGTCGTGCAACCTTATAACTCGCTGCTGGCCCTACGAAGACTCATAGAACACGCAGACTCCGTGCTCATCTTTGACAACAATGCGTTGATGCGCATTGCCGGCGATACTCTACACCGCCAGGGCCTCGGCAGTGGAGCAGGAGCGAGCCCGACGCTCGCGCAAACAAACAACTTGGTGAGCACGGCCCTCCTTGCGGCCACATCCACTATCCGGTTTCCCGGGTACCTGTACAACAACTGGACGTCTGTGCTGTCTGCACTCATTCCTGTGCCAGCGTACCACTTTTTAACGGCAAGCTACACGCCGTTCCTCGGTCCGGAGGCTAGTGGCCAAACACGGTTTGTGCGCAAAACCACTGTCACGGAAATTATGCGCCGGCTCGTCCAGCAGAAGTACTCGATGATCGCCGTGTCCCCCTCAGCACACCGAAACTCGCGCTACCTCGCCATGCTGCGTGTAATCCAAGGTGAGTTTGATGCTACTGACTACCGGAAACGACTGCTTGGTCTTCGCGACCGCGAGGATGTACGGTTTGCACCCATGTTTGTTGAGTCTGTGCAGCTTGCCGTGGCGAAGCGGTCACCGTTTGTTGAGCAGCAAACAAAACTGAGCGGGCTCGGCCTAGCGAACACAACGGCTATTGCCGATGCTTTTGCACGCACGCTCGCACAATTTAACCGGCTCTATACGCGCGCCGCATTCCTCAACGAGTACCGAAAACAGCCCATGTTCGAGCAGGGCATGGACGAGTTCGAGGATGCCCGCGGGATAGTCAACGATCTTGTGCAGCAGTACAAGGAGCTGGAAACTGACGAGATGGAGTAGCACTACGCAATGTCCTCGGGCTTAGCGCAATTGGTAGGCAGGCAGGCACGCAGGCAGGCACGCAAAGACGCAGGCTCAAGACGCAGACCAAGCCTCGGACGTAATACCGGGCAATAGAATTCAGCCGCGGTGTCGGCCCGAGAGCCACAACATACAGCGGATACCGCAATACCGCAATACCGCAATAAGAACACTATTCGCCCGTGTACGAACAAGTGAGAGTTTGTCTAGCTGGAAGAACTTAGAAGTACTTGGCAAAACTCACAAAATGCAGCGTCCTAGAAGCATGTGTACCCACGAATCCATGCAAGTTCACCTGTGCTTTCGCCATTTCGCTAATAATTAAACTATGCTACCTATATTTATTTATCTTATTCAACATACCCAACACCGGAACACCAGATCTTGTGTAAACCCAGACGCGGGATCTTGCGTGATGACGATCGCGCGTTACTAACCATGTCGTTTATCAGCACAATCAGGCGGTTCTCCACAGTAACACGAATGGCTAGCGAACCGATTCTTGTGGGCATTATTGGCGGAACGGGCCTGTACAACCTGGACGGCCAGCTCCAGACCGAAAAACACATTGAGGTCGACACGCCATGGGGCAAGCCTAGCTCGCCCATCACCGTGGCCCGCACGAAGCACGGCAAGCTCGTGGCCTTCATCAGCCGGCACGGCCCGGACCACACGTTCACGCCCTCGACGGTCCCGGCCCGTGCAAACATTGCTGCGTTGAAAAGCCTTGGCGTGAAGACGATCCTTGCCTTCAGTGCAGTGGGCTCGCTTCGCCAGGAGATCGAGCCTCGGCACTTTGTCATTCCGAACCAGGTCATTGACCGCACAAAGGGCGTCCGGCCCTCGAGTTTCTACGACGAGGGCCTGGTTGGCCACGTCGGGTTTGGAGAGCCGTTTGACCCGGCCCTGAACAAGCTACTTGCGAAGCTCACCGATGGCGTGCTCGAGGACAACGGCTACAAGGTGCACTCGCCGGACTCGCTCAAGCGGGACGTGACTTTAATCTGTATGGAGGGCCCCGCGTTCTCAACTCGGGCTGAGTCCAACATGTACCGGTCGTTTGGCGGAGACGTCATCAACATGTCCTGCCTGCCCGAGGCAAAGCTTGCCAAGGAGGCCGAGATCAGCTACCAGATGATCTGCATGTCAACGGATTACGATGCATGGCGTGTTGGCGAGGAGTCCGTGACCGTTGAGACAGTTGTGAGCCACTTGACGGCGAACGCGCAGTCCGCGAAGCTTGTTCTCTCCGCTGTTTTGGACGAGCTTGTTGCGCAGACTGAGTCTGGCGCCATTGGCTCTTCGCTGAATGGCAGCATGAAGTTCTCTGTGAGCACGAAGCCGGGTGCTCGCGATCCCGAGATGCTCAAGCGTCTTGAGTTCCTCCACCCGGGATACTACTCTTAGATAAAAGTATAGACTTAACAATAGAAACGTATATTTTGACTCGTGGCTTCTATGGTCAAATGCAAGTGTAATAATCTAGGTCCTAGACTGATTGGTGCCATTACGATGCACCTTCGCTGTTATAAACTAGTTTTAATAATATACACTATTAGAAGTGCAACAAACGAACGACCCGCCTCGTCGTCAAAGGCAAGTGTGATATTTTCGGTTCTTGACTGATTGGCCCCGTTGCGATGCACCTACACTAGCATGAATTAAGAAGAAGAAGTACAACTAAAAGTGATGCCATGAGGAACCAACCCCGTCATCAAAGGCGAGCGCGACCTTCTTAGTTCTAGACTGCATGATGCCTTACGACGCCTTTACTAAGTTAATACTTATGCACAACATAGTTGAAGTTTTTATTCTTTGTATGAATTGGAAATGTAAGATATGAACAATTCACCGTCTCGTCACTGAAGGCGAGTGCAACCTTCTTGGTGCTAGCCTGGATGTTGGCATACGACGCACCCTCTTTAGTATAAATCAACATAAATAAACCATACTGTGCTTAAGTAAAAATCAAATAACAAATGCAGCAAAAAAATAGCTGTTATCGAGCTCCAAAAATAAACTCCGTTACAGGGAATCGAACCCTGATCTTATCGGTGAGAGCGATACGTCCTAGCCATTAGACTATAACGGATTAATTATATTTGGGAGAAGCCCGAACACCATATACAGGAATGTGATAGAAGAACAAATGCATAGTACGTCAGTTGCCTGCTCACAATTGGTTTCCCAACGGACATATGCACGTGGAATGTGAATCAACAAGCCGTGTTGATTAGTATGAGCTTAATCGACACCGCATCCATGTTTCAGCCCTTAACGTGCCGGTGGTAGAGCCGGCGGCTAGATATGCGAGGTCCCAAGCCAATGATGACGCGATCGAATCTGCAATGAACCATTATAAGGCTAGGGCTTCGGGTCAGGTGAGATTCTCGAATAGCTGAACGAAGCTATCTTCAGTGGGACAGACTGGCTCAGGGCGCTGGCGTGGCCTAAGTACGCAAATGATATACTTTGGGCACTTCTTCACTCCCGGGGACTCTTGAAACCCGGGCAGTCTTCATGCGATTCGAAGGTAGATCGCTTTGCATTGGCACTTATATTTCGGGGGTGCGCGGGTCGCGTGCCACGCAGATAAGGATAAGGCAATCATCCTCACGGTCCCATCAGGAAAAGGGTACACAAAAAATTGAGACATTGATCTTTTCCGGCCTTAATTTATCTCTTCAGCAAGCAAGCGGTGGAAGAAAAGCGACAAAAAGTAATTTGAGCACACTAGAACCCAGCCAGGGTATTGGTCTCGTGGTCACCAAGAATGAAAAACGTCGACGTGGATTATATTCCAGGAACGGATCAGCTTCTCATCAATGATGCAGACAACTCTGAAGATTTGATGAGGGACGGTGAAATCGTACTTATTCCTCAGCCTACGATTAGCCCAAATGATCCGCTTACCTGGAGTATATCCAGAAAATTCATCCATCTCTTTTTGATTCTGTTGTTCACAGGACTCACGGCCGCAACCTCGAACGCGATGTCGTCTGCTCAAGACGGAATACAAAGCGAGTATTCCATCTCAGACAACGTGTTCAACACAGGGGACGGCCTGCTGTTCCTCGGAATCGGATGGTGGACCCTTTTCAGTGCTCCCAGCGTGTACCTGTTCGGATCCCGTATCGGGTACCTAGTGGGTGCTCTGCTGAGCATTGGAGGGAATCTCTGGTACGCCAACTGCTCTAGCGTTGGCGATGTAGTGTGGTCGCAGATGTTTATTGGTGCGAGCGAGAGTGTGGCTGAGGCAGTGGTTCAGCTGTCGATCACTCAAGTTTTTTTCCAGCATCAGGCGACCCACTACATTGGTCTCTATGTTCTTGTCATTTCGATTGGAACGTTTTTGGGGCCCCTTCTGGGTGGTATTATTGCTCAAAACCTCAATTGGCACTGGGTCGGTTACATTGCGGCTATTTGCTCGGGCTTCATCGGGCTCCTCATGCTGTTTGGACTCGAGGAGACTTACTTTGACAGAGCCCACTTCTTGAACCAGTATATGACGGATTCGCCGGGTAAAACCCTTGATGGAAGAGAAATAAGCCCCCACGATTCTTACCGCATGGACGAGCGATCCATGAACAGTGAAAGTGCCGGGTACAATGTTGGATCCCACATTGGCTACCAGACAGACACGGACGAGGCCGATGCACGTAGCGCCTATGACCGCAAGGATGCGGCTACCCAGATTACAAAGTCTAAGGAAGCGCAGACCAAAGAATTTGGTGCTACGAAAACGAACTTTTCGACCGTCACCGAAGGTGGACGACCGGATATCGTGCAGGAGACTAAGCAAACGGTTGCCGACAAGCCCAAATCGTATTTGCAACGTATTGCGCTTATCACGCCGGCAGTGAACTTGCGAGGTACCGGCTTCAAACAATACGTTAAGCGCCTGTTTCTTTACCTGCAGGTACTCGCGTTCCCACCGGTTCTGTATAGTGGTCTCCAGTGGGGCGCTCAAGACGCGTGGCTGTCTTTCTACATTGATTTGGAGGATGACTACTACTACGATGCGCCCTGGCACTACTCGGATCTCGGTGTTGGCCTAATGAACATTCCGTGTTTGATTGGAGCAACCTTGGGCTGCGTCTACGGTGCTTGGTTCAGCGACTGGTTCGTAATGCTGTGCGCCAAACACAACCGCGGTGTTCGGGAAGCCGAGTCACGGCTGTGGTGCTTGCTTCCAGCTGGCCTGATCTCGCCGGCAGGAATGTTTTTGTTGGGCGTTGGCACTGAACGCGGCTGGGCGTGGTACGCTCCGTACGTGGGTCTCGGCATGATTGGGTTTGGTTGGGGTTGCTGCGGGGATCTCAGCATGAGCTACTTGGTGGACTGCTATCCGGAAATGGTTCTCGAGGGAATGGTTGGTGTTTCGCTTATCAACAACAACATTGCCACGGTATTTTCGTTTGTAGTCGACCGGTGGATGGGGTCCATTGGTCCTCAGAACACAATGATCAGTGTCGGTGTGCTGAACTTTTTCTTTGTCTTCTTGAGTCTACCCATGATCTATTACGGCAAGCGCTGCCGGAAATGGACGCGCGGGATGTACTTCCGGTTCGTCGAGGCCCGTGATAGCCTAGATGCTTCATAGTCATGTAACGGATTTATTCTAATTATTGTTCAACTAGCTACTATTAATGAATCAAACTGCCTCGTAATCCACACCCATATCGCACACCCACGCCCATTTCCAGCATTTGACTTAATAAGGCAGGGAGGCATACGCAAGGTATCGCCAAATTCATTGTATTGCACAATTCTCACTGCAGTCTCACTCATATGCTTGATTCGCAAGGATATAGCCGAGGGGTGCCATACCACAGCCAAGTATTCTCTAGCTTGGGCCTATAAATTGTTCTCTGCCAGCAATCTCTTTTTTACAAGTACTTGGTTGCCGAATCCTAGAATTTGCAGCCAGACTAGCTTTCGAAAATGGAGTTAATAATTTATTAAGATGGGCTAAATAAATAAAATGCGACTGAAGTCACATCGAACTGTTCAGGTATGGGAGAATAATAAGCACCCACTCAGCAGACAAGCTTGTCGAGCTCGCTGAGACACAGGGATTCTGGAGATGCGAGGTCGGCCCAGGTTTCAGAATCTGATTCAGTGCCTACGGACACAGTCAAAGGCTGCGGGTTCTCAGCCTTTGACGGCTCCTCATAGAAAGATGCAATTGGGGCCAAGGCAGCCGACAGGGTATCGACTCCCACAGCGTCGTAGTACAAATTGAAGTGGTTCGACGACCTTGGGAGCACGGCCGATTTCCGGGGCGGCGACGGGTTAGGCGGGGTGTGTGGGCGGTGGCTCGGTTCCGTGGTATCAGACGACGGGTGCGAAAGTCTTCTGTTTGCGGTCTTCGTACCCGGTAAAGGAGGCTGGTTACTATGCTGCAACGAAGCCCTTCGTCGTTTTGAGGCTGGGGACCAGGACCCTCCTTCTTTCACGTAATCCTCCTTGGGCGTCAACGGCTCGTTCAAACCTTCGCTTCCACTCAAGTCATCATCAATGGACGGTGACGGCGAGTTTGGCGTTGACAAAGTCGGCGTCCTTATCTTTTCAGAGTCCGAACGCGAGCGTTTTCGGTTGCTCACCTCGATGGTAGGCCTCTCGTCCGCAGTCGATGGCGGTGCATATCGATATACGAGTCGCCTAGGAATTTCGCTGCTTTGGCCTCTTGTCAATGGAAGCTCAGCCAGCTGTTCTTTAGATGGCGTAGGCGAGTCGTTGTGGCTTCTTCGGAACACAGCGTTGAGTTTCGAAGAGAGGATCGAGGACGAGATACCGTCAAACCCAGGCACCACCTCCTTATCTAGCTCGGCGGCTAACTCCTTTGTGGTCATGCCGTCTGGGGACGCATTCTTGAGCACCTTTACACACAACTGTACTAACAATGCATTCTGGTCACTTCCAGAAGGGGATGCAGCCATGGGAGAAATATCAACAAATGGTTTGAACCTTCAGATTAGCAATGTGCCGGCGCGCGTATAATATATCCAAAGCGGGAGCAGGAGCAGGCGGAAGGGGGGTTTTGCGAAACTTACTAGGGTTTTTCACAGTGAGCTGCAAGTCCTGTTACTAATCGCTATATCTACAGTCCACAGGCCACGCGCGAGTTATTATAAGTCGTCTCAACCGGTTATTCGTGTGGCTGTTAATCATATGCAGCTCCTATTTCTGGAGAAGGGTTGATTAGCATGACTAACCAATGAAGGTTAGGTGGAAACCTTATTGCCTTGCCCAGCAATTCGGTCATTAGGGCCGATTGCTGTTTGCACGCCGAACATTGTTATTGCGCCTGAAAATAGTTTTCCAAATAAATAGTATGCGCAAATGGAGAATTTAATGCCATTGGATCACAATGCAATACGGGTTGAATATGTGATCTTTCTGCAAGCTTATATTGAAATTAACTCTCATCGATTTGTTTTTTTTGTGGGCCAATAAGGTGGCAGTGCCCAGCCGATCGTGACACAAGAGATCACGTTTCTTATTAATCGTCATTAGTCATATCCGTTGCGGAACGATGTTAGGGCTTGGACAAAAAGCGCTATGTGGGTGATGTGGCATCAACGGTTCGGAGAGGGCTATTGCCGGGAGTGGGCCATGTGATCACTCCAGTCAGCATGAGGGAAAGGGTATGTTATTTTCAGCAATATTTCCAGCCTTGAAAAATATTGAGGCGCCGCCTTTGTGGTGGGCTGGGGCTTGGAACGATAAAGCCGATGCCCCTACGCTAGCTTGCCTTCCCGGTTTCGTTTATACACAGCCATAACAAATTATCTATTGATAGCCACGTAATACTCTGCGCTTATCTACGCCACGCCGCCCCCCACTTCATATTACAGACACACTTATTTGTCCACGACTCTTCAGTGTGGAATCTCACTATTTTTCAAAAATCTTTATCGTCTCTAGAAATTGGACAATGTCTATATATTTATTTTATATTCCTAAATTTTTAGTATACAGGCCTAAAAATTAAATGTCGCACCCTTTGTGGCCGTATTTATTGATTAATTCCATGTTGTCCCAGGCTCTCTTCATCGCCTAGTCAGAAAGACCTACGGCTGCTGCGCATGATAAGGCTGAGTGAGTTGAGCATGTAGTGCTCCTCCCCGCCTAAGGTGTTTCCCGTTAGCATCATGTGACGTCGATCGTGCTTGTTTTGTACGCTGTAAGGCTAATTCAATCTACGCCTCATCAGGTCGCGCAATTTCCCCTCTATTTCGTCGAACGATAAGTAAACCCTGGGCTGGGGTGCAAAGACTGTCACACATGCATAGTCATCTATCACAATGCAGGGGTACCCGTCAGTCATGGCGCTCTCCCACTATGACACGTGATTTAAGTGTGAGGTGTCAACTCTGCAGGCATCTGAGACTACCGATCGCCGGCTCGGCTCATGAGCCATGGCCGGGGAAGGTGTACAATGCCTCGAGACCGGGGTCGTCAGTGTCCCGCTCCCCCCCGGGCCCGCCCCCACACAGGCGTCACGGACCGGGGGTTCTGCCAACGGTCAAGCCGTGAATAATTTTTTGCATCGAACATATAAATAAATAAATCCGGAACGGGGTGCTACGGCACACCGTAACGTACTTATAGGCCGTTGTACCCGGGGGTTCATAGAAAGGTTTAACAAACTCAAGGCTAGTTTAAGAACGTAAAGATAACTTATATTTCCTTCTCAGATGTCGATATTAACTTAGATTTGCTGGCTTGGGGGGTAGTAGACGTCGTCATCGTCGCCGACCTGTTTGTTCTCCTGCTGAGACTGCGAGTGCACGGAGTACAACTCGTCGGGCGTCAAAGGGACAAAGAACGTATTAGGAGACTGGGTGCTGTTAGGAGGGGAGATCAGGTCGTCGTCGTACGGCGAGATAGAACTCGCAGTGCTCTGCCCATTCTGGCGGGCTCGTACGGGCGTGTGCGGCTCGTCGGAACCACGAACCGCGGGCACGTCACCCATGTTTGAGTACGCATCCTCAATCATGAATGCCTCGGCGATGTTGGTCTCAGACCTCAAGCCAGAGAAGAATCTAGTAAAAATCGACGATGCCATGCACTGCTCGGGACCAGAGTACCGGGCAGCGCATTCCGAGGGAGCGTTCGAGGTGATCACGACCAGCGCGTCAAAACATTCCTTCGCGCATCCCTCAGGGTAAGCCGGCGGCCAACCGCGCGACTCCAAAACATCCAAAACCATGGTCGACAGGGCCACGGCCGTGGCCGCAACCATAGACGGCTTCATGCCAACCATGTCCTGCGAGTACAGGGCGACTTCGCAGACGTACTGCGCCATCGACCGGATCGAGTGGTACTCCGTCATGCTGAACTCGGATCCACCGAGCGCAAACGCAACGGCCCCAACGTCGAGGTCTATGTAGTCGAAGGCAGTCGGGGCGAGCACGGACCACTCTAGCGTGGCAAGGACGTGCAGCTCCATCTCGCGGAACATCGACTCCGTGTACGTCTCGCCACAGAGATACGCAAGGTTCCCCGTCGTGGGCACGCGGTGCTTGTCGTCCACGGTCTTTGCGGCGAGCCACAGTGTGACACAGCCAAGCAACTGGTAGTGATGGCCGTACACGATGCGCTTCGACATGTAGCGGTCCATGATGCTCACGGCGAGAGCGAGCGTTTCGGGGCGGAGCTCGAGAACGGCCTGTGTTTGCGACATGAACGCCAACAGCTGCGGGCGCATGGCCGCGGTGACGTGCGGTTGCTGGCGTAAGAGCCTAACACTCGGCATTTTCGAGAGCTCATCAGCACGGAGAGTCGCAAGAACGTCGGACTCTAGCTCAGAGACGACGAGGTGTGCAGCATTGTCAACGGAGGTCATGAGAAAAAAACTTCAGGAAGATCTCTGCAAGGTCTAATCGCACCTTACGTCTCGGAACTGTGAAGTTGAAGGCAAAGAGAACCACAAACGAGCAGTGAAAGAAAAGATAAAGGTACGGCGACTACCTGCGTCTGCGTACCGTTTTCAAAAGCCGAGAGGGAACAGAAGAAAAAAATAAATAGAAGTAGTAGGAGAACTTCAGGATTCTAGTGGTGTCACTGCGACTTAACGAGTAAACAAGGCCTAAGAGTCTGAAGTTGATCGAACGATAACCAGAAGACAGGAAGGGGGGGTCCCACAGTATATATTTCTATCGAAGGATTGTTAATCTTTCATCTTTTCTAAATCGTGCATTCAATGCATGAGCAAGGTTAGGGCTTATATCTCCGAGCGGCTGCGTATGCCCTATGGCGAAGGCCGGCCCGGCACTTAACGAGCGTTATACCGCGCTGACAGCCGGGAATTTCGTGGACGCCCGTAGCCGAAAAGTGTATGTGTACGTAGTAAACATTGTTTATGTAGCCGGAAATATTGTTTGCGCTTTTCTTCACTTCTTTACAGTGTAGTGCACACCATAAAAATCGAATAGAGGGGGGGGGGCTCCTCCCTCCTGTGTGAGATGCCTTCTGCCTCCTTCCCTCCACTGAGGTGCGTGGGCGAAGGGGTGTACGTAAGCAAATTAATTAAAGATTAAGCACACAATACATATCTGCAATTTAACGGCCAAAGCCGGTACGCGGCTGCGAGGTTCGGCAATACATGAGACTAGATAGCTTCAAGTACTTGCTCTCAAAATTAGGGGCCCTCTTCGTACGTTTCCAGTGAGATACAGGCCATTTTCAAGCTGAAATCAAGGCTGCGGTCTTCTCGTTTAATATCGTGGGCAGTCAGATGACCGATCCCAGAGGTTCATACGATTAGCTAATAATGAGCTCACCACTTCATTTTAGCAAACCTAAGCTGCGCATTTCCTGCACGCTGCTAGCGTCACCTACCCTAGGACTAAGCCGTGACCCAGGGCTTCTGCTGGTGCCAATAATTCTGGCCTGGCACTCCCCTTACCTGAGAGATCCGTCTACACATGTACGAAGTTTGGCCTAAAAACGATCACAACAATCCCTGGTCCCGCGGGGCGCAGTCACCCCTGGCACGGAAAGTCGTGGATCTCGTATCCGCCTAGCCGCGGAATCTAGCATTATATCGCCGTTTGAACATGGAACTGCATGTTTAGTGCGTCATTTCCATCGCGATTTGCATGGAGCCCAGTCAAAGAAGCTGGGCCAGCGCTAAGGGGAGAGGCTCCCACCTGCCTTTCCGATCGTGAGGACCGGGGTAGTTAGGGCGATAGCCGACTTTGGTAGCCATCACGGGGCTCGCAAACATGGTTTCTGATAAAGCTCGGCGACTATCGTGCCGTTTGTTTGGTCTGTACGTACGGTGACCTGTCATATGCACCTAAAAACCGGTGCTCAGGCCCCTGTTTGTCCTGAGTTCGGTCATGTTCCATGTGCATGTAGGGTTATGCACGATGGGCTTCGGGCCTACGAAGCTGAAGTCGACCTCCGCGGTGAGTGGAGGCCGAGCCCGATTCAGCATAGATTGCATGAGATGGTGCACATTAATGCAGAGACAAAACTGTGTATGTACGAATACTCCTAACTTTTTTTTTAACTAATTCTGTATGTGCACTACTTCCTGCGGCGTCGGAAGGGGCGCACGCACGACATGGGTCCCAGCGAGGGTCCCCAAGCCCATTCGGCGCTTATGCTGCGTGTCAAATCTGACCGCCCTTTTCCTGGAGAAAACTACTCGTTCCATGTGTCATCAGAATCGTCCTTAAACGCTTGGGAATAACAGCGCACAACGAGCCGTGACCACTCGTGACTAGATGCTGGACTGGTGGAGAGAGATAACCGTCACCCAGATATGCAGCGATAATCCACACGTGGGATATGCATGGCATTGACAGCTCCGGCTAGTAACATCCCGAGACAGTTGATAACAGCCCCCGTGGGCGCTCGCTGACGAATGGGGGCGGTATCGGCTAAATTTTCCATCTCAGTACGGCACGCCTGGCCAGGCGGCCTTTGAGCTGGGCAATCTATTTTTTCCCTGCTCGGACTAGGTCCCTTCCTTTTTTCAACCCTGTAATAGCAAGCCGGCACTCTGCATACCCTAAACTCAGGTGCCTCCCCTTGAGTGTGGCCAGTGGCACCCTTCCACAAACCCTGGGCTCATGAAATGCGGAGACGCCATTATCAATAGTCACGTGCACGAACGCAGGTTCGATAGATAGCGCACACTACGCAGGCCGGCGTGCACCCGTCGAAGATCGAAGAAAAACACCTGATCGGCCCCCCTTCGGCTTCTAGAGACACGGCGCCGTGATGAGATGAGGAGGGGCCCAGTAGTTAATCATGTACGCACAGACATGCCCATTAAATCCATTACATAGAGGCTGGGGCTAGCAGGGACCCAGCAGATCCATTAAACTGAACTCTTTATTTTTAGCAGCCGGTTTATCGGCGGTTTCGTGCCCACGGGCCGAGTCTCCCTCGGGCGCGGCTACATTTGACACCTGTTCCGACGTTGCGGGCCCACCAAGGAGAGCGAGCAAAGGGTTACAGGACCCTGGGGACCCGCCAGTTCGACCTGACAGTGCTGCTTCGGGACTTTTGACAGCTCGCGTTTCAGAATCCCGTTGCGTGTTAGTAGTCGGCTCGGGAACCGAGTTCGTGTTCGGGCCGGAAGCTCGATCGGGATTTGCGCGTGCCCCTCCAGCCAAATCTTCGAGCTGTGCGGGCTGTGCAGGCTGGACGGAGCGGCGATCGACCTTGTTTTCGGGATTTGTTCGGTCCCTGACTTCGTGCACACGGCCGTTGGATCCATGAGGCGATGCATGGTTGCTCGAAAAATCACTAGATGTTGTGCGCGCGGTCTCTTGAGAAATGTTCATTGTTCGGTTCATGGCGCCTTCTTTGAGACGGCTGTCATTTAATGGAGCCAGAAGGTTGAGCAATGCATTGCCAGATTGATTCTCAAACGACGGAGAATATGATGCGCGTCGGCTTTCTTTCTTGGGCGTAGGAGGCTGCTCTTGTTTGGGCTGCTCTTGCACGGGTTTTCGCTTAGGCTCTTGCACAGGTTCTTGCTCGTGCTCCAGTACCGGAGCCTTTTGCTTCGGCTGCTCTTGCTTAAGCCCGTTTTGCCCAGGCTCGTTCCGTGCAGGCTCGTCCTGCACAGCATGCTCGTGCACAGGCTTTGGAGACAGAGAGGGCTGGAGGCTCGACAGCAGCGAGAGCAAAGATGGCCGGCGTTCAAGTGGCGAGGGCGAAGACGGCTCTTTGACTGCGTCGACGTTAATGCGTTTCTTATGTTCCCTGGGCTTGCCCCGGTTCGGCTCGCTTTCTTTTGTAGATGTATCTAGCAAACTTAGCAAAGAATCAGAAGCTTGCTTATTCGCGACTAGTTTCGGTGCCTTTGTCGGATCCTCGCCACGAGGTGCGGGTCTCGTTTCCTGAGCTGGCTCGGCATCCGCTTGCTTGGCCGGCTGCTTAGCTGGCGTAGTGTCGGGTTTAGTGTTCGACGAAGCATCTGGTTTAGTGTCTGACGTAGCTGCTGCTTTAGTGGGGTTCAAAAGAGCAAGCAGGCTGTTTGAAGCCTCGCTATCCGTAGTGCTGGCAGATTCAGGTCTGTGCACGCCTCCATTGTGGCTTGTGGCCTGAACAGGCTCACTGCCATGGGAGTCAGCACTGGCCTGCGTGTGTGCTTGCGGTTCTGCTTGCATTTCGGCCTGCGAGTCTGTCTGCGAGCCAGAACTCGACGGGTTCTCGAGAAGCTCCATTAATGGGTTGCTTTTTGATGTGTACGATCCCTCCGAGACGGGCTTTGGAGGGGTCAGCAAATCAATGAGTTTTGTTTGCCGTTTGTAGTTGCTCGATTTCAGCACGCTCAGCAAGGCGTTTTGCGGCACGTCTGGTTTCGCTTGTTTAGACGGCCGGCGTTGCGGTTTCGACTTCCGAGACGAGATGAGTTGCTCGAGCATCGAATTCGGGGGCAGCACGGGTGCGTCTGGCTTCGGCACGTACGACTCGACGGCAGCTCGTTCCGGGTCAATGGACTGCGGGGCCCTCGAGACCTGCTCCGTGGCGATCTCCTGCTTGAGAAGGGCCAAAATGTGCTTCGCGTTCTCGACCTCGGGATTCACTGGCAATGAAGATGCAGAAGATTGTGAGGATGATGATGATAACGGCGTGCCAGCCGTCCTTGCGTCGGCCACAATAGGCGCATTCGGGGCCGAGTTGTTGTTGATGAGTTGCAAAAGTTCGTTTCTTGCAGACGACGTCACGGACGCAGCATGCATGCTCGCCGTAGCGTTTGTTGCGTGCGCATTGTGCTGAGCCCCGGCCTCGTTGTCCGTAGCCTTGCCTGCAGGCTTGAGCATGCCGAGCAGCTGGCGGGCAGACTCCTCGTCGTTGCGTACGGCCTCGGTTTCTGTTTTCCCCGTAACGCCGAGCATGTTCTTGAGCGCTTGCGACTGGGTCTTGGACAGCTTTGTCGCGATTCCACGCTTCTCCTTCGTCATTCGGTAGATCCAGTTCGCGAACGGAGACACGAGAAAGTACTGGCGAGACGTGAACTTCTTTTTCAGATCGTTGAGCGGAATCCACTTGATTTCCTCAATCTCTTTACGCGTTCGCGTTTCGAACACGGTCGACTCGGGCACGCCCGTGGCAAGGTAGAGCCGGTAGTTCTTCCCGCCGAGCGTGCGCTCGCAGTACTCGTTGCCCAAGAAATCTGTCATGTCGAACCCGGTTTCCTCGAGCACTTCGCGAATGGCACACGCCTTGTCGTCCTCTTCTTTGTTGATTTTGCCCCTAGGGAACCCCCAAACGCCGCGTTTCCAGGGCCGGACCATGAGGACCTTGGTCAGCTTGTCATTCAGTATAATTCCGCCGCGAACGGGAATTCCTCGCTTGTACGCCTTGAATTCGGCAATCGCCTCGCTGTAGTTCGGGCACAGCTTCTTCATTACGGGGATCGTCTCGTACAGAGCATGCGTGAAAGTCTGAAGACTCATGCCCGGCAGGGCCGGGTTCTGCTCCCTAGCAAAATCCTCGTAAAACCACTGTGCCTCCTCTACTTGGAACATGAGTCGCGATGGAGTCGACACATCTTCGGGTGGGCAATTCAGGATAAAGCGCACGCCAAGATCGAGAATCGTGTCTCGCAACGACAGCGATTCGTATGAGAAACTATAGGCCAAAGGGCCGTCGGCATAAAAATTAGGGCCGATCACGGTGCCTAGCAGGCTCGCACTAGGATTTGGAGCGCTAACGGCGGCCATCTTTGCTGGACCAAAAGTAGTAATAGTTAATGCTGCTGACAATGTGAGCGTTTGTGTAGATGTGCGAGTCGTGGTTGCGGTATGGCGTCTCCACACCTCACCACGGTTCGGCAAGCATGTTGAAGCACACGCAAATACACACCTACGCGAACTAGAATACATCCACGTACTCCCGTGCACCCAGTCGTACACTCTCGTACTGTGCACTCCAGTACACCCCAGTCGTACTACAGGCGTACATTATAGCACACTAAAGTACCGCAATTTACAGCACCGTGCATCACAGTGCTCGTGTGCGAACTCCATACGGCCAGCCTTTTCGATTCAAACGTCCAATTTGAACAACTAAGAACCACTAGGCAACGAGGTTGAGCTATTAAGAACAACTACAATTTCACAGCCACTGACGTCACCGCATTTTCGACCCAAAACAACCATTAATTTCGAACTCTGGCTTGGACGATGCTTTCTGAACAGGAAAGAAGCGTGCTTGTTTTGCTTGAAGAGCTGAAATCGTCTTCGCTCCCACCTCGCGAGCAAACAGACCTCGTTGTGAAAATCAATGAGTTGCTACAAGTTCTCCAGGACGAGGCTGAGGCTGCCGAGCTGCTAGAGCCATCGAGGCAGGCCGAGAGAGCAACAACGTTCGTGAAGCTGTGCCGCCTGCGCGTGCTCGAAGCCCAACGCATGTCCCTCGAGAACTACAATGCTCTGCGTGCAGCTAAAACGAGGCAGAGACTCGGTGTCGACGCCGGACACGAGGCTAGTGGAGACGCGGACACGGCCCTCGATGAGTTTGCGAGCACGTTTGGCAATGACGACGCGCTTGCGCAAAGTCTGCACGAGTCGAAGTCCGAGTCTATCACAAAAATCCTGCAACGCATCCACGGCATGGCCCAGGGCGAGGTCCTGAAGGGCGAACTGAACATCAACGAGCTCGAAATCAGCTCGAAAACACTGCGCGAGCTCCAAGAAAGCTACTCGGCCGTTGACCTTCTTCTGAACGGCTCACGACGGCTCGTGAAGCTGCTTGATGAGGCCGAGAAGTGGGACCGGTGGTGCATGCTCGCGAGCCTTGGGTTCCTTGCGTTTGTGCTCGCGTACATTGTGTACCGCCGTATTCTGAGCGGGCCCCTGAAGCTTCTTATGTGGAGCGTGTTCCAGCTTGTCGGCCTCGCAAAGCTAGTGCCCCTCCCTGTTGCCCACGACACGGCCCACGAACCGGCAAAGTTCACGCAAGGCATTGAATCCTTACATATAGAGTCTGCACAAGCCATGGAATCCATACACATTGAGCCTGCACACATTGAGCCTGTACACCCAATTGAGCCTGCACACATCCTTGAGACTACACTCGAGACTACACTCGAGCCCACGCTCGCCCAGTCTGGCGAGTCCACAACTCACTTCGCAGAAGATGTATTTACATACGCAGCCCACGAGGAGCTGTGACATTAATTTATTAGCCCAGCTGGACCACTGCACATACTATAAGAACTAGCCCACTAAATTACTGGTCCTGAATGCATTGAACACACAGTCCCGCTGGACGTCGGACAAGAGTTGGGTCTGTAGACCCAGCACCTTTGGCACTGCGCGTCCTACCGAACGAACTATCGGCACCCAGACTGTACAATAGTCCCGGCAGTTAGCTATGCTAACTTGTCCAACCAACTATACGAGTCCTGTGGGTATGACCAGGCATGCAATAGTCCCGTGGAATGTTAGTCCCGGCATCTGCGCAAAACAGACCGTGGCATGTCCCAGTAGCTTGCACTAGACGAGCTAGTCCAACCTTCGCGCTGTACAATAGTCTCCATGATATGAGTCCCGTGGGTATGCCCGGCAGCTTGGCACTGTACAATAGTCTCATGAGCGTTTCTCGCGTGCACAACACCCCATTGGTTGGTTAGAAACACCTATTTTCGGGTTAGTCCCGCCACTGGACAAACACGTCATCCGTACGGAACCGCTGCGTGCACACGGACTCGTCGAGCGGTGTTGTTTGGCCCACGCGGTAGCCGAGCAGGCCTGCGTGCGCAATCATGATGCCGTTATCTATGCAGAAGCGCTCGTCCGTGGCAAACACGGAACCGCCGCGGTCTTTTGCCATGAGCCCCATCATTTCCTGGAGCCGAACGTTCGAGCCGACGCCGCCCACAATGAGGACCTGGTTCGAGGCGACGTGGGCCATAGCCCGCTCCGTGATCTCGACAAGCATGGCAAACAGCGTTTCCTGCAGCGAAAAGCACAAATCCTCGGGCGTGTACTTTGGGGACGTTGCGAGCTGCTCGACCTGGGCGAGAATCCCGCTCATGCTCAGGTCCATGCCCTTCACGGCGTACGGGAGCGGGGCGTATTTCGACCCGCGCTTCGCCATCTGCTCGATGTTGTAGCCCGGGGCGGGGTCGTTGCTGATCTTGAGCACGCGCGCAAACCGGTCGAGGCAGTTCCCGACGGCAATGTCGAGCGTCTCGCCAAAAATGCGGTACCGCTGGTGCGAGTACGCAATGACCTGCGTGTTGCCCCCGCTCACGTACAGAACAACAGGGTTCTCAGCACCGGTGATGTCCCGTCCCATTTCTATGTGGCCAATGCAGTGGTTCACGCCAACGAGGGGCTTGTGCCACAGCTCGCTGAGCATGCGGGCCGTGATAACGACCGTATTCAATGGAGCGCCCATTCCGGGACCCTGTGTGAACGCAATGCAGTCCAGATCCCGTGGACTCAGGCCTGTTTCAGCAAAAGCACGTTTTACAAGCCTCACGACCCAATTTCGGTGGTGTTTCGCTGTGTCTCTGGGTAGAAAGCCCTCACCAGGAGGAGCGTTGTACGTATCACGAATGTTGCACAGCACCTCGGCGCGGTTCCCATCAGCAAGCTCGCCTTTTGGGTGCTTGACAATGCCCACGCCAAGCTTGTTTGCCGAGCCCTCAAGGCCCAGCGCAAGGTAGAACCCGCGGTCGGGCAGAAACCGGTCCAGATCGACCATGGTGAGTGATGACAAACTCGGCCACAAATTTATGGCCACCCACAAGAACAACGCTGAAATAAATATAAATATATGCTTTACGTAGGTTCTCCATAACTTGTTTTAGGGCTACTTCTAGCTTGCGTCGTGGTTCCGTCCTGATTGCCATGTTGGCGCTATGCCCATAGTTTCAGTCCAGTGATTTTCAGTCCAGTGATTTTCAGTACAGCGATTTTCAGTCCAGTGATTTCAAGTGTCACACGAAGTATGGTCCATTGAGGAGCGCATATGAGACTGATTCCGACACAGTAAGTCCGTGTATTGATTTAGGTCGTGTGAGAATCCAGTAGCGCACACGCACTTGATATGTTTGTAGCTTGCCGTAGTGTTATTCAGGGCTCGAGGCCCGATTCGCCGTCTATTTTATTGGGGTTGTTCAAGGGTCTCTGAACGCTATGCAGTTGAATCGTGAGCTGAGCTGTCAAAATAGGGACATTGAATCACTGCCTCTGAATTGAGTCCGCGTAAGAAGCCGGTGGTATACGCGCATTTTATGTCGTTTGTAGCTCTGGGGTCACCGTAGTTCCGTTTGAGGCTGTTCGTGGCTGTGGATTCCCGGCGTATCCATCTAGGCTGTTCGTAGTTCGCTGGTTGCGATTTTAGGGAACGTCTACGAAGACTCAAGCTCCTGCTTCTGTTTCTCGAGCTCGATGATACGCCGTTTTGTGGCCTCGACCTGCTGGGCCACGCCGTTCAGCGCATCTGTCACGCGCAACAGCTCTTCGGACTCAGTTTGGTAGCTGAACGGCAAGTAGTTCGCAACATTCGGCTGTTTCAGAAGCAGGGCACCGGGCCGAGTCACTAAGTGCTCGAGCATGCCCTCTGTGGGCTCAGCAAACACAAGCTCGTCGTACAAAATGCTTTCCACGGCCTGGGGCTTTGGTACGCCCGTTGGGAGCATTGGTGGCGGATTTGCCTCGAACTCGGGGCCGTAAGGGTGCAGCTTGAGGTGGTGGTAGAGCACGATCTGCTTCTCGCTCGCGACCGAGGCAAAGAAGATCCGGATCTGGATCTCGAACTCGCCCCAGCCCGTCTCCGTGACCTCGAACGGCGGCGTGTCCACGGTTCTTTGTGGTTGTGGGTACGTGTCGTGGAGCTTGAACACGACCTTCTTGATGAAGTAGCTCAGGTCGTCCTTGCCCGCGGGGTCCCGCACGAACACCGTCCACTTGTGCGTGTGGTCCGGCGGCGTGTCCCTTCGGCGGTCCTTCATTTCCAGCGGGACGGTCGTGTTCCCGTACATGATTGGCCGCGTGACGGCGAGGTCCTTCACGCGCGTCGCACTCACCATGGTGATGTGAAGTCTCCTCACGTAACCCACTTTTCCCGTTCAAACATAGACCACCAAATTGTGTAAAAGAAATAAAAGGACAAAAAAGGACCTTGCTAATAAATTCAGCTACTTTAAAATCCGTGTATTATTCTATAGTACTTACTCCCAAGATCCCATCACAGCACGCAGGCCATTAAACGTACACTAACTTGTATGCTCGTATTATGAGGAATATAATGTCTTGAGTGTCAATTGTACAAGAACTAAGTCCGAGCGCAGGTAGCACACATCCTACAGCACGAGCGTAATGTAGGAGCATAATGTCTAAGCGTAATGTAGGAGCGTAACGTAGCACAAGCATACCGTAGCACAAGTGTAACGTAGCAAGTATAAAGTGGCACGAGCCAGCCAAAAAGAGCAAAAAAGTGATATTACAGCAAGAAAATGCAGTGCAGAGTGGACACGTTTGTAGAGCTCAGCTTTCATACGATAAACGTGTGTGCGTGGCTGAAAATTGGCACTAAAAGCCTGCTGAAGGCCTGCTTCCTCCTGTTCCACCCACGCATCTGGTCGTGGCTGTACTGCATTGTGGTCATTTTGGCAATAGATTGCGAATTGTGGTCATTCACTGTCTTGTGGTAACTGTGTGGTGACTCTGTGGTGACTCTGTGGTGACTCTGTGGTGACCACTGTGTCGTTAATGGTCGTTCACGGCCAGAAATAAATTAGAGCTTGAGAGCCAGGCTGTCCGGCGTCTTCACGTAGTACGCCGAGCTTCCTCCGAGCCCGCGGGGGATCCGTTCCGTGCACAGTTTGACGGCGGCCTCGACGTTCGCCACGAGCTTTGCGGCGTCCATTTTCGTGTGTCCAACGCGCACGCTCACGCTCTTGCTTTCGGGCCGCATAATAAGCTGTGCGCTCTGCATGGCGGCCTTCACAACGAAGCGGAGTTGCTTGCGGGCCTCGTCTGTGCCCGTGGCCGAGGTGACTGGGATCGGTAGCTGCCGGGCCCGTTTGTAGAAGCCGAGGCCGAGCACTTCGGCGAGGGGCTCGCGCACTTTATCCTGCACAAAAATGAGGGCGAACGTCTTCGCAAATTGCTCGCCAGCCTTGGTTGTTTTGCCCGTTTTTTTGCCGTTCGCAATACGGCGTCGGAGCTTGCCCACGCCGACGATCTCGTCAAACAGCGCGTCTGTATGCTTTGACTCGCCCAATTCCTGGGCAGTGGCCGTTCCCGGGTCTTTCGTCACTAAACACACCATTGTCTCGTCCTTTTTACGGAATCGGTGCGGCAACGGCAGGAGAATCGGATGCTGCATGCGCTCGCTAACGGCGGGCTCGGCCAGCGTCACCTGCACATACACGGGGCCCTCAATTGACTTGTCCGTGTGACTCGCTGCAACAAGCGTCTCGACGCTTTCTTTTATGCCCATAAAGAACCCCCCACAAAACCGGTTTTTGAAATTTCACACACTTTTTGCAGGGCAAGGTCACCCTTCCACACTGCGGTGCCCACCCACGCTTCATTTGGGCGGCCCTCCTCGCCGTGCTTGGGAGAGCCGTGCCACACCACACGCGAGCAGTTACTAAGTTGTCCTCACACCGGCAAGACGCTCAGGAACAGGAGATGGTGGCTCCATTAATGGCGCAGACGGCCCTGGAGGACGTCGAGGCGGTTCCCGGGCACCGCGACTACCTCTCCGTGATCTTCAGGCGGTGTGTGCTGGCGCTCGCCGGCGCAGGCGTGCCGGAAGGCACGGGGTTCCACAAAGACGTGCTTGAGCGCATTGTTGACCTGGCGGAGGAGTATATAACGGACATGATTGCGCATCTGTGCCGTGTGTCCCACATGCAACGGCGCACGAAGCCGTCAATGGCCGATCTTGCGCTCGTCCTGCATTTTAAGCAGCTCAACGTGCTCGACCTCATTGCCGAGGCCGAACGCACGCCCGCGATCGAGGAGTCCGGCCCCGTGGCCACGCTCAACGGGCTGTACTTCGACCCCGAGGAGGCCGAGCTCGACGGCCGGCAACGGCCCTTTTTCGAGCGCCACGCCCAGCTCGTGAAGTCTGCCCGCCCAACACCGGCGTGCATCCCGAGCTGGATGCCGGACCTCCCGCCCGAACACACGTACAAGCACACGCCGAGCCACTCGAGCCGCGTGAAGGACTTGCGAACCGTGCGCATGAGCCTTGTTGAAGAGGGCCGGCTGGCCGAGCGGGCCCTCCAGCGGTTGCTTGGCGACCGCGGCTCGTCTTCGATCATTGAGCTCCCGCGCACTCGTTCGAAACCCACGCAGTCAATGGTTGTACTTGGATCAGAGCCGAACGGCGCTGCGCATGCTGATGAGCCACACGCTGATGCCCCACACGCTGATGCCCCACACGCTGATGCCACTACCAATGCTATGCACGTCTCTAACGATGCTATGCTCGACTCTAACGATGCTATGCGCGAATCTCACGAGGTCATGCACGACTCTAACGATGTTACACACACTACGGACTTCACACACACGGCCGAAATGGCCGACAAACCACACGCTTCTGCTCCCTCTGTACCGAGTGGCCACACAAATGGGGCCGTCGACTCGCCGCTGACGCCAGAGCCGAGCACGGGCGAGACGAAGGAACCGCTGCGCATCCAACTGCACCTCGCTAAGGACCCGCCGCCGCAGCCGCCCGTTAAAAAGCTGTCCCTGAAGCTCTCGCTTGGGAAACAGAAAAAACAGAACAAGGCCGGCCTTGTCGGCAAACGGCCACGCACAGACATTGCCGTGCTGGCTCAGCAGGCCGCACATAGAGAACAGGCGCGAGCCGAGCAGAAGCGAAGAGACAACGAGCCCGAGCCCGAGGTGGACACGACGAAAACACTGGCTGCTGCGCTCGCTAGCTACACGCACTAACTATTTATTATGTACAATACACCAACATCACCAAATCTATTATCAAAATAGCCAAGCAGTCAATCTCGTACGCGTTTTAGTGGCGCCAATTATTTGCAAGCAATGCTCATATGTATACACTTGTTTGCGAGGGCCTACTTGCCAGTGCAAGTGTAACCGAATGCATGCTTGGAGCAGGAACTACTGGGAGCAGGAACTACTTGGAGCAGGAACTACTTAGGTGCTGGGTAATCATCAATTGTTGTTGTCTCAATCACGAACGCCGTCCCAGATGCTGGGCGGTGCCTAGGAGTGAGGATCAAGCAGTACTTACGAGAGGCGTCCTAACGAGACGCCCTACCGCGGCGTACTTACGAGAAACGCACGTAGGCAAAGAAGGCTCCGTAGTGTACGTTTTGCAGTGCTCAAGCTCTACGGAGTCAGGAAGTTGGTCCGTAGCATGCAGCTCTCTTGTACGTGCACTCCCCCGCTGTGCGGCTATATCTAGGCCAGCTGGCAAGTGGTCAAGCAGTACTTACGTAGACATCCTGACAAGAGTAATTCGTGAGCAAGTGCTAGAGCCCGGAAAGCCAGGAATTGTATACGTGAATTGGGCGGTTCGGTTCTCTGTACCATTGTCTGTATTTCACGTACGGGCCCACATCAACGCTAGGCAATACCAGGAGAAGCCGGGAAGACGAGCGTCCTACGTGTGCCCCATTACTGTGAAATGACTGCGAGCTGCTTGTATTTAGTTTTTACATTGTTGTGCCGTTTCTTACTTCTCGAGTCCGTCCCTTACTTCTCGAGTCCGTCCTGGCCCTCGCGCCGCGAGCTCGTTGTGGAGTTGCCCCTGCCCTTCTAAGTAACGCGAGGCCGAGAGAACTAGCTCAGCAACGAGGGCACTATGGGCACAGAGGTCAGGCTGCCGCCAACGCTGCTTTACCCCGTCGAGATTGTGAATCTTCTGGCTCCGCCGAAAAGTGCTGTGAAGCGCCATGACCGCCTCATCAAGTTCAAGTACTGGAACCGCGTGCCCGACGGCGTTTCCGAGGAAGGCGAGGAGCCAAACCTCATAACGAAGGAGTTTTACGGCACGTTCGACTCGCCCCACGACGGCACGCTAGTTGAGTGGCGCGTGAAGCCGGGCGACCGCCTCAACGACAATGTCCTGCCCGTTGTCGTCGTGGCCGAGGGCTGTGACCACAGCGTGCAGTACGGCGGGCTGTGTGCGCTGTGTGGCCGGTCCCTCGACGACAAGGACTGGATGGGCTACAGCGATGTCGACCGTGCTCCCATAGCGATGTCCCACGACACGGCCGGTCTCACCGTGAGCCGCGAGGAGGCCGAGCGCATCGAGTCGTGGAGCACGAAGCAGCTGCTTGCCGATCGCCGGCTCGTGCTCGTGGTTGATCTCGACCAAACCGTTATCCACGCGTCCGTGAACCCGGAAATCGACCGGTGGCTCACGGACGAGGAGGCCCCCCAGCACGAGGCCGTGGCCGGCGTGCGCAAGTTTGCGTTACGCGAGCACGGCCAGCTCAGCTACTACTACGTGAAGCTTCGTCCCGGCTTGCACGAGTTTCTCGAAAGCATGAGCTCGAAGTACGAGATGCATGTGTACACAATGGCCACGAAACAGTACGCGCTCGAGATCGCAAAGGTCATCGACCCCGAGGGCAAGTACTTTGCCGACCGCATTCTGAGCCGCGACTCGAGCGGGAACTTGCTGCACAAGGACTTGCGGCGGCTTTTCCCCGTAACCACGCAAATGGTCACGGTCATTGACGACCGCGGCGATGTGTGGAACTGGAGCCCGAACCTCGTGCGCGTCGTGCCCTACCACTTCTGGAGCAACACGGGCGACATCAACTCGCAGTTCTTGCCGAAACGCAGCGGGCTGCTGACGCCAGACATGCTCGCCGACGGCGGCAACGGCGTGGCCACGGGCCCCGAGGGCGATGCGGGCAGCGAAGCAACGCCGGACGCAAGCCCCGCGTCACAAACGGGCGAGTTCGCGAGCCACGACAACGACGCCGAGCTGCACAGCATTGGCGACGTGCTTGCGAAACTGCACGCGAAGTTCTACACGCGCTACGACCCGGCGAACCGGCACGCGCTCCCGGACGTCGGCAAGCTTCTGCCGGCCCTCAAGCTGCCCGTGTTCAACGACTGCGTGCTCCTGTTCTCGGGGTTCTTCCCGCTCGGCACAACAGACCTCGACTCCACGGATATTGTGCAGTGGGTCCGGTCGTTCGGGGCCGTTGTCGTGGCCGACTTCTTGCCCTCGGTGACGCACGTCGTCGCGCGCAACGCCGGCACCATGAAGGCCCGCCAAGCCGCGGGCCACAAAAAGCTCGTGGTCGGAATCGAGTGGGTGTTCCGGTGCCTCGAGTCGTGGACGCACGTCGACGAAGAGCCCTACGTCGTCAAGGTCCCGAACCCGCTGCTGCCCGAAGAGGAGCCCGACGAGAACGCGCAGTCCGGCGATGAAATGGACCCGAACATCGCTGATGGGTTCATGCGGTCTCTGCAGCGTGGCGACGTGAACTGGGACGAGATGGACGAGGAGCTGAAAGAGCTACTTGACGGCGAGGACGACGATGACGAGGACAACGAGGGCAACGCAGACAATGCAGACAACGAGAACAACAAGGACAACGAGGGCAACGAGGACAACGAGAACAACAAGGACAACAAGGACAACGAGGGCAATGTAAACAGCAAGGGCAATGCACACAATGCACACAATGCACACAATGCGGACGAGGGTCGTGATAATCACAATACTGACAAGCTCGAGAACAACAACCGCCACGAAAACCACGAAAATTATGACGGCTCTGAAGGCTTTGAGTCTAAGGACGCAAACGAGACCTTGGAGGAGCCTGCGAAGAACGAAGAGTCCCTCAAACGCAAACGAGACGAGTCGGACGAGGAGTTCGGCCTCGACGAGGACTGGGACTAGTCACGAAGGACTGAGACTACTCATTTATTTATTTATTGCGCGTCCACGATGCGGGCAAGTTGTATATAGCAGCCGAACTAAGCGACATATGTAATTACGTGCTGTGCAACGAGTACGCACTGCAAGCCAATAAGCACATCACCCCATCCTCGAGGTGCACGAACGAGGCTCGGCTGTGCCTCTGGCCGTTTTGGGATGTTCATTGTCCACGCGTCACAATCTTTTCGGCCCAGCCAACCCACTCGTCGCGGTCAATATACGTTCGGGGCGATTTGCCCAATCGCCATAGCGAGCCGGCGTTCGTGCAATTGCCGCATTGTGCTATACGTGTTTCTCGTGCACGTACATGGATTGCGACCGTCTGCCTGTATACAAACCGTAATTACGAACACGAAATCAACCAGAAATATTCGAGAAACCCTACGCCGCCGAGCAGTAGGCTGTCCATGTCATGTCCCGATAAGGCGCACGTGACCAAGCGACCTCTCGTTTATGAAAACCACCGAGGCACCACGAAAACGTGCTATCTCGAGGCAAATGACGGGTGACCCGTTCAGGACATGTCCGAATCTAGACACACCCTATTCTCAGCCCCCTTCCGCTCTTGCCTATAAATAGAGGCGTCATTTCGTGAACTCTCATACAAATATATCAACCCAAACACAGCACCCTATGTCGCCATACAAGCCGTGCAAAGAGATTCTGATAACCAAGAACAAGTTTTCCCGCGTTACTGCAAACTGGTTACAGTCAAAGGGAGCGACTCCTAGACCGCTTAGTGGTCCCCGAGCTGAGCAGTATAGGCATGACAGCCGCGTCATTGGCGAGGTGCACGTGGGCCTGGTGTTCGAACATGGTTACGACATCACGGTCCATGATTATTTCGCCGTCGTGTGCCCTGGCTCCTATTCATGGGAGATGGCGATCAGCGGGCGCGAATGGATTGCGCTGCATCACAAAGCCGGAATCGAAATGAAGGAAGGAAACGAGTATCCTGCGAATACGAAGCTTCAGACATTTGTCTTGGGCTAGTTTTGTTCACGAAATCATCGGAACTCACACATATTTTAGGTTGGTAGTGGCATGCTTTTACGTAGTGCATTTATATTTTCGAAATTATGAGGTTGTAGCCAACGAAATCGGTTCGCTCTTTAAAAACAAGCCGTGCGGGGCTTCTTCATAAGTAAGTGCCTAGCCTCGCGTTCCATTTGGCTGTGCCTGCCGTCAGACACGCGAACCACTGGACTTTGCTTCGAGCTAGTGGCCAACAACACGGCCATGTTTGAGGCAGCTGAGAAGAATCGGAAGTTTC
Organism: Starmerella floricola; assembly: GCA_030579735.1. Lineage (NCBI taxonomy): Eukaryota > Fungi > Ascomycota > Dipodascomycetes > Dipodascales > Trichomonascaceae > Starmerella > Starmerella floricola. Next base: position 298,253 of record JAKTRP010000009.1, on the reverse strand, counting down.
ACGAAGAAGAAATCAAATGCTAGAACAATAGAATAAAATGAAAGTTCCTTCTGATATGCGTCTGACCTCATGCAATCCTTGCTTTCACCGCGGTTGAATCCTTTTGGGCCTCGCGGCTTCTCTCTTGCTCAATCTTCTCATCATTCGTCCATTGAGTTTCCATATCCTCTGGATACTTGTCGAAGTCCGCGAGGTTCCCGTGCACGAGTTTTTCTCCTTCCTCATCCCAGTACTTGAACGAGTCTAAGCCATTTATCCTAAAGTCTCCATTCAATCTCTTGAAACCGTTGGCACAAATTCGCACAATCTCACGATATTCTATGGTGGAATAGTGGCCGGCATACACAGTGTAAATCTCTCTTTGGTTGCTTTTCATATGGTGCATCCCTATCACGTACGTGACATTGTGTTTATCCAAATACTTTATAGTAGCTCTAAGATCCCTCATGATAGTCAGAGATACTAACTGAAGCCGGAGCTCCTCTGCCGGCAATATATATACTACTTGGATTTAAAGTTCAGGGCTGGGGGAGGAGTGCGTGTTCCCTCCGCAGTTTCTTGCCGTATAGCATGTTTTGTGCTTCTAGTACATATGTTTGTAATAGTGCGCTTGTAGTATGTTGCTTGTACGTGAAGCTCCCCTTGTGGAATCTTGGCATTTGTGCGTGCCTAAGCTCGCGTCCAATCTAACACCCCAGGTTTACAAGGCATTCAACACAGCAAACCACTCGATGTATGGGTTCGTTAGAAACCTTCGCCGACAATACGGTCATGTTTGACGTAGCTAACAAGAGTTGGAATTTTTCACGAAGTGTATATATATATATATATATTTAAATCAAATGCTAGAACAATAGAATAGAATGAAAGGACTTTCCGATATGCATCTCACCTCATGTACTCCCTGCTTTCACCAAGCTTGAATCCTTTTGGGACTCGCGACTTCTTTCGCTCTCAATCTTCTCATCATTCGCCCATTGAGTCTTCATATCTTTTGGATACTTATCGAAGTCCGCGGGGTTCCCATACACGAGTTTTTCGTTTCGCTTATTCCAGTCTATGAATGAACGAAAGCCATAAGTCTTAAACTCTTCTTTCAATTCCTCGAGACCGTTCCCCCAGATCTCCACCAGCTCGCGATATCCTATGGTGGAATAGTGGCCGGCATACACAGTGTAGCGATTTTTGTTGATGCATTCCATAAATTCCATCCCTATCACGTAAGCAAGGTTGTGTTTGTTAAAATAGTTTATGGTAGCCACAAGATCCTTCATGATAGTCAGAGGTAGTAGGCTTAATCGAGGCCGGAGTTTCCCTGGTGGCGATATATATAATCAGCTACTGGGATTAAAGTTCAGGGTTCAACCCTTATCCGTCCATAGTCTGATGTTTGAATGTCGGGGATACCGGAGTCAGGACCACGGTGTTAGAGAGGACACTAGTCATCCTCTGCTATAAATAGCCGAGTGATGTATATACTACATTTTAACTGGTTTCTACTGCCTAATTACCTTGCTATACATTAGAGCTTGTGGATTCCGTTCCCAGACTGACTAGCGACATAGGTCTGGCTGGCGCGGTACGTGTCGATGTTGACTCTTCGCGTGTGGTCGCACTCCGACACACGGACGGGGCACAGGATAACGGTAGTCTGGCACTAGACGTAAGTCGCGGTGCGTCTAGCTTAGTAAGTGATTACAGTATATTGCAGGAAGCAGGTGGAGGTACGAGCCCTCGAACAATGTGTCTAGAACTTATATGGTAGTTGACTATGACTAACGACCCTCTCCAACATTACTCTCAAGATCCCAATGAGGTCTAACAAGGCTCGTCGGTCAATATCAACTATATAAGCTCCAGACTAATGTTTTCTGCGTTAGGCTGTGTCCACGACTAGTTGGCCCTTTTGGCGCCATAGGTCGAGGAGAAATAAGCCTTTAGATTATCCTGCGCCTCTAACTTGCTCGACTACGTCCCTGTTGGAGAGCGCCTTGGGCCATCTCCACATATAAGTACCTCCACGCTGTAGTATGTAAACTACAAGTGATTTTCTGCCCCCAGTTACTCAAGCTGACTGCTGCTTCAAGGAACTCTATGTATAGATTGACTGCGACGTGGATCTAGATCTCTGGATACGCGGTCCTGGCAACTATCCTATAAATATATATGTATATAGCCGCAATCCGCGGGTTCTGAGCACCCCTGGCCCAAGTTGAACGTCACGCCATCACACTCTCAGACATTAACAGGTTTGATCCAATAGCAAAAGACTCCGGGTGTACGGATTTTCCAGCATACCAATCATCTTCGACTATTGGAGGCAAATATGCATTCATTTATCAACAAAATTGTGGGACTACTTATACGCCTATATTATATGCCCTCCAACTACTCAAAACTGATCCTGTATCGCTTGACTGAGGGGAAAGTACGGAAATGCCACGATTTGGGCAGCAGACGTGTGCCCCGTTCAGTCTGGAATTGGCATCCAGTGATACCATGGAAGCCAAGAGAGGCTAAACACTAGAATTAATGAGTCAAAGTCATGCACTCAATTTAATAGAGGCATAGCTGGGCTATACATGTAATATGAAATGATACGTAGGGTGTTAAATCTCTACGGTTATAGATATTCGAAAATGAGACAATGGCAACCTCGAACACCTAGACCGCTAGCGACAGAGGCGTGCCTACGCAGATACACGAAAACTCGGCGAAAACATCTTCAGCCATATCGCGAGCCTCTCGGCAGTCTCTCGAACCAGAACGTACTCTGGCTGATACTTTGAGAGAAACTGCTGGGGGGTGGGTGGGGGAAAGGGACATAAGCAAAGGCCGTGCGTGGCTATTTCCAGTTTCACTCAAACCTTAGGTGTTTATGCCACTGATATTGATAAGCTACTTCACGAATCATCAGTTTTGGAGTACCTCGAGCCAGTAGTGGGGTTGTATCGAGCCCCTTGGTGCATCTGGCGGAGGAAGTGTTCGGTCGCTGTCCACTGCCATGAGCACAACGGAACCAGTTCTTCCCTCGATATATGCTCTTTCGCCTGCCGGAACAAATACTGGCTCCCTCCCAAGCTCTGGCCGATCATTTTGTGCACTAAGGTAGCCACACCTATGGTGAACGTAGGGATAGGCCATTAAGTCCTCACCGTCGGCTATAATGAAAACGTAGTCGCAAACTGGCCCCGGTATGGAGTAACAGCCTCCGTCCACAGCATATGTCCTCAAGTACGTCACTTTCCATAAATGTGGAGTCACTTGCTTGTAACCTATTATCGTTACCTTTCCTAGATTACGCCTTCCATCCGAATTCTCATTGCCTTCGGCGACATCAACCACACAAGCCATCGGACTTGAGCTACTCGTCTCGCCGTGCTCAGCAGTGATTTCAGCACTAGCCGGTAGACTGGCACTTACAGGCTCGATAGGCTCTAGCACGACTGCTTCGCTGCTGGGCGGGACAAGTCCACCCGTCTCGCCGTGCTCAGCAGTGGTTTCAGCACTAGCCGGTGGACTGGAGATTTCAAATTCTACGTCGCCTGCTCCGCTGCTTTCATCAATACGGCGTCTCTTCCTGGTTGCCTCCACAGCACTTCTTGCGCTTCTCGTATCTAAGCTTCCTCTTTCTGGAGGATTCACTTTCCACAGATAGAGTAGACGTATCCATTTCTCCAGTCTCATTGGCGTCGGTACCGGCCGACGAAATGGCTTGTTCAATCTCTACGACGCTTGCTTCACTGCTTTCATCAATGCGGCGTCTCTTCCTGGTTGCGTCCACAGCATTCTTGCGGTCTTCGTATCTCAACTTTCGCTTCTTGGAGGATTCACTCTCTGAAGGCATTTTCTACTGAAGTGTCGTCAGCGAACTAAAACCGCTCGTCCTATTCAAGTGAATGATTGACGCTGACCACCGCCTTCATGCACAGGGCAGGGTACAAGACCATATTCCGCTTTGGGAACAGTGCAGGTCCTCCTCTCAGTCGGCACCCATCGGCGCGCTATGTGTACATTTGAAAGCGATCTGATCCTGCACACACCATTTGAAGCAGAAACGTTCACTGGACGGATTAGCCAAAGACTGTACCAGAGCTTTTACAAGCACTTATCAGTTGTGAGCCCGCCTTTTGTCACATTCGTACTCCGCAGAAGCTGCACCCGGCAGGTTGGCGACGAGAGTGTTTGGCGGTTTTACATATTTGAAGCACGTGTATCCACAGGCTCACACGAATTACTTGCGCGTTTGTGTTTAGGGCGCGAATGTGCGGCTCACAACCACAAACACTAAAAATAGAATACGAAACTAACTGCAACAGCCTGTCCCATAAGTCCCGCAACTCTGGGCGACAAAAACCTGAACGTCGTGTCGTTCGCGATGCAAGAAAAGACGAGATTTTCCCGCACTGCAGAAGCAGCTGGGTCCTCGAGAGTTTTGTCTGGTTTAGTAGTCTTTCGTGCTGTGCCGCTCTAAATCCACAGCTGAATTTGTGGAGATTGTATGAGGGCTACGGTGGATGTAGATGGTTGGAGAGAACGTCTAAGCGTGACTCTTGTTCTTGACTTTTACTACTGGTGCTCGACTCTCTCATTACTAAACAGTAATCGAGGCACTATCTATCCGTAACTCTTGCTCTACTATAGTTTGCTTCTCGTTCCAGGCTTATTAACCATAAGGCTGCTGTTTGGCAGAATAGATACGGCGTGAATCCGTAAAACGTACCCAGCCTCTCCGACATAGATGCTACGTATCTTTAAGGCCACCACAACGCTTACATAGAAGATTCGAGCGGGGTTGGGAGAGTAGCTTTCTTCCGGTTTATTTTCTCAGGGTTATTTTCTCAGGGTTATTTTCTCAGGGTTATTTTCTCAGGGTTATTTTCTCAGGGTTATTTCGGCCGGGTCCACCAAACTCCAACTTTTGGCGAAAAGAAACTCTTTCAGTAATCCAGATTCTGTGCATGCTCTATCCCAGACATTTGGCAGACCAAAAAGTATGTTATTCACGAAATTCCGGCACACAAAAAACATAGCAGCACACTATGCTAAAGCACAGAACTATTGGGCGCCAATGCGGACACTCGATGCAGGCTTACGCAGTTGAAAGCTTCGCAAGCTCATCGAAGATTTAAGAGCATTCATTCACAAAGTAGTGGAGAGCAATTTTACAAAGGTATCAAAACAGTTTGCAAAGGCAGTCGACATTACTTCTCGGGGCTCATTGGTGCCTGAGTCGAGCACTTGACAGCCAGATATTTGGAGAAATACCCTCTTTTCCAGCTTCAAGCATCGATGCCCCAACTTCCCGGCAGATAATGCAGTGCAGGGCGGTGTTTACGTACGGCACGTAATGATTTCGGGAAAAGACTGACAACTGAGGACCAAAACAGAGGGAATTCCCCCCTCCCCGGAACATGGCCTCGAGTCATAAAATTCAGGTATGAATTCATGGAACACGACGCACGAGCAGAAGCTTATAGATTCAATCAAATGAACTGAATATCAAGCAGAACCTCATGGGATATTTAGCGGTAAACCTCACCTGCAAGTGAGGATCGTTTCAGGGACAGCTGAATTTCATATTTACCAAGATTTCTTGAGCCGCCGCCCATGACGCTTATTTCTCCATAATACCCCTGTTGTACAACGGCAATATACCAAGTTGACTATTCACTAGCTTTGCAGCACTAGACCGCCTGAATCGGTCTCACGTTCCGTTGGGGCCTACATTACCATGAGGCTAGCACTGTCATAACATGGAACGTGCCATCTTCAAACCTTTGGCAGAGACCCCTTTTGGGACAATTCGGAATCTAGACACATCCTATTCTCCGCGCACGCCTACTCCTGGATATAATGTGATCGCTTACTCCAGATGGTAGAATTTCTGTATCCGCTTTAAATCATTAACGCATGACGGAGGCGTATGCAAAAGCATGGGAGAGAAGCATTCTTCTGCTCTCTGGTGTCCGAATTTAGCGCTTCGGACATCAAAGCCAGGTCATTAGCGAGACTTGCGTGGCCCTTGCTTTAGGTCCCCCTCAACTCTACATATATAAATTCCAAGCAGTCGTGTACCGTGGTATATACCCATGGGACTTTTCTATCGGCAAGCCCAACATGGGAAGGGACGGAAAATGTGTCATTACTAGAGAGGGAATGAATCCCTAAATGATGCGCAGCATGAAAAGCATTAAAAAAGTTAGCCTCATAGTAGATTGCCAAATAACCAGAACTCATACACTTATTGCGCTTACATATGCTGTAGTAAGTACACTTGAGATACCAAAGTTGCACATAAAACAGCTCGTCATGTACCTCGTCTTTGGCTAGTGCCTAAGCTCCCTGTTAATTTGGCTGCACTATGTTTACACGGCGCCTAACACATCGAACCACTCGACATATGAGTTCGTTAAAAAGCTAAAGCTAACGACTCGGTCATTTTTGACGCACCAAGAAGAAAAATTGGAAATTTCAATAACGATATATTCAGATCAAACGTTATAATGGTGGTTAGTATAATAAGAACTATTAGGTATGGGTATCACCCGTTGCTTTCCCTTAATCCACCGAGCTGGGTCCTTTAGGTACTCGCGGCGTCTCTCTCTCTCAACCTTCTCATTATTCGCCTCTTGAGTCTCCATATCTGCTGGATACTTCTCAAAGTCCGCGAGGTTCCCATACACGAGTTTTTCGTTTAGCTCATTCCAAGCAGTGAACGAGATGCACCTAAGTACCTTAAAGTCTGTTCCCAATTCATCGTAGCCGTTGGAAACGATATGCGAGATCTCGACGAGTTCTATAGTGGAATAGTGGCCGACAAACACATCGTAAAGATCTTTTGTCTCCTCTATCTGCTCCGTTAAGTCCACCCCTATCACGTAAGTGATATCGTGTTTATCCAAATACTTCATGGTCGCTGAAAGATCCTCCATGATGGTTAGAGGTGGTAGGCTTAGCTGGAGCCGAAGTTCCTTGGGTGGCGATATATATACTCAGTTTACTGGGAATTAGATTTTAGGGTTCAACCCTTTTCTAGGCAGATAGTCAGCTGTTGTCGGTGAGGCGGGGTGCGTGTTACGGACTCACGCCGTATCCAGTCTGCCAAACAGCGGTCTTATGGTAAATAAGTGTTTGATGAAACTTGCATCCATGGGTCTAGATCCAGATGGCCACGCCGTGCATTCCTTCAAGGCAGTCGTGGTACTTACGCATACGATCAGCAAGCTCTACTTTGTGAACAGATATACCCCAATTCAAGAAAATAACGAGGCCCCGAGTAGTACTCAGCATAGAAAGCGCTGATTCGTATAAACGTTTGTGTTGTACTGGGCGTGAAATGACCAGGAGCCACGCGTAGGTCCTTGTGAGCGGCGCATATGCTTGCAAGCCGTGAATATATTAGTGGAGATAGAGAGACTATTAAGTAGTTGACTATGAGAAACTCGTGTCAGCTGAAAGAGCCCAGAATCAAGCATGCCTTACCTCGTTCTTTGCAAGCACTTGGGTCTCGTAAATTTTCTGGTCAATAGACGGCGAACGGCTTCGTGACTCTGCTTGCGCGGGAGATCGGGATTAATATGAAGTCGGGAAAGGCCGCCTTTTATCGCGACCCATGTCTAAATTCATATTGAATCCTACGACATTATCTCCTGCCCATTATCCCCTGCCCATTATCTCCTGCCCATTATCCCCTGCCCATTATCCCCGGTCCATTATCCCCTGCCCATTGTCCCCGGCCCATTATCCCCGGTCCATTATCCCCGGCCCGGGGGCCCAAAGCCCTGGCACAAAACGGTAAGCGCGCTTCTACATGCATAGCAAGGCCTTAAAAACGGCATCCAGTGCCCTTGTTGTGAAAAACAGCTTTTTGAGGAAGCTAAACACGATGTGTGCCTGCTTCTACCAAGTAGGCTTTTTATAATTAAGGGTAAGGGCGAATATCTGACGAGACCTCGTAAACCCAAATAGTAGACCTCTCTCTGATATTCTATAAGGTGGAATCGCTAAGTTGAAAGCTTTAAAGTGAACTAAATGTATTAAATTACAGCGGTCTGTTCAAACCAAGGCTCGAAAATTTGACCAAAGCAATCTCATTAACCGTGCATGAGGGTAAGGCACCATTTGTCAGCCTTACTTATCTTTACCCATTTGAGAACACCATCTGAGTTCCCCATGGGGCTGAGCACTATGTAATGCCTCAAAGCTGTGCGGCGTTACCTCGGCAAGCGCGATTTTGTGTATCGCGGTCAGTTGTGACGGAAAAACACGCTTTAGGGCTTCGACTACTATATGAGTCGCGTTTAGTCTCCAAACAAAACTCGCCCCAATACTTATCTGGAGAGGCAAACATGATTACGATCATCAGAGGTCGCCCAACATCACACGTTGCTTGACAGATAATATATACATGCCCAACGCAGGCTCGGACGTGACAAACCTAACGACTGTAGGCGCGAAGGGCAAGAACGAGAAGGGCGAACAGGCTACCTCATCACAGGTACTCGAGTGTACCTTTATGATTCTCTGTACCATCTTGATGATGCTTGTACTCATCACGGGCGAACCTCGCAGCTCGCGCCTTCGCACGTGACATGTATTAGAGGCCTAGGGTCGATATTGAAGCCGCGTTTGTTTGCCAAAACCGCCAGAATGCTTACACGCTAGATTCGAGTGGGGTCGCGGGCACCTGTTTTCGTCATTCACCAAACTCCCGGTTATGCGAAAAAGTACGCTTGAGGTATTCCGAATTCGGTGCGTGCCCTATCCCAGAATTTCAAATATAAAAAGGCACGTTTATCCATGATTTCCCGGCACACAAAACATAGCACACTATGCTTCAGCGCAAACGTATTCACAACTCACGCGGGAAGCCGGTGAAGGGTTTCGCTGCCGATGGATACGCCGAGATGTTAAGGAAAAATCTTGGAGACTTCGTGTACAATGTCGTGGATGGAGAGTTCACCGAGGTGTCGAAACAGTTTGCAGAGGCAGTCGAGATGACTCCTCGGCCGCTCACTGGGGCTCGAGCTGAGCATTACGGAAACGACAGTCGAATTCTTGGAGAAATATTTCTCCCTTTCGGCTTTGCTCGACAGTGCCCGAACTTCCCCGTGAAGGCAGTAGTGCAGCAGCGTGGTGTTTACCCGTGGCACGTCGCGATTTCGCGAAAAGACTTCGAATTGCTGAACGAAGAAGACCGCTCCGAATATGACTTTGAGATTTGATATCGAAGTACGTATCTTTAGAATATGAGCTGAAACAAGAGCCGCTTCGTAGCACGTATGATAAATGAGCAAGCTCTTATAGATTAGAATAAATAAGCCAAGCATTCTACGATCACGAGAACGTCATCATGAATTACGCTGTAAACCTTCACAAGTGGGCATATTTACGTGGCAGGTGTGGTGCAATCGACTCAAGCCTCGTATTTGCCGAGATTCCAGAGCCGTCTTCTCCTTTGTGTTCAAATACACGAACTCAACTACTCAATAGCTTCACGACTTCGAGCTGTGGATTGCTCGAACCGGAGCCATGTCCTATTGAGGTGCTTGTGACCATGAGTAACAGGCTTATGAGACCGCCGACCCCCGCAAGAAAACGTGCTATCCTCAGACTTTTGTTCGATGACCCGATTGGGACATGTCCTAATCGGGGCACACGCCACCCTAGTCTCAGCCCTGTCTGCGTTTGCCTATAAATAGCCGCGAGAATACCTCACAATTTTAGACGGACAAAGCACACCATGTCGTCGTCGTTTCCGGAAAATGAGTTTCTCCTATCTAATTTGAATATCTCCCGCGTGACGGAGGAGTTTTTAGGCGCGAAGGACACAGACATTTTCCCACTCACTGGTGTCCGAGCTGAGTGCTTTGGACACGACAGCCGAGTCATTGGTGAGATCCCCATGTCGTTCTCTAAATATGGAAAAGGCAACGCCCAGCACCACTTTCGAGCAGTGGTATACCGGGGTACTTACCCCTGGAAGGTCGCGATCGGCAAGGCCGACTATGAAGAGGCGTTTAAAGGTGCGTCTGTAAAGGAACCCATGCCTGCTGAGGAGCAGTCCGAGCCCCAGAGTACTGCGCAGCATAAAAAGCGGCGTAGACGGAAGCGTAAGACTCATTAAATTAGATTATTTTAGGTCCATATTGAATTGCTTAACTGGAAACCACACACATGTTGTGCTTTTACAGCTCGTTGTAGTGCGTACGCTTATACTTAGTAGACTGATTCCCGAGAGCTGTGGAACCACTGGAGTCATAAGTGACATTGTTTTTATCCAAATATTCGATGGTATCCGAATGTTCAATGGTAGTCAAAAGATCCTTCACAAGAGTTAGAGAACGTAGGATTTGTTGAGGCCGGAGTTTCTCCAGTGGCGACGTCAGCAGAAACTTGAGGTTTTGCGTGCAGGTTTTGACCGCGTGCCTCACACCGCGTATGTTTCAACTGCGGAAGCGGGTGGGTATGTCATGAGTAGAGGGCAGCGTCTAGTGTGCTCCGTAGTACCGGGACTCAGACTCTCTAACATGCGTTTACGAGAGCTGCAAATGGCGGGTTTCTCAAGAACTGGCCACACCAGCTATGCAAATATTCATGATAGCCTTTACGCAGCTGAAGGCAGAGATGCTAGGCATGCTTATCATTTTATTTGACAGTCAGATGATAATAAGTATATATAATATCAGTACAGTTTTGATTGTGTCACAATCAATCTAGGAACCGAGTTCTTCACGGCAGTGGTCGGCTTGAGAAACGCGGGGTTGAGAATAACATGAGAATAGAAGACCCGATTGGGACATGACCGAATCCGGGCACACACTGCCCTGTTCATGCCCCCATCTGCGGCTGCCTATATATAGACGTGTAAACCCCCAACGGTTGAAAACGGACATAGCACACTATGTGGCGACTCACCGATGATTTCGAGTATGTCGTGTCCAATTTGAATATCACACGCATAACGGAGGCACATATAAAGGAGTATGACGCGGATATTTCGCCGCTTACTGGCGTTCGAGCTCAGTGCTTTGGCCATGACAGCCGGGCCATTGGCGAAATTCGGGTAGCCATGGCTTTAAGCGGCCTACCCCGGCATGAATTTCGGGCGGTGGTGTACCGTGGTGATTTCTCATGGGAGTTCTCTATCGGCAAGCTCGACTGGGCTGAGATTACGAAAGTTCTTTCTGTTGAACAGAACGAAGCCCAGAGTACTGCGCATTTTTCTGTTGAACAAAACGAACCCCAGAGTACTGCGCAGCATAATCAGCAGCATAAGAAAAGGCGTAGAAAGCGGAAAAAGCATTAGATTAACACAGGTTAGCCCCATGTTTGATCACTAGATATCTGGAACTACACATGGCTCATGACGCCAGTAGTTCATGACGTGAAACGTGCTATCCTCAATCCTTGGGCGGACCAGTTTGGGACACGCCCGAATTCGGACACCCTAATCTCGGCGCTCGCCTATTCTTGACTATAAATAGATGCGTTAATCCCTGAACTTCAGCACAAACAGAGCGCTATGCTGAGCTTCAGTCCACGCGAGGAGATTCAGATAAGCAATGACAAGGTCTCACGCGTTACTAAAGAGTACGCAAAGAGATTCAAAGCGACTCCTAGACCGCTTACGGGTATCCGAGCACAGAAATATGGACATGACAGTCAAGTCATTGGCGAGGTAACCCTGGGTCTGACCTTCGATTTCGGGGTCTCGACCCATCATTGCATGGCATTGGTGTGCCTCGGTTCCTATACATGGGGACTGTCCATCAGCAGTCGCGACTGGATTGCTCTGCACCAGAAAACACCAATTGAAGTAGTGGAAAGCGAGAGTAGACCGCTCGCTGTCGACTTGTATTAGTACTACGAAATAGCCGGAAACCACAAACTCTAGGCTTGTGGTGACATACCTGTACGTAGTAAGTAATCTCAACAAGTGCGAGGTTCAAATGTATTGCTCAAACATCAGGTCCACAGTAAGTGCTGAGCGCGAGTCCGTTTGAGTTTGCTAGAATGCAAGGCCGTTTGACATTGCACACAAGCCCGCATGCATCCCCATGCACCCCGTTTCATATAAAGCATCAATTGGTGTTCGTACTTCAGCTGTATGTGCATTCGTGATTCTTGCTCATACTGTGTGTGTTTTAGCCGGTTCATGCTGGAAACCTCTTCCTCGTCGCTGTTACTTTATCGGAGTGGCTGTGAACGCCATTGGCCTGCTCTTCTGCATGGATTTCCGGGATTTGTGCCACACATATTCATCGAGCATTCCTGGTTTTAGTTGTTTGCTCGTATACGCCGTGCGGCGTGCATTGTGCGGCTGTGGGGTCCCGTTCGGCCGAGGCAAGTTGTGGCTGCGATTCCCTGCCCTGACGTTTTCCAGCAAATGAGGCCCGTCAACCAGGCACTGCTAAATCACACGATTCGCCGGTTCAGTTCGACGGCGAGCAGGCTGAACCGGCCCAGGTCCGTGCCGGGCAAGCGTCACCGGCTACGGAATGTCGTGCTCGGCGCCGCGGGCGTCTCAACGGCCCTGTACGTGAGCTCGGAGACGGTCCGCACGGATGTCGAGTTCACGGCCCACGCCGTCCAGCGCAGCACAACTGTGGCCGTAGCTTTGGCTCGTTGCGTGCTTGCGTACCGCCAGGTTTTGCGAACGACGTACAATTCGGACGACGAGAGGCGGCAGGCCCTCAGCGAGTGCCACAAACGCTGTGCCCTCATCACGCGCCGTGCTCTCGAGCGCAATGCCGGCATATTCATCAAGCTTGGCCAGCACATCAGCGCGCTCAGCTACATTTTCCCCGAGGAGTGGACGCAGACCATGATCCCGCTGCAGGACCAGTGCCCCGTGTCCTCGTACGCGTCCGTGAGCGAGCTCGTGCTCCACGACACGGGCCACAGCATCACGGACTTGTTTGCCGAGTTCGACAAGCAGCCCATGGGCACGGCCTCGCTTGCGCAGGTCCACCACGCGCGGCTGAAATCCGGGCAAGAAGTGGCCGTAAAGGTCCAGCACCCGTCGCTTGAGCGGTACGTGCCCCTCGACGTGCGGCTCACGGAAAACGTGTTTCGCCTCGTTGATTTTTTCTTTCCTGAGTACCCGCTGCGGTGGCTAAGCGATGAGATGAAGCGGTCGATCTTTGTGGAGCTCGACTTCACGGCCGAGGCCCGCAACGCCGAGGCCACGGCCGCGTACTTCAAGCAGTACTACGCGGAAACGGCGTTGCGCATTCCCGAGGTGTACTGGTCCAAACCGCGGCTTCTTTGCATGGAATTCGTCACGGGAATCAAACCGGACAACCGCGAAGCGCTCGTTGCGGCCGGCATCGACCTCAAGGACCTGTCCCGGTGCTTTGCGCACTTATTTAATAACATGATTTTCACGCCGAACGTTGGGTTGCATTGCGACCCCCACGCGGGGAACATTGCCATTCGCAAAACCACGGAAAACAAGCATGGGTTCGAGATCGTGCTCTACGACCACGGCCTGTACCGGTACGTGCAAACGTCGACGCGAGAAAGCTATGCGCATTTTTGGCTTGCGCTCATGGACGGCGACAAGGAGGCCATGCGGTACTACGGCAAGAAGTTCTCGGGCATTTCCGACGACGAGTTCAAGATCTTTGCTGCTGCGATCACGGGCCGCGACTTCGAGACAAGCTTGAACGGCTCGGCCATGCGAACACGGCGGTCGCCAGACGAAATCAAACGCATGCAGCGTGCACTACAGGAAGACTCGACGCTGGCCTCGAGAATTATGCAGATGCTGCACAAAATGCCCCCCGTCGTGCTGCTGATCCTTAAAACAAACGACCTCGTGCGGTACCTCGACGAAGAGCTCGGGTCGCCCCTCGGCGTCACGCAGCAGTTCCTTGTCATGGCGAAGTACTGCGCACAAACTGTGTTCTACGAGGAGAAGCATAATGCGCACTCGAAATGGGGGCTTCTGAAGGCGTACGTGCACTACGCGTGGATTCAGTTCAAACTCAGTGCTCTGCAGCTCGTGGCTTAATTTATAGACGAATAGAAATTTTGCAACGCATTGCGCACGTATTTCGAGGGTTGACTCGTGAATCCCACAAAAACAGGGATGCCACTAGCAGCAGACTGTAGAACCGTAGAGATCGATATCGAGTTGTGCTTGCACTTCGCCACAGTAGTTCAAAGTTTGCAAAATCGACAGCAGAACAAAATTTTTTGCCTCCATATAGGTTGAAGAGCAAGCGTAAAGCAATGGCACGATGGCACGCATCGGTAATTGTAAGCCGCTCAGCATTTATATACTAATAGAAGACTCTTGCGGTTATTGGAACACTAACAAGCATACTAAGTATCACGAGCTCGTAGGCTCCTAGTAGTGCTCCAGCCACGAAAGCCCTAAGAAGCATGGGTTCGTATTACACCTTCAGTACACGGATAGAGGGCGGTACCTACTCGGCGTCCAGCTCTCTGCAGGAGCGTTCAAGGCACACTGTAAATGGTCGTGCGTGATGAATGTCCTATGTAGTTTTTATCTTGCCGTCGTTACATGCTAGTTGCTCTCCTTTGCCTCCTCGAGGGCTGCAGCCGTTGCCTCTTTGCCCGCCACGGGGTTGCGCATCTCGATCGGATGCGGGGGCAGGCCTTCGTTCGAGTTGCTGCGGCTGCGTGCGTTCTCAATGCGTTCCATTTCGGCAACGATGTTGTGGCCCCAGTACTCGGTCGTGAACTTCATGACGTACTTGAACAGCAAGTAGTGGTTTTCGGCCCGCTTTTCCTCGGACATCGTGAGAGCGCGTGCAAACGCGTTCGACATCTCCTCCATGTTCCACGGGTTCACAATGAGCGAGCCGTTCAGGGACTGGGCCGCACCCGTAAACTCGGACAGAATGAGCTGGCCATGCTGCTGCTCCTGGCAGGCTATGTACTCGTATGCCACCAAATTCATTCCGTCGCGCGTCGAGGACACGACACACACGTCGCTGATCGCGTACAGCGCAATGAGCTCGTCGAAGTCGACGCTGCGGTGCAAAAAGTGCACGGGCGTGAACTCCGCAGACCCGAACCGGCCATTCACGCGGCCGACAAGCTCGTTCACAACGGCCCGCAGGTTCTGGTACTCCTCAACATCTTGGCGGCTCGGCACGGCGACCTGGATAAGAATGCACTTCCCGATCCACTCGGGATGCTCGTCTAAAAAGATGTTGAACGCCGACAGCTTGTGGGGTAAGCCCTTGATGTAGTCGAGGCGGTCGACGCCCAAAAACACCTTGATGCCCTCAAACCGCTTGCGGAGGTGCGCAATGCGGTTCGCAACCGACGGCTTTTGCAACCCCTTCAGGAACCGCTGCGGGTCCGTGCCAATCGGGAACACGCCAACGCTCACAAACCGGTCAAACTGCACACCAACTGGCGTTGTTTCAAGCTTGAGAATCGAGTTCACAGAGCTGAGGAAATGCCGCACGTAGTCGTACGTGTGGAAGCCAATAAGATCGCTCTGGAGCACGCCAAGCAAGATCTCGCGGCGAACGGGCAACACACGGTAAATCTCCGAGGTCGGGAAGGGCGTGTGCAGGAAGAACGCAATCTGTACGTCCGTTGTGCCGCGCTGTTCCTGGAGCTCCTCACGGATCATGGCCGGCAAAAGCATGAGGTGGTAGTCGTGGACCCAAATGAGGTCGCCCGGTCGCCAAATTTGGGCCAGCGTGCGTGCAAACACGCGGTTCGCAAGGCCATACGCCTCCCACCAGTCCTCGTCGAACGTCATTTCTCCGGGGTGGTAGTGGAACAAGGGCCACAGAATGGAGTTGCTGAACCCGTTGTAGTACATGTCTGCGACCTCCTCGCTGAGGAAAATCGGCGTGCAATTGTACTCGTTTTCAAGGTGCTCGCGGACCTCGGCCTTGTCCTGGTCGGGAACGTGGATCCCGCTCCAGCCGAGCCACTGCAGGCCGCCGAGCGAGCTCAGCGCCGATACGAGGCCACCGGAGCTCATTTTGTAGGCGTACGAGTCCGAGCCGGACTGGTCATGACTCAATTTCAGCTTTTCCAGCGAGTGCTCGCTCCTGCGCGGCGTCACCGTCACAGGAAGCCTATTAGAAACGGCTAAGATTCTTCCCATGGTTGGAGGATGCACAGTTGCAATACGATAGCGTATACGTTTGTACCCGTGCCCCAGCGGTTGTAGTCCCACC
The DNA here is from genome assembly GCA_030579735.1 of Starmerella floricola. NCBI lineage: Eukaryota > Fungi > Ascomycota > Dipodascomycetes > Dipodascales > Trichomonascaceae > Starmerella > Starmerella floricola. The sequence goes on along the minus strand of JAKTRP010000009.1, from coordinate 282,072 downwards.
GGTGTGTGCAGCGGGTCCCGTAGCCAGCTGACGTAAAGACTCGGTGCATGCAGAGCAACCTCATGGCGACGGGCGGTTACGTGTAGACTGACACAGTGCAGGCGGCCACAGTACGGATGGTCACAGTACAAGCGGTCCCAGTTTCTGGGCTTTCGCGAGTAGCAGTTCAAAGATTACATTAAAGTGAACTTCCTGAGGGACGAACGGGCCTTGCAGTAGCGCAGTCATATGGACGTACAGCTAACAGGCCAAAGTAATCTTCAAGCAGCGTATGTTAGTTCGCCTGCATTCGTTTATTTTACCAAGCTTCTATCTTAGCGAGAACTGTACTACCACCGGGTTATTGCTTGTAGGGTTGAGAGGTGCTTAATTAACCCTTGCCAGGCGCAGGTTCAGCCCAGCCCTTGCATGATCGCGTCTCGTCTGAATAGCCAACAAACACAGGATATTTCGGTTATGCGGCGGATAGTGGTACTAGCAAGTATTCATAGGGTACTCAGTGGGTACTTAGTGGCTGGCTAATGGCTACTAAGTAGTTATAAAATAACCACTTAGTAGCTATATAGTGGCCAATCAGTGGCTAATCAGTGGCTAGCTGTTGGCTAGCTAGAATACATACCGGCTACAGCCGACGCGTGCTAGCTACAGTATTGTACTGGCTACAAAAGTTGTGCGCTGGCTCGCATTCCATGCTGGCTACGGTGAGTATATAGTGACATAGTAGTTTCCTGGCTGGACGTCACGCGTCGTACAATATGTCTAAATAAGCCAGCCACATGCTCTACGTAACCACTCGTAATGCAACACCACCAAGGCCATTTGCCGTTGCACGGAGCCTCACAGAATCGGCTCACGCAATTACAATTACAATTACAATCATTTAAGAAATACTTCCATGTGGGAACTGATCATGAGGTACAGGGTTGCGCGATCGCCAAAAGTTTACACTGCGTCAAGAGGTCGAGCCATCTGCCGTGACTCCCTAAGGCCGTGAATTAGAACCGGCGCTTCGTAAACTCGACCGAAAGGCACACAGACAAGGCCAGGTTCGCACAGCACCTTTCCCGTTACATTTATTGTTGAACATACAGTACTTGCGCCACAATGAGCCTGCCCATTGCGTGGGTCCTTGAAAACAAGCCCGTGCTTGTTGTTGGCGGTGGCGAAGTCGCCGAAACGCGTGTTCGCAAGCTCGTGCCGAACGATGCCGCCGTGACGGTCGTGGCGCCCGAGGCCACGCCGTACATCCGCGAGCTTGCCGAGGCCAACAGGCTGTGCTGGCTCGAACGCGAATACGAGCATGGCGATCTCGACCGCGAGCACTGGACGTTTGTGCTCACTGCTCTTGACGACCACGACGTGAGCCGTGAAATTGCCGAGGAGTGCCGGGCCAAACGCATCCCCGTGAACGTTGCGGACGTGATACCTCTTTGTGACTTCTACTTTGGCGCTAACTTCGAGCAGGGACCCCTGAAGGTCCTTGTATCCACAGGCTCGGGAGCCCCACGGCTGGCCCGACGCGTGCTCGACGAGCTGTCGGCCTTCGCTTCGAAGTTCCGGTTCGCCGAGGCCATAACGAACGTGCGCGAGCTGCGGAAAGTGCTCCGTAGCCAGATCCCGGGCACAGACCCGAAAACTTCGCAGATCCGCATGGCGTTGATGCGCACATTGTGCGACAAGCTGTCGTTCAACGAGCTTGCCGAGCTCAAGGAGAGTGAAATGGCCCCCATGGTGCGCGGCATGGTCCTGTCCACGGCGGCATGCCCCGTCAAGCTACTACCCGAGTCGAACGGGGCCGACGCTGGCCCGGATTCGAAGTCAAGCGAGTCGAAGCCGCACAAGCCGAAGCCGCACAAGTCGAGGTCAAGCAAGTCGAAGTCGAAGAAGCCGAAGCCAAAAAAGTCAAAGTCAAACGACTCCATGTCGAACGACTCCATGTCGAACGACTCAGATTCCGGGGACTCAGATTCCGGGGACTCAGCCTCGAGTACCTCTAGCTCGGGTGACGCCAACTCGGGCAGTTCCGACTCTGGGGACTCCGAATCCGGGGACTCGGACTCCTCGGACTCCTCGCAGGACACTCCCGTATCCGGCATGAAACGCACGGCAACAGAGTGCGCCGAGGGGTACCCCCAGCCGGGCGTGCCCCCGTTCCCGTTCCGTGTTGTTCCGCCAAAGAAGAGAAACCACGACAGGCGTTCTTGAGCGTTCCAAGTACTAGCTTTACGAGACTACGGAGTCATTTGATGGGCACGAATGCTGGGTGCAGCATGCTACGCCTGAGCAGGCCCGCATCACCTTTGTACAACAATGCTTGCACATCCTGAGCATTCATCTAAGTTGTTTGGTGCTGAGCTGCTGTGGAGTTCTTCGCACACGTCTACATCGGGCTGCATCGAATAAGATTTGGTGTCCCGATCTACGTGAAGCTAAGCTACGCACTACGTGGTGACGCCGTGCACTCAATTCATTGTGAAATGTCTCAATCTACTGAAAAAAAAAGCTGAAACGCAACTTTCGAAGCGAAAGCCCACGGCAACGCCTGGACACGCTCCTGCAGCACTCGGAGTGCCCTAGCCGCGGGGAAGCTGTATGGCTGGGAGCGGGTCTGGGGTACGACTTCCGGGTTGCTTCAGTGATGGATGAGGAGGTGCCAACGTTTTCGAGCGTTGTATCGGCCACTAACCGGAACTTGACGCGGCTGACACGCAACGTGGCGATCACGGCGTCCACCGTGATCGCGGGCGACCAGGCGTCGCTCGTCACGCCGAGCGCGTACCACCGGGCCATGAGCGAGGTGGCGACGTACCAGAAACGGCTTGTGGCGTCCCGCATTCGCGAGAACACGCCCCGCCAGGCGATCCGTGAGCGTGTTGTGGCCCGTCTTGGCGGACCGCGGGCCCCGCAGATCGCGGACGAGCTCCTTGTCGACGTGCCGGCCCCGCGCGCGAAGCACTCGCTGTTCCAAACGTTCGAAGTCACGGCCCCGCACGCCACGCAGGCGACGGTCTCGGCCCCGGACTCGCGCGCGCTGGCCGTGCGCAAGGAAATGGCCGCCTCCGAGCTCGTGGAGATCGACGAGCGCATTGCCGAGCTACGGGGCCTGCGCAAGCTCGTGTTCGACCGCATGGCCGACGTCGAGCGCATGCAAACGAGCGACGAGCCCACGCTCCAGCATTTCTACCCCGCCGGCGAGAAAATCAAGTCGATAAACTCGCGTTTGCCCGAGAACAGCATCGAGGATGCCGAGTCCGTGGGCTCGGGCGGGCGCGTGAACGTGCGGGCCGCCTCGCTCGTGGACTTCAACTCGCCGTTCGGCCAGCTCGCGCTTGCCCGCGGTGATGTAGTCGAGCTGTACGAGCTCAGCGTCGACCAGCACACGGAGTTGCGCGGTACAAAGGGCCAAGAAGTCCGCTGTCTCGCGATCTACGGCACGGACCCCGTGGTCGGAAGCGGGGCCGGCAACAACGTGTACCTGTGGCACGGCTCGGACCCCGAACCTTCTGAGCTCGTTGGCCACGTCGGTGGCGTGAGCGGGATCAGCCTCGACTTCTCAACGGGCACGTCGTCCGTCGTGAGCTCGTCCCTAGACCGGACTGTACGTCACTGGGACGGCCGGCTTGGTCGGTGTGTTGGCACGATCGACAGCTTTGCGTACGGGACGTGCCACGCACTACAACACACGGGCACGGCCCTCGCCACGGGGTTCGAGGACGGCGGCGTGAGGCTGTGGGACCTGCGCGAGGCCGGTACAGCTGGCGGAGCCAGACATGCGCAGCGCGAGCTCCTAGGCGGGCACACGGGGCCCATTTCGGCTCTGCACTTCACGGGCCTCGAGCTCGTGAGCGGGTCCGTTGATGGCAGTGTGCGCATCTGGGACCTGCGCACGGGCCAGATCAGCCACGCCGAGGCGTACCCCGGGCCGATCACGGCCCTGTCGTTCGACGCCACGAAGGTCGTGGCGGCCGTGGCCGGCGAGCACGGCGTGCGCGTGCTGTCCCGGGCCACCAACGAGCACCGCATCAGCGCAATCGAGGACTCGAAGGTCACTGCAGCGCAGTACATGAAGGGCTACCTCGTGACGGGCCGCGAGTCCGGCGAGATCGGCGTCTACGCTGTGTAACACCGTCTATTAGCATAGATTTAGCAAACAGTGACACGTACATATAAATAACGTCACGCATAGCAGCAGGCACGTTTGAGCACGTAGGCGTACACGGATGCATAAATACCGTCACAGAGAGGCATGTGCATCTAAGATATCGCACCCATAAACTTTGGCGGCTCGCCAGTGGCCGAAGATAGAGCTCAGAGTAGACATAAGCAGGCATGTCATCGAAGCTTGATAGACAGTCCGGAGTACTAGCGCATAGGCAGAGTGTACAGGTGAGGTGTGTGCCAGCACGCCGTGAGAAACTTCATGATAACGTAGCTATTAAATAGTGTAAAATAAGTGACGCAATAAATAGGTGTTCGCAGGTTGCCAACACATGCTTGAAGTCAGTGCTCAGCGAGCTTTTGTCTTGAGCGTCTCAGCAGAGTGCATCAGCGGAGTGCATCAGCGAAGTGCACCAGCGAAGTGCATCAGCAAAGTGCATCAGCAAAGTGCATCAGCAAAGTGCATCAGCAAAGCGCCTCGGCGAGTGCCTCGGTTTTTGAGTTACGCGCGCTGTTTAACGACGCTCGCGGTCTTGGCGGGCCTCCTGCTCCGGAGACTCGGCACCAACCTTGTGGTTCACGGGACACGGGAACAGCGTGGGCGCCGTCACGGTGAGCACGCTGATCAGTCCGGTTGCGTAGAACACGGACGTGGTCAGGCTCCTGCGCGTGGCTCCGGAAATGTACATTGACCAAGGTCCTGGAAAATCTGAGAGGTTCTCACGGCCACGGATATGTCAGCGCTATCCACTGCAATTTCAGTGGAGCGCACCCGCCCAGGGCAGGGGTCGACCTCAACGTGGATCGCGTTTTCCTATATAGGCCTGGTGAGCGCCAATTGTGCAAGTGACGAGCGGTCAACCGTTTACTGCCAATTCCTATTTGTACAGTTTCAGTGAGTTATGTAAATATACATGTACTTCGTGTGCGTAAGGCGCCTCAATCAGTAAACGAGCCTGTGTCGTTAGTGGCTCGTGCCGTAAAGGTCATGGAGATTTGATGTATTACCGTCGAAGCCCCGCATTGCCAACACTGGCAACGTGTGGGGAGCGTGTGGGGAGCTTGTGGAGAACGTGTGGAGAACGCGTGGAGAAGGTGTGGAGAAGGTGTGGGCTTCGACGCGTGGCCGGGTTTGAAATTGCGCGGCTTCGATATTATTGCGCCGTTCGGACCTTACGTGTTCGGGCCCTACCTACTGAGGGTCGCGAGACGGTTTCGGACTTCCTCGTCCATGATCTCGCGCACGAGCTTGCAGCCCTCAACGCCGAGCTCGACCGCAGCCTCGAGGTGGTCGACCAGCAACCGCTTCTCGAGCACTAGCAGCGAGACCTTGGACGAGCGGCCAATGACGCCCACGGTCAGATTCGGCAGCTCCTGCGCCTCGATCTGGTTCGGGTCGAGCAGGGGCACGTCGTTGCACACGCCAACGGCCACGGCAGCCACGTACTCGAGCATGGGCACGCCCGCATCAATGAGCGCAAGACACATTGCGTTCACGCACGACGGCATGATGTTCCCGTCCTGGGCGAGGACGTGCAGGTTCACAACGACTTCTGTGCGCGGAGCAAACGATGTCAAAACAGCGGCCTCGAACGTCTCGCGCAGGTTCATGCTCAGCTCCTGCAACGGGCGCTCGTTTGTCGTGTGTTTCGACCGCTCCGTCGTGCTGAATGGCGCCACCACAAGGTTCACCGTCAGCGTTGTTTTCGTTGTGTCAAGTTTCGACCGTGAAGTCGGCTCTCTCGGGCCCTGCACCGTGCACACGACCTTCGACGAGCCCATCTCGACGAGCGAGCTCCCGTCGGCGGCCTTTGCGTGCGTGCCCAATGAGCATTCGAAGAACCGCAGCTCGTTGAACCTCCGCCCATCGGCACGAAGCCCCTCGGGCGAATACAGCTCGAACCGCGACATCCTAATGAAGCTTTTCCGCCCTAGCCCACTGGCACTTATATCATGCCCGCACACAGAGACCACACACTCAGAGACCGCACACTCAGAGACCGTCCACACACAAACAGGCTAGCCCGCGAACGCCGGCCAACAGACCACGCGTAGAGACCGCATGCATAGATAGATAATCAAAGATGAACAACGTGTACCCTAAGCTCGTCTAATTGCAAATTCCCTTACATCTTTATCGTTCACAAGCTCGTACCTTCACAGTTTCGCAACTCTGCTCATTCGTACAACTTCGTACAGCTTGTGCAACTTTATAGTTTGCCCACCCATGAGGAATTGTGCAGTCTCCCAAATAGCTATTCGACAACTGCACTCACCTTTGGCTCGCTCACACTTCTGTGAACATATCGTGATATTCCTTGTACTTGTGACCTTGCCCTCGGTTGCGGATGGAGTACACGCGGTGCCGGATCTCGGCGCTTGCGCTCGCGAAAATGAGCAAGCAGGCCGTGTCGGGCGGCCAGATCGAGGTAATGGGCCTTGTGGTCGGCCACGTCGAGGGCTCGGACACGGCCCGCGAGTTTGTTGTGAACGACGCCTTTGCCCTGCCCGTCGAGGCCACGGAGACGCGCGTGAATGCCATGGGCGAGGCGTACGCGTACATTGTGCAGTACATGGACAGCAGCCGGCGAAGCGGGCGGGCCGATAACGTCGTTGGCTGGTACCACTCGCACCCGGGCTACGGGTGTTTTCTGTCACAGATCGACATCGATACGCAGGCCCAGAACCAGCAGTTCCAGGACCCGTTTGTGGCCATTGTGCTCGACCCGCTCAAGACCATGGCCCAGGGCCGCACGGAGATCGCCGCGTTTCGCACAGACTCGCCCACGACGTTCCGCCGGCTCGAGGTCGTCTACTTCGCGAACGCGTGGGACGCTCCATTGCTAACTACGCTCGATGCACGCACGTTTGCGAAGACTCTGAGCAGGGCCTAAACGTGCCAGGCCCTTCACTAAATGAATCATCGTGATTTTGCACCGGAAACGGGCCTGTAACTACTTGTATGCACGGCACCTGAGGCATGGACCTCATTCATGGACATTGCACATCAATTATATGGGTAGACTGTAATTACGTGCCGCGACGAAGGCAACTTAAATGCCGGAATGGTCGTATTTCTCCATGCCGCTGCCATTCGCTTTCCGGATTATCGATATCCTCATGCTCGAGGGAAGCAGGGCTTCCAAGTCGCACTCGCCATCCAACGGTGAAGCGCTACTGCAGGCTGAGGACAACACTGCCATGATTGAATCGTTGGAACATATTTTAACACGCTGAACGCGAATCCAAATGCTGATCCAGAGAGAATCCAGCAAGTCACGAAGGTCGAGGAACAGCTCGTCACGGCCTGCAAAGAATTAAGTGACAACCGAGAGTATTCATGATCTCAGAGCTAGGCACGAGGTGCCTGTTCTCGCAGATATCGAGTCGTATGCGACAGGCTAGCAGACTCCATAGGTGGTCTCGATAAGCTCTTGAATCCGTACTTGATGGAACTCATCAATTACATGTTCCACTTATACGCTACTAAACCCGCAGAGGCGCAGGAAGGGTTTGATAAAGACGAGTCCGCAGCGCAGTATATATGTATATATATATGGAGCTCTGGAAGTACCTTTGCACGAACAGTGGCAGACTGGGCGTATGAAAGCAATCAACCGTCCCAAGCCAGCTATAGTAGGCTGTAGATATTAACTCGATCGATATAGAAAGACAATAGAGCAATGCGCGCGAACATCCTCGTCATAATGCCTTCCCCCAGTCATAGTTATGAGTCAAGGTTTTGAGCTGGTGTAACCTTAAATGTTTACTCCAAACGGCTCTTTCCATTTTCAACCGAAGGGCGGAAATGAGATTTGAGAACACCATTGCGACTCAATTGAAGGGACTTTTGACGGAGAAACACAATAAGAGTAAAGAAGTCAAGACAATTGAACGGGGAAAAAAGAAATGAGCAAAAGAACCCGTCTAAATGGCTCTCGCTTGTTCATCCGTTTTGCGCCCTTCAGGAAGGAAGTATTCGGGGAGAAAGAGGTCTCCTCCACGCGCTACTCATGGAGCCCGTGGCCGCACCCCAACAGAAAAGGCAGAATACTTGAGCGCTCGAAGACAGGAGCGCTCCCAGGCACACAATGTCTGGTCCTTCACCTGCACTAGAGTAGACGGGGTTCCCGCTACGGGCTTTGAAGTCAGAAAGCCTGCCAGATGACTTGACCTCGTTTCAGAGGCAAGCGTGGTTCTAGAACTGCATAAGATGGGTGGTTCCTTGCCAGAGTACCGAACGCCAGCGGTACCCCAGATGCTTCGTACAGAAGTGGTGGCCCCATCGCTGCATACAAACTAGTTACCAGGGGACTAACAAGCCAGGATGTCCCGCATAAGAGCTCAAGGAAAGCTCACAAGTTCTACGACCTGCCGTTAGGCCATGAGACAGTGGACTGGTACTAGAAGACTCAAAGACACGAGTCACAGACGCAGGAATGCGTCTGCTTTGTAGTGCAATTCAGGCAACAGGCCTGTCTTACAAGGTGGTCTCCTTACCACCTCGCGCCTATTATGAGACCGTGCTCCGGGGAAGCTGCACAGACAGTCATTCCTTAGGTGACGCACTCATGATGGAGGAGGGATCCATGCATCCCAGGGCGAAGATCGCTAAGTTCTAAAACTTAGTAGGGAGCCCCGACCTGTCCAAGCGCGGACAGAAGAGGCACTTATTTTGGTGTCTGGGACGAAGACGGCTAGAACTGGTTAGCTCGAGTTCCAACACAGCGTGATGCTGTGGTGCCTGGGTCATTCCCGGAAGAAGAATCGTACGGTTCTTAGGACGAGGATCACTAGACTTGAGACTCTAGTAGGATGTTCGTTTCTCAGCATCGCAAATTTTGGATGTGCGCGTTGCCATGTTCATAAGTCGCACCTATATAGAAGAAACAGGCCGACAAAAAAAAGAAAAACGAAAGAAAAAAAAAGTGGGGAAGTTGCACGGCCTGTATTCTGAAATGTTTTTGAGGCAACTTCCCAGGATAGATAGAAGAAACAGACCGACGAGAAAAAAGGAAAAAAAGGCGGAAGTTGTACGGTCTGTTTTCTTAATTATTTCACGAAGCAACTTCCTAGGGCAGACACATTGGAGATTCGAGGTAGTGCGCAGTCTGTCCTTCTAACTTAGCTGCGCAGTGTTCCGAAAACAGGCAAGAAAAAAAAAGAGAAAAAAAAAGTTGGGGTGTGTGCAGTGCCTGTTTTCTTTTGTTTATCATCGCACCATAAGTCCCCAACACATCTTCGTTCTAGTTAGATGTATGTAGCCCCAGTCGTGTGGGGAGCAGTCGAATGCTCACGGGCGTTCGACTGAGGGCGTGCCACAGTAGCACGCCTGGGTCGCGTTCCTGCGGATTCTGGGTGAAACGCTCACGGAGACTCCCAGTGAGAGGACTCTTATGGGCCATTTCGAAAGGATGGCCAGGCGGCCAACAGGGATAGCCCAAACGTTTGACTGAGGATCTCCCGAAATTGTATGCTTGCGGCCTTGTTCCCAGGTTTGGCTAGAGAGGCTTCAGGAATCTTTGTGCATATAGCCTCGGCATATATGTCCGCCCAATTGAACATCACCTGGGTATATGCATGTGTGCCGAGGTTGCTGGCTCAGGCAGGTACTGTGGCAGCGCGATACGACGGCTTCATGGGCACCCGGGCCTACTCCTCGACAATAGTGCATAATTGTTGCTCAATTGTTGGAGTAGGACCGTCACGCCCTAAGCTGTGTATCCACCCCATACGACTGGACCCAGAGGACGAGGCAAGACTAGCCTAGGATACGACGACGCTGGTACACTGGCAGAGTCAATCCAGCTTTGGCTAGTCCACTGCGCTCTCGGGATAAGCGCCTTGCAGGCGAGAAGGGGCCTGTGACCTCTTCGGCACTAGAGACAGCTTCGGCAGCCAATGGCTCAAGACGAGGCCTAGTGCCGAGAAAAGCACGCCTCAAGATCCCTGCATGGTAGCTAGTCCTAAAAATCGAGACCTCCCGCTCTAAAACCGTCTATTTGGTGGGTGGAATGGGAGAGGGCTTTTAGGGGGGGGGGAACCCTTGAACTTTTATTCCACGATTCTGGGGAAAAATAGGCGCGCATTCGAAAGATTTGTTGTTCATTGACAACACGTTGTCGTGCAGTTATGATACTGAAATATGTGGCATTGTCGTCGCCACTTACAATGATAATGTTCATGGCGATTGTGTGAGTAGAAAGTTGCATTCGTTCAAGTTCTATAATACAAACGCACTCTAATCAGCCCGTAGGTTTGTAGTCGTTGTCAACGACAGAATACTGAAAACACTTTGTACAGGCAATGGCCTGAACTGGTGTGGTTACACTACGACGAGGCAGGAGGCACTCTGTACGTGTGTAATTACTTCCATACTATAGTCATACGTAGACATACACGACTCTGGCTCTAACGCTCTAGTGCTTTACGTACCAAGGCCCATTCTAGTTGTACAAAACGTAACGGCCTTACACCTTCTACTACTTCACCTGAACCATTCCTGCAGCGTTGTCATTCACGCAACTCTTATAGGAGTCCTCCCTTGAATGCAGTCGGGCCAAGGAATGGCGTGTGCCATATATACATGATACTTGAATCTATTAGTCCCCTTAAATGGGCGGTAGTCCCGTTAGTCCCGTTAATGGCAGTTCCGTTAATGGCAGTCCTATCAATGGCATTCCGTTACATGGTAGCCCCGTTACATGGGCGTTGCATGGGCGTGGCTACATGGGCGGGCCCTGGGTCTCCTTGTTCTTCACGGTCTCGTCAATGCTCAAAATGATCGATGCGGCCTCCGTGGCAGACTGCAGCGCGTTGAGCTTCACGAGCTCGGGCTCCCACACAAACTCGGCGAAGTTGTCGGACACGCCGCCCGTTTTGAAGTTGATGCCGGCCCACTGCTCGTTCTTGTAATGCTTCATGCGCAGCAGGTTCAGAATGTCCACGCTGTCAAACCCAGCGTTCTCGCTGAGCTGGCGGGGGATCACCTCGAGGGCCCGCGCGTACGCACCAACAATGAGCTGCTCGCGGCCAGGAATGCGTTTCGCGTTCTCGCGCAGACTCTTCGAGATCGCCATCTCCGTGGCACCACCGCCGGCTACAACGCGGCCGGCCTGCACGGCCCGCTTCACGACCATGATCGCGTCGTGCAGCGACCGCTCAACCTCGCTCACAAACTGCTCGGACCCGCCCCGCAATACGAGCGTGCACGTCTGCTGGCTGCTACCACCAACAAACAGGTTGAAGCGCTCGTTGCCAATCTGGCGCTCCTCAAACGACTCGCACGTCCCCAAGTCTTCCGTGCTGAGGTTCGACGTCGTGGACTGCAGCTTTGCGCCCGTCGCAGCAAGCACGCGTGTCATGTCGTCGGCTGCCACGCGGCCTGCACAGAACAGGTTCCGGTCGGCAAAGAACTGCGTGGCCAAGTCGCCGATCGGGAGCCTTGACAGCACGATCTGCGCGCCACTGTCAACGATCTCCGTGAGCTTGCCGAGAATAATCTGCCACTCGGCATCAACGACGGACTGGTAGTCGCTGACCTTCTCAACCCGGACCTCGGCGTTGTCCTTCTCGGCCTTGAGCTCGAGCTCGACATCGAGGCATGCAATGCGCGGGTTCGTGAGCTTTTTCGGCTGCTGCTCGAAGCCAGCATAGCTGAACGTCTTTTTGAACGCCGTGCCGTTCACCAAGAACGAGTCCTCGACACCACCACCAACGATCTTCTTCACGCCGATCATCGACTCGTCAATGGCCTTGCCGTTGTTCTGGGCCGTATGAAGCGCAAGCACGGCATCCACGACCATCCTCGAAAAGAACTTGCCGTTTTGCGCAACGATCTTCGAGCTCATGGCCGTCTCGGCTACACGCCGCAGGCCCTCGCCGTCGTTCTCGAGCGGGTCCACAGTCACGCTCAGCTGCTTCAGGTATTCCGTGGCGCTTGCAAGCGCCTTGCGGTAGCCCTTGATGATGCTTTGCACGGGCACGTTGTCCTCAACAAACGACTTCGCCTCCTTCAGGAGCTCGCCAGCCAAAATCGTCGTCGACGACGTGCCGTCACCTACCTCTGCGTCCTGCGCCTTGGAAATGTCTACAATAAGCTTGGCTGCGGGGTGGACTACGTCCAAAAGCTTCAGAATCGTAGCGCCGTCGTTCGAAATCGTGGACTCGCCAGCTGCGTTCACGATCAACACGTCCGAGCCCAGCGGCCCAAGCGTCGGCCGGAGAATGTCTTGGATTGCCAGACACGCATTTATGTTGCTAATCGTCTGGCCGCGTCCTTGAGCGGCGTCCGTGCCTTCTCGAAGCACGACGATTGTTGGCGTCTGGCCGTTCATAGTATTATTTATGTGGATAATTCGGTAATGACAAAGCGTATTTCACCACGCGGGTCACCGCGTGTGGCAGTAGTAAGCCACACACACGCACACGCACACGAACACACGCACATGCTCAGAGTTTACTGTACAGCTATAAATTTGAAGCTTCGAAATGGAATCGAAAATACAAATACGTTCAGTTTCATTGCTATTATGTCAACTACATATTGCTCATGTAACACTTAATGGTGACACCGCACGTCTCGGTAGAACAATCTCTGTGCTTATGTATGTAACGTACCATGAACAAAGAAACTGTAGGCTGAACTTGCAGTGTAACCACTCGACGGCCAACAGCTATTCTTAGTTGTGGGAAAGTGCTCGCTCAGCTCTCCAGGGATGGCAAGTCATGTATAAAGGTCGTAATCTACGTAAATTAAATAAATAAATAGCTCCCTACGAGGGTAGTTCTGGAGGGTCCGTGAACGACGAGAGGCTGCGCAGGATCTCGCGCAAGTGCGGGCGTCGCAACGGTTTTGACAAAAACAGGTTCATGCCGGCCTCGATACAGTCGTCGGCGTTCTTCTCGTTCGCAAATGCAGAAACAGCCACAATCGGCACGGTTTTGTGCATCTCAGTGCGGATCTTCCGCGTGGCCTGTCGCCCGTCCATGTTCGGCATTTGCACGTCCATGAAAATGACGTCAAAACTCTCATTGTCGACGTCAGCCTGCTTGATTTTCTCAATTGCATCGAGGCCATCGTTCGCAACCTTGATGCTCGTCAGCCCCTCGAGATTCAGCATGCGCATCATGACCTCCTGGTTCACGGAGTTGTCGTCAACAACCAGCACGCGAATGTTTGACGGCGGCCGATCGTAGAACGACTTCTTTTGGGCAGGCATCGGCGGTCTTGTGGCGGCCGCAACCTTTGCGTCCGGGGTTGGTCTCGTGGGCTCGTCGCATCCACTGCTCGGAGCACGGTCACCGCCCGCACTCGGGCCGGGGTTCTCATTGCTGCCCGGTTTCCCATTGCTACCGGAGTTCCCATTGCTGCCGGAGCTCCCGTTGCTAGCAGGGTTCCCGCTGCTGCCTGTTGTGGCGCCACTGATGTTTCGATTGCTGCTCGCCGCGTTGCCCTTACTGCTGCTGCTGCTGCTGCTGCTAGCACTGCGGGCCCCAGAATCGGCGCCTCGGCTTCCCTTAACCGACCGGTTTTTGAGGACTGCGAGGTCGGGCTCTGCTGACCTCTCGAGCAAGTTCGGTTCAGATTTCGATACGTCTGCCTTTCCGAGCGTGCTCGCCCGTGGTCGCTGTCTTTCTGACGACATCGGCGAAATCGCGCCACCGGCACCACTCTTGTTGTTTCCAGCAACGGGCGAAATGCTTGCTTGGCTGCTGACGCGAGACGAAGTCTTCATTGATTTCGGAGACGACGGCTCGGACGGCGTCTTTTGCTCAGCTTGCGTCATGACAGTGTCCGTGGAGAACTTGCGCTTCAAGTATTCTCTCGGTGCAAACACGGAGCTTTGTGTGCGCCGCCGCGAGCTCAGGAGGCCCTTCGTACGCTGCGATGTCGACCACAGCGTGCGGGACAGCACGGACCGCCCGCTGCCCTTTTCGGAGTCGGGCGTCTTCTCGTCGGGGTCGGCCTCTACAGCCTCATCAGATGGAGAAGACTCGCCGTCGAACGGCTCAGCGAGCTCCTTCTGTTTATCGAGCGGCGTTCCAAGCGGGGTTCCGAACGCCGTGCGGCCATTCTTGAAGATCGTGGCCGTGCTGCTTACATCGAGCGAGTCTGTTCCCGAGTCTCCTGTTGAGTCGCCGTCAAATATACGGTACTTCAGCGGGACCTTGAATATGAACGTCGAGCCCTTGCCAACCTCAGACTCGAGCCGGATCGACCCATCCATGCGCTCGGCGAGCTGGCGACAGATAGACAAACCTAGGCCCACGCCGGCCTTTTTCGCGTGCGTGCTGATATCGCCCTGCACAAACGCCTCAAAAACCTTCGCCTGCATCTCGGGCACGATTCCGGGACCGTTGTCTTGCACGTAGAACGTCAGCCACTTTGTGTGCACGTCCTCAGGGTTCGCGTCGACTTTCGCGTTGAAGGCGACGCATCCTCCCTCGGGCGTGAACTTGATCCCGTTCGACATGAGATTGAAAATCACTTGGAGAATCCGGTTCGTATCGCCCGTGAACGCATACTTGTCGTCCTCAGGCTCCGAGCTCACCACGAGCCGGATTTTCTTGTTTGCGCATTGCTCACTGAAAATCGCCGTGAGCTGCGATGTGATTTCTTTTAAGGAGAAGTCGCGCAGCTCGAGATCCAGGTTTTCTACCTCGCTTTGACTGAAACTCAGAAGGTCAGTCATTAAGTGCAGAAGAAGCTCGCCGCACTTGAAGATTGTTCGTAGCGACTGGTGAATGTTCTGAATGTTGTCCTCTTCCAAGCACAGCGTCGCCGTGCCTATAATGCCATTGAGCGGCGTGCGTAATTCGTGCGTGACGCGCGCAAGGAAATGCGATTTCGCTGCGTTCGCGAGGTCCGCCGCCTCCTTAGCCTGCTCGATCTCCTCCTTGCGAACGCGGACACGGTCCTCGAGCAGTGAGTACTGCTTGCGGAGCTCGTTGCTCATGATGTTGAATCTCTCTGTGATATCATCGAGCTCGTCTCGAACATGTTTTCTGAGCGGGACCTTCTCGGGCACACGGAACTCGGACTTTTCGCTGCTGCTGGCTGCATGCTTCGACTTCGCTGGCCGGAGCCACCACGGAAGGGGAAGGAAGATCCACTTTGATGGCGTTTGCTGCTCGTACGTCGCCGCCATTTTCAGTCGCAGAATCTGGCGAGCACCAAAGCTCACGAATAAAAACGTGAAAATGATCATTCCGCCGCCGATTGCACAGCTAGAAATGACAATAGCGTTGCGGAGGTGGTGCGGCATCGAGAACACGCTTTTCTTCGACTGGAGCAACACAACATAGTACTGAGAGTTCAGCACGTGGAACTGCGAGGTGGAGATCATCGACTTCCCCGGGCCCTTGTTGACCTGCGCCGTCGGCTGGACGTTGTTGCGCAGGCTATTGGCCATATTAGAAGGAATTGGGAAGTTCGAGTTCAGCTGCGATGCCGAGAGGTCGAGATTACCCAAGTACGATACGCTGTCCTCACGCGGCGGAATAGAGTCCTCTAACACGTAACTCTTTCGCTTGCCCTTAGACGCGCTATTTGGCACGACCTTTGACATGCCTCGCATCCGTGCCAGGGCTCCCGAGCTCGATTGCGCCTCCGAGCTTTGGTCATAAAACGGAATGAGCTGCTGGAACTCTGTATAATTCGAATTCGATGAACACAGGGCCGCGGCACTGACCTCGTTTGACGCAGAGCTGATCGCCACGGACGACAGGATGTGTTCTATTTTCGAGCACGTAACAAGGATCGTTGCAAATCCCAAGAGTGTATCGGAGCTATTTTGATAAGATTGCTGTTGCAAATCTTGGGTTTGATTGATGATAGGCAACGTCACGGACAGCAAGTAAGAAGCGCCCGCCACAGCCTTGGCCGTGTGCTCCGGCCCCACAAAACGCCCAAGCTCGTACGTGATGTCTCGCATCACGGACGGGAGCGAGCTGTTTGATGCGTCCGACAATGGCAACAGCGAGCCGGGGATGCTTGACCGGTTCGACAGCGAGGGGCTGTCAACCTCCATGATCTCCGTGCCATTGGGTAAATAGAGTTTCATCATTAGGATCCGGTCTGCACCAAACGAGTCGTGCAAAAGACCTGCTGCGTCATGTAGTGAGTGCGTATCTGTGTAGTTCTCATAAATCTGCTGGACGGGGCTCGAGTACGACAGCCGGTAGAACGACTCGTACATGTCCACGAACTCTTGGCGACACTCCTCTCTCAGCATTCGACAATTGAGGTCCAAATTCCCACGTTCGAGCCCGAGCAGCGTGTTTCTGCTCAGTGTATAGATGGCTACGGCCAGAGACACGAGGCACACAAGCGTGAACAGGCATACCGAGACGGTAAGCTGCACTCTTATGCGCAGATCAGGCCTCTTCATCCACTACTTTGGCACTCGCGCTAACTGCTGATGAACCTAGGGCCTGCCTCGGATTGCGCGGTGGGTCTATACGGGCTTCAACGTTTAAAGTTCGAACTTTGTTTTCAAGCCCTTCTCCTAGGGTGGGTCTGTATGTGAAATTGATTTCAGGTGATGGACGCGACGGTGAGTGTTCGCCATCTTCCCAAAGGGTTAGGGAGCCTAATGTGTCTATGCGGGGTCGGTCCTCCGTCCATACTATCGAAAACTATCCTGGCCAGTCAATTTACAGGTATACAAGTCTAATCGTCTTGAGAGCGACAGTCTTCTGTAGCTTGTGCAATGTTTGTACTCGGGGCTCCAAGAATACTGTAGATGGACCTGTCAAACTAGTTGCAAAGGTACTTGTGAGGGGCTTTGCCGTGACCTTGTTTGGGGTGCTTTGGAAAATAGCGAGACTAACCTGCTAGCTATGTATTTAAGAGCGCCTGGCTACATACAATACAACCTCAACTAGTACGACTACTTGGGACTTGCCTCGTCCGTATCTTTTTCCTTACCTTCGTCCTCGTCTTCGTCCTCGTCTTCATCGCCGTCAAGAAGAGCTTCAAACATATCCTTCCCTACAAGCACGTCGAGACTATCTCGGTTCAGCTTGTCACTCACGTATCCGCGCAAAGTCATTGGAGGCAGGCCCTCGTCAAGGCTCACGGACACCTCTACTGTTTCGTTGCACCGCAATGGCCCCCACAGCGTGTTCACACTCCGAGGGACACACGGCGTAGTTTCGTAATTATGTTCTTCGACCCATCCGCTTGAGAAAAGCGTGCTCATAATCTTGGGAAAGAACGCAGCACGCAGTGGTGCGTTCGTCGTTGTGACTAGCGACAAGCGAAAGCCATTGTCGGCTTTGACCTTCTCGACGAATTCCTTCGTGCTCTCTTTCATGCTCGAAAACGGGTCACGAGCAAGACAAAGAAAGCCAGCGCGATTTCCGGTGGCACCGACCCAGAAAAATGGGAAGCTAACGACCCCCAGACTTTGGTGGGTTTTTATCGTGCATGGACCCGTGCCCTCGTTACCGCCCGAGTCAATGAACGCTTTCAGTCTGGGCGCCCGGCCCCGCATGGGCTATCGAGGGCAGTTCAAAGGGCCAGTTGAGATAGCCCTGAGCGCATATTTCTATCTTGTGTTTACGAAATATGTACTTGCATATGGTGAACAATTGGTTTCTGAATTAAACTATGGCTAGACGAACGCAGCACGTATATAAGGCAAATATTATGGGCCTTAGGTAGAATTAGATACATAGTCGAGCTTGTTTTCAGACGCCAGGTCCTCGTATACATCGGCCCCCACCACTACATCGGCAAGTTTCGCATTTAGCGTGTCGCACACGTAGCCCCGCAGGATGAATGTCTCCTCCCCGATGAGCACGGGGACCTCCACAAGCTCGGCGACACTGACTTGGCCCCATTCAGAGTCCATGACTTTAGGCTCGCAATACGTGGTCTTGAATTTGAGGGTGTTCACAATCAGTCTCGAGAAAACCGTGTGTGGCAGTCTTTTGTAGAGAAGAGCCCGCATTGGAATATACTTTGCAGTCCACAGGCTAAACCAATACCCGTGAGCTGCGGCACCATCTACGAGCTTTTGGAGCTTCTTGAGCTTCCCGTCGTTATTGGTTGTGGTCATTGGCTTGAGGGAAAGCTCACGAGTGCGGCTTATCTACTACCTGTTACCATGTCTGTGGAGCACACACACCGCGTACAAACCGCCGTGACCCCACTGTGCCCGTGCCCTTAGTTAATTTGTGACAAGCAGAGCCCATAAAACCAGAGATATAGAAAGCCACAATAGAGCTCAGAGCAACTTGGAAGGCCCTCGCGCCTTTCAACTCCGCCTGGATGCTAAGTTTCTTATAATATTTAATGCGCTTCGTAATTCGTTTAAAATTTGAGAGTGCACCCATTCAAGATGGGGCTTCAAATGGCTTTTGGCCTTGCATACACCTCGCTGCCTTTCATAAACTGGCCAGATATGGCGCCTAATGTGTTGAAAGCTAAACGCATAGTAAATGGCTGTAATGAGGCTGTTCTGGCTTCACAGTTCGCGGGCCTGGTTAAGCACTCATCTCATCCAGCCTCATTCTCTTGCTTGGCGTGTCTGACCTGTCATCAAGTTCGAGTGTACTCAGCAGGTCGTTGAATCTGGAGTAAAAGCTTTGCCTTTTCTTGATGTCAACTCGTAGCTGTGTAGAACTACTCAGGAGTCTCAGCATGTGGCCAAGCGTGGGCTCCTGCGTGTAAAGGTTTTCCTCTCCTATTTCAAGGCCTAAAGGCTCGAAATGGAACCAGAGTTCATCAGAATCATCGAGTCCCGCGAACTCGAACCTGATCAATGCAAACAAGTCCTTTATTGTTGTGTGGGGGTGGAGCGCAGATGTGAACTCCATCGACGAACCGTTGAAGAGAAGTTTAATGCTATCGTTGACAAGTGTTGTCGGAACATCGTCCGGCTCCTCAATCTCAGGATCAAGTAGCATTGATAGGGGCTCTCCACCAACCATGTCTGTCTCCTCGTAGTTCTCGGAGGGCGCGATATCCTCAATGCAGATGTCGTCTCCGTAATTGTCACCGTCGTCGTCTTCGACTTCGACTACGGAGTAGGTGGCCGGCTCTGTTACGATATATTCGTCATCCTCATTGTCAAGTATCTCTACAACTTCGAATTCAACACTCATAGTTGTAGCCAATTCGTGCTCGATTGCGTTGCTAACGTTGTGTGCTGTATGCGGGTTAGGTGTGGGAACCGCTGAACGAGCTCTATGCGAGCGGCCGGCCGGAACGTGGCCGGTGGTGGTCAGCCAGGCAGGGTGAAACAGGTGAGACCGGAACTCGAAACGCTCAGCAATAAAGAACGCTTCACGGATAAGCGTTCTCAGCCGCGCAGTACGGCGAATACTAGCTGGCACGGGCCCAGCTTCTTCCTAGATGCTCAGCATACTCCTGATCTAAGACTACTGTACACAGATCTAAAGATCGCTGATCGATTCACGCTACAATCTGCGGCATTTATTTGGGGAACGCCAGGCTGTAGGAACAGGTCCGAAACGATATCTCATCGGTCTAATCTGCAAGGGTTATCCATTAACTAAGCGCGTCCAGGGTGCATGCAGGAGGGTGAGAGATTCGGGGGTTGATCATGATTATTGAATCATCTACATGAGCCCACGTCTATCCCCTAATCAGCACTGACTTGAAACAGAATCTTTTCGCAGAAATTACAGCAATGGATGATGGCGCGTCGAAAAGGCCGCTAGAAAGCTTAAATGTCGAGCAAGATGATGATTTAGAGAAGTTCCAGCACAATGCTGCCGAGGTTAGTAGCGATATACAGGACGAATCCAAGGATGAAAAATCGCCCGCACAACTACTTCCTCCAGCTCCCGATGGGGGGACTTGGGCATGGCTACAAGTTCTTGCTGCGTTTTTCGCGAATTTTAATTCTTGGGGAATCGTAAATGCGTTTGGAGTGTACCAGCAGTACTACCAACAGACACTACTGAAAGATAAGACGCCGTTCCAGATCAGCTGGATTGTGGCCCTTTCGGGTGCACTCCTCCAGTTTGGCACAAACTTCTTCGGTGGTTTTGTGGATCTCGGACTCATGAAGTATATGGGTATTTGCGCATGCCTTCTCCAGTTTGCAGCTCTTATGCTTCTGAGCTGGTCGAAAACATACGCTGAGGTCATACTGACTCAGGGCCTGTTCGTTGGTGTGGTCTCCTCGATGCTGTTTATCCTTACAATTGCTTCTGTGGCCCCATATTTCACTACGAAACGGCCGCTCGCTATTGGTATAGGAGCGGCCGGCTCGTCTATTGGCGGTACTATGTATTCGTCTATTGCGCGGAAGCTAATCAATGAGGTCGGGTTCGGGTGGTCGACACGTATCCTTGCATTCATAGAACTGGCCACGACTTTCGTTATGTTTTTGTGTCTCAAACGCAGGCTTCCACCCACGCGGCGCAAGGCGTTCATTGCATTTGAATGCTTCCGAGAGCCCGCGTTCATGCTTTACTGTATGGGGAACACTTGTGCGTTCATTGGCCTGTACATTTTCTACGTTTATTATGAATCTTATGCGACCGACACGAATCCAAGGGTCAATGCTTACCTCTACATGACGGCCATTGTGAATGCGGGATCGGCCTTTGGCAGAGTCGGTCCTGCCCTTTTAGCAAACAAAATCGGGCCATTCAACGTCCTAATCCCGGCCGAGATATGTGCCGTTGCCTTACAGTTTTCTTGGATAGCTGCTAAGAATGAGGGCGGTATCATAGCCATTGGCGTTTTGTTCGGATTTGTGTCGGGTCCGATGATAGGCTTGACGGGTGCCATTGTCTCTGCACTGACAACAGACTTCAATCGACTCGGCATCCGGCTCTCGTTCACATTCACGTTTGTGAGTTTCGGAATCGTGCTGGGACCTCCTCTGGCTGGTATCATTCAACGAGACTACGGCTGGTTCTGGCTCAAGCTCTACGCTGCACTAAGCTTAGTAGCTTGCTTACTTTTACACACAGCCGCACGCTTCACTGCAGCTCGGGGCAAACTTTTCGTCAAAGTATGAAACTTCGGAATGTCAAGAGAACAAAATTGGTGGATACAACTAGAACTAATAATTGCTGAACTGGCTTCTGAGGCCCAAAAAGAGGCTCGTGTGGAGGGTGAATGGAGGTGTTCCATAGCTCTTTAGCTAATACATATAAATGGGGATAGGAAATGACTTAGCTTTCTATGATGGCTCGCACACTCTCAGACGAGCTGATATCATGTTCTTATATGACTGATAGTCCCTGAACTTTGCAAGGCACCGGGCTACCTGGATCTGTAGGGTGTGTCACATGACAATGTGTAAATCAGCCAGGCAGATGCAATTGTCAGTAGTCTGTGTGACGTTCATTGCGATCAGCTAAATCTAAGTGAAACTGGTATGAGCACATAAAAAAAAGCTATGTGCACTTACTGAGTGAGATGTCCAGCGTGCGTCCCAAAATGCAGGTCAGTAAGATGGAGAAACTGGGATTAGCCAACAAGCTTTCTGTTGTTCTTTTTTCCTAATTGTGGCCGTCTTAAAGATACGCTAATGCTAAAATCAATGCTTGGTTCATGCCGCGTATCGGGACTGCCCGTGTTGATTTTGCAGTGGCGTAAGTGCTCCGTATCTTATCAGAAAATACGCGTTTGGGTTAGCGTTTCGGTTAGCGGGTCCACGCTAAGCAGCAGATGCCATTGTTGCCTTGAATAATCAGCCAGAAGTTCGCGTTTGCTTAGACTGAAGAGGCTTTATGAGAAATGAATCTCTAAAAACTGAAGAATTTGAAGCCACAGATCATATTCTGAAATCATTGCCTGCGCTCTACGCAGAGTGCTATATCTCTATTTAAAAAGAGCTAGAAAAGTATCATTACATTTCACTGCAGCAATCAAATAAATGTCTGAATCAATGAAATGAGCTCGAAATAAAGACCATCTTGCAGTCTAAAAAGAAGGGTATTTTGTATCGTTAGCAATTGCAGCTACGCAATATGGATAGTAGTGCGGCACCATGGGTTGCAGCTACTGAGCAAGGCACAGTGTTTCCCAGTTCCTCCTACAAGCCGATCAACATCCAACTTTATGCTGTATGTGCTTGACTCGTTACTGGGTGTTTTCGGATTGAGGGCCATCTTAATACATCTCTACATGCACGTCTATAACCTGTGATCACGTTAACACTAGGCTCAATGGAGCTACCTGATAGAACCATAGAACCACGAGTCGAAGCCTTACTGACGAGACTCCAAGCAGCTGGAACTGACACGCCAGACTCAGTGACTCTTCCTGGCCCTATGACTATTCGAGACCTACGACGTATTTCGTGAGACACTACGGTATTGCCCATGTTGCGAGCTCAGGCACAATTGGAATTTCTTTTCATCTTTTTACTTCATCAATCGACGGAACAAATATCTTTGCGCAAATTATCGTGAAGATGACTCGGATCTGGCATATACTGAACAAGAGTCATGTTGACGTAATCTGTGGACTGCATCTCAATGCGGAGTAGTATGACGAAATCTTGCCCTGTATAACTTAGAACAACAAGCTTATCTTCTTACTGAGACTTGGATGTGGACAGCTGTCGTGTCTCTTATAGAAACAATAGATCAGTGGCTTTAGAATCAAAAACAAAAAAAACAATGACCGAAGCTGAGATCAAGGATTCTCAAGACTCGGCACTGCAGACGTCGGGAACCGGGGAGGAGCTCGATCGCCACAGTCTGGCGGAAAGCTTGACAGGAGATACAGCCTTCGAGAAAACGCCAGCACAGGCGCTACCTCCTCCTCCGAATGGGGGAACCTGGGCCTGGCTCCAGGTGGTGGCCGCATTCTTTGCAAATTTCAATGCATGGGGGATCGTTAATGCATTCGGCGTGTACCAGGAGTATTATCAGGATACGCTTCTGAAGGATAGAACGCCCTTCCAAATCAGCTGGATCGTTGCTCTTTCTGGAGCCTTGCTGCTGTTTGGATCGAATTTCTTTGGCGGGCTCGTAGACCTTGGTCTCATGAAATACATGGGCCTTTGCGCGTGTCTTCTCCAATTTGCGGCCCTCATGCTTCTTAGTTGGTCGAAAACTTATGCTGAAGTCATCTTAACGCAAGGTCTGTTTGTTGGCATCGTCTCAGCTATGCTATTTATTCTGACCATTGCCTCTGTGGCCCCGTACTTCTCCACGCGAAGACCGCTCGCCATTGGCCTTGGAGCTGCCGGATCCTCGATTGGTGGAACGCTGTATTCCTCCATCGCGAGAAAACTAATTACTGAGGTCGGCTTTGGGTGGTCTACGCGAATTATTGCATTTATTGAGCTTGCAACAACGGCTGTGATGTTTCTCTGTCTCCGGCGCAGGCTTCCACCTACGCGTCGTAAGGCCTTTTTTGCATTTGAATGCTTCACAGAGCCAGCGTTCATGCTCTACTGTGCGGGAAACGTTTGTGGCTTCATTGGGCTTTACATTTTCTACGTGTATTACGAGTCGTACGCCACGGACATGAACCCGAATGTGTCCTCGTATTTGTACATGACCGCTATTGTAAACGCAGGCTCGGCACTGGGCCGAGTGGCCCCTGCACTCCTCGCCAGCCATATTGGTCCGTTCAATGTACTAATCCCAGCAGAGCTTCTCTCGCTCGTGCTTTCTTTCTGCTGGATTGCAGCCAAAAATAAAGGCGGTATTATTGCGGTAGGTGTGATTTTCGGGTTTGTTTCGGGGCCCATCATTGGGCTTCCTGGTGCCATTGTATCTGCCCTCACAAAGGACTTTAACCGGCTTGGAATCCGTCTGTCGTTTGCCTTCACCTTCATGAGTTTTGGTATTGTCCTGGGTCCTCCACTGGGAGGTATCATTCAGCGAGAGCACGGGTGGTTCTGGCTCAAAATCTACGCATCCCTCAGCTGGGTCGCCTGCTTCATTCTGCATGTGGCTGCTCGGTTCGTGGCTGCTCATGGTAAACTGTGGGTGAAAGTCTAGGAGCTCTATGGCCCGTCCTAGAGCCGGTATTCTATTTATTCTAATGGTAGCCTGAGTGGCATTTTGTTGATACAAATGTTTATGTGTGTTTAGATTTGCGCATAAATTCTGTGCATCCATATAGTTTCATGACGCCTGTGAGGCGCAGGGCACTGCAGTTGCGATAAATATACAAATTTTCTCCCTTTTTGAATTCAGCACAGCCTCAAGGTCAAACTTAGCTTTTCACTGGACAGAGTTCGGCGGCGACGCCGTGCCATCACTGCGTAGGAGGTCGGGGTTCTCACTTACGCCGTCACTCTGAATCATAGCGTGGTAGAGCTCAGCGTCTCGCAGCGTCCTGACATTAGAGTTCATCTTGTTCACAGTCTCCATGTACTCCTCAGTAGGGTCTGAGTCGAAGACGATACCGCCGCCTGCTTGAAGGTAGACCTTTCCGTCCTTGTACATCATTGTGCGCAGAGCAATACAAGTGCTCATCTGGTCCGCGCCATAGCCCCAGTGGCCGACGGCGCCAGCGTAAGCTCCACGGACTTCTTGCTCGAGCTCGCCAATCAGCTGCATGGCCCTTACTTTTGGGGCACCGCTCACTGTACCAGCGGGGAAAATCGACCTGAATGCATCGAACCTGGTCTTGTCCTCTCGCAGTACGCCAGAGCACTGTGAAACAAGATGGCTGACGTGAGAAAAGCGCTCTAGCTTCATGAACTGGTCAACCTGGCTCGATAGAGGATCACAAATGCGGTTTATGTCGTTGCGAGCGAGATCCACAAGCATAACATGCTCCGCACGGTCTTTTCCGGAGTGCAACAGCTCGTTAGCAAGCCTGTCGTCTTCCTCAGCAGTGAGGCCTCGCTTTACAGTACCAGCAATAGGATGAGTGATGACACGGCCCTGCTCTATCTTGACGAGGACCTCAGGACTTGCGCCAATGAGATTGAACCCATCAAAGTCGATGTAGAACATGTACGGACTCGGATTCACGGTGCGCAATTGGCGATAGATGTTGAACGGGTGCAAGTCCGTTGGGTGCTCGACGCGTTGCGAGGGCACGCATTGGAAAACGTCGCCGAGCTTGATGTGCTCCTGGATCTTGCGCACAAATGTCTCGTAGCCCTCCTGGCCAACGTTCGACTTGAAGGTATCGTTCGGAGTCACGAGTCCCTGGGGAACGCGGTAGTTCGGGCCATGCAGTCTCTTGATAACAGCGTCTATGATCTGTTCGGCCTTGGCGTACTCGGCCTCTAGCACTTTTGTGTCCGTCACATCCTCGGGGATGTGAATGTTGTGCATAATCTGAACCTTCTGAAACACGTTGTCAAAGGCAACAATCGTGTCGCACAGCATCAGGATTGACTCCGGGATGTGCAAGGGGTCTCTGAGAGGCTGCGCAGTCTTCGGCTCGAAATACTTGATGCAATCGTAGGCGACGTACCCCACGGCACCACCGCTGAACACGGGAACGCTCACATTATGCAACAGCTTGTGTTTACTGAGCTCATCCTCAAGTATGCGGAGCGGGTCGACCTCGCCGGCCTCGGTGCCCTTGCCGGTTGTGATAATCTTCCTCGGGTCCGTGCCCAAGAACGAGTACCTATCGAGCTTTTCGCCACCAATTGCCGATTCCAGCAAGAACGATGGTTTTGCATCCGGCGAGCCCGGCCGAGCAACCTTCAAATAAGCGTTCTGGGCGTTCAAGTCGTTTGCAAGAATGGACTTGTAAACAACGAATACGTTCTCGCCGGTACCGGACTCACGCGTCGAAAGGACCTGTTCCTTGAACACATCAAGCTCTGGATGCAACATGGACTTACGAGCACACTAGTGGGTTTGCAGTGTTCGTTTCAGCGCCAACTGTCGGGAAGTTTGTGGTGGTAATAATACGATATTAATGCCCACGCCTATACGAATTTACTCACTAACCCGCGCAGCCTTTGGGACTATGACTCGTTCGAGCCCATGCCCCGAGCCACAAACTACGCAGGCCGGTCCGGACTATGCTAGGCGGGTGAGGCAGGTCTGCCTAAGCTTAACTAGAGGTAGGTTAGGCGGGGCGGGGGCATGGTGGACAAAGCTCGAGGGACGTTGGTTCCAACGCTGAAGCCGCCCACGTTAGGGCTTCACCCTGCTGAGTCACGCTATGTGACTGCTGGCGCCGCGTAACCGCTGGCAGAGCATGGACAGGGTCGCCGCTCAAGGGCACGACGGCATGAGCGCTCACGTGTTTGGGTAAATTTTTCACCTCCCACGCCTGGGCGCCGGCCGGGGCCTTACCCACAGCGGCCAAGAAGTTATACGCTTTTTTCATAACCAAACACCTAACGGTAAAAAAGGTAAAACCAATTAATTTCTGAGTACTAATGGCTCCAGTGGTATGTTAGCACGCTTTGCTGTGCTCACTGCTAAGCGCAACGGCGTTATAAAAACAGAACTGTCTCCTTAGTTGGCTGCACGGTCTGTTAAGTCGCTGTGTTTCTTGCGGTGGGTATCATCAAACCGTGGATTTTTTCTTTTTATTTTCCTCTTTGTTTTTTCTTGTTGAGAAAGCGCAGTAGGCAGTTGCTAACATTTTATTACAGAAGACTAAGAAGAGCGGTAAGCAGGCCAAGAAGGTCGTCCTTGATCTCGCCCCGGCCAACGCCGAGGCCGAGATCATCAAGGTCTCCGACTTCGCCAAGTACCTCAAGGAGCACATCAAGGTCGATGGCCGCACTGGTTCGCTCGAGGACAAGATCGTTGTCTCGACCTCGGGCAACAAGATCACCATCACCTCTTACATCCCCTTCAGCGGCAAGTACGCCAAGTACCTTGCTAAGCGTTTCCTGAAGAAGAACGAGCTCCGTGACTGGCTCCGTGTCGTTGCCTCGGCCCGCAGCTACTACGAGATCCGCTTCTACAACCTTGCCGCCGACGAAGACGAGGAGGAGGAAGAGGAGGAAGAGGAGGAGGACGAGGAGTAAACTCTTGTCAGCCTTCCTTCCAATGCTTAATATTATTACTTAAAATAAACTTTTTTATGTGACATCTCAGTACACAGTCATGTGTACCGATCCCGTGGATATGGACGCCGTACTAGTCTGTCGTAGTACTGCAAGTTCATGCTATAGCTCGATTAGCTGTACGTGCGTCGGTATATGCGCAGGAAGTACCGCATGTTCTGCAGCTCCAAAGGATACTGCAAGCCCTCGGGCAGCCGGTACCACTCCGAGTCCTGCGATTCGACCAGTTCCCATGCCGCAGGCTTCGTGTTCGTTAATGTGTAGTGCAGCAGGAAGTACACGGGGAACTTCTTGGACCCGATCATGACCTCTGAATACGAACCTGCGCTCTCAATGACGACCAGCAAAGTGCCTGGTTTGCATTTCGCAAACGATCTGAATAAATGCACGAACCCCTTCTTCGACTGTGCAACAAGCTCGTTCGTGGTGAACAAGCAAGTGATAAGATTGAACCGGGCGAGGTCGAGGGTCGGCACGACCTGCAATGCGTCGCCATTGATCATCTCGACGTCCAAGAGCCGGAGGTTCGCGGCGAGTGGCTTGATTACGGGGCCCCAGTCGCCGATATCTACGGTCACAACGTGCCTTATGTGGGGTTGGAACTGGCTCAATGCTGCGATCTCGGCGCCTGCGCCTCCGCCAATGCATAGAGCCTCGACTCCTGGCTTGCTCAATAATGCTTTTGTGGGTGTTTTCCTCTGGAGAATGGCTGCATATGCGAGAGCTCGTGATGGGGACCACCGCACGGCGTAGGCCTCGAGGTTCGACTGCGAGGCAAACGCCTCGAGATAGCTTCGACGAAATAGTGCATCCTTGACTTTCTGAATACGCGCTTGTAGATCAGGGTCGTCTAAGGTCGATACATAAGTGTGCTTAAACGCTTGTAGTATGTCCATTGTCAAACTATATATTGATCCATGTGCGAATTATTTACGTCCCCTACCTCGACCATGCCCTGGCACGAGCAGTAGACAGCTGGGCACGCAGAAGAGACCCGAGTTCAGTAAAATAAACAAATAAGACTACAAAAAACTGTATATTTAATTTTGTATATTCGATTCCAAAGAAGCTATTTACACGCGGCGTTTGCTCTGGCAGAACTTGTCTTGGAGCTCGACGATCTCGTACTCGCCGCCGTCCTCAACCGTGATATTGTACACAGAGTCCATAACATTCTTCACTTGCTTGCGTTCCTTAACAACGCCATTAACTGATCGGGTATACTTGAAAGTGAAAGGCGGCGTGCCCTCGAACGCGAAGCCGAGCGTGATGTGGTCGCCCTTGTAAATGCTGAAGTGCGACTCCTCGGTGATCGTGGACTTCGGCAACGCGTGCACGCGTGCCATGAGCTGTGGCTCCTCGAGTTCACGACGGCAGCCATTCGAGTCCGCTACAGAGAGCACGCTCAGATTGCCGGGCTGGTGCGCATACTTCTCAAAGACGTGGCTTTGCGAAATGTCGGCGCGTTGCCGTTTGTTGTCCAGCATGTACTCCATGCGGAACTTGTTGTTCGGAGGCAGCAATGCGTCGCGTTTCTTGTCTACGGCAGACACGGCAAACGAGATCTTCTCGCCGACGCAGTAGTCGAGCTTCGTGGGCTGCGGCACAATCGGTTCAGGAAGTACCTGTAAGTCGACCTCGTTCTTACCGTGCGGGGCCGGCACTCCCTTGCAGCCGTGGGCGTCCACGACATCCAGGATTTTGATTGCTTCACGGCCGTGGTTTCCGAACGTGCTGAACGCACCTACGGACTCGAGCTCGTGCCGCAAATCAAAGCGCGAGGCGTGCTCGACAGTGAGGTCCCTCACTGTGCTGCCAATCTGTACAGTTAAGTGGAACGGAGCCTGGCCCTTGAGTGCGACAGGAATGGCCTGCGTCACGTTCTTGTGCTCGCAAACATGCACCTTTTGGCGGTGGTTCACAAACAGGGCCTCGGAGGGCGCCCATACCTCGTGCTTGAAGATCGTGGATCTTGGGCGGTTGAAATCGGGGTAGCGGACGTCCATGATCCACAGGTAGTGCGTGTACGTGCCGACAAAGTCGTTGGCGAGGTCAAGACGCAGCTCGCTTGTTTTCAGCTGGTGCGTCGTCGTGTTGCTCTTGCCTAAACTGTCGACCATTTCGTGCACAACTGTGAACGGGGGCTCGCCAAAGGCGCGCAGCACGACTTGCGAGGGTTCGGCGTTCGAGCACACTCCAGCCGGCAGAGCATCTAACCCAATCTCGATCCTTGGCCGCTCGTACAAACTAATCGAGACTTGCGCTTCGCCGTCCACAGTGCCACCGCAGATTCCGTCATCAAGACTCACAAGCCTATAAGTTCCTGGCTGTGTTACGGGCACTGAATCCTCGGGTTTCGTGAGCACAAGCTTGTACTTTTTCGGCTTACCGCCCTGTAGAGGCGAGTGCTCATACACAAGCGTTGTCGGGTATGAGAGCGACTCGGCAGCAAGGTCGAGCTGCAGGTTCACTGGATCTGCCGATTTCAGCGTTTGCGAATTTTGGGCCCAGCGCAGATGCGGGAGATGTGGCTGCACAAGGATATCGGGCGTGCGTGTTCCGGGAAGGGGAGTCACGCACCCATTCCGGTCCGTGAGCGAGATGAGCTTCACGAAATGTTTCCCGGCTGGCAGGTCGAGGTCGAGGTCGAGCTCGGCTGTGTCGGTTGCCGTGTCACCGCCCGTTTTAACACTGAACTCGTGCTCGTCATCGATGCTGTACTTCAAGGTGAACGGCCCGCGGCCACGGACAATGACTGCGACCGGTAGCTGAGTCGTACCACACAGCTTCGTTGTTGGCAGCGGCTTGAACTGTGCGCCGGGCAGCTCCGTGATCCTTTGCGTGGCCACAAACTCGTCTCCAGACACGTCGAGGTGGCGGTACTTGTCCTCGATGGACACAATTTCGTACCGGTACTCGCCCACATCCTTCGGCCTGAACCTAATAACGCCGTCAGCACCACCGAATTCAGCGACCTTTTGGCTAACAACACGCTGTCCCTTGAGCGTACGGTAGCCCACTCTAAACGGCGCCGTACCTTCGAAGTGCAAATTCGCATCCATGCCCGTTGGCCCGGCACACTTATCCTCAACGACCGCAAACTGGGTGCTGATCGAGACCGGCGGAGGAACAAACACATCAAACTCGCCCGAGGCTCGGCCGCCACATCGCGAGCCAGCAAGGCCATCGAGGACGTACTTACCGACTTCCGACACCTCGAATAGGTGCAGACCAGGCCTCGAAACCTCGAGCTTTAGCTCATTGTTTCCAGGGACGCGGAAATGCAGCGTGAACGGTGCATCGGCCTCGTCGCCAGACACATGGACCTGGGCCTTAACTTTATCGCCCAATCTCGGGAGATGTTGCGAGCCGGGAAGTGTAGCAACGGCTGGCTCGATTAGCTTTGCTGAAACGCGCTCGTGGACTTCGAGCACGTTGCCCACGCCATCAGTGATCCTTGTCACCTCAATATGATCGCCTCCCGGCAGAGAAACGCGCGTCTCGGCCTCAAAAACGCCATCATGCTCGGCAGCCGAACCGAGCCTTGTGTCCTTACCGTTCACGTTTACAATGAACGGACCAACCCCTGTTACCTTCACGCTACCGACCAAGACATCGGCTTTGCACTTCACGCAGTCTCCCTGAAGAGCAAGGTCCAAAAACGGGCAGGGAGGAACAACAATGCGGTCGCGGTGGGCCTTTACGCGGAGTCCTGTGTGATCGTCCAAAATCGCGTCCAAGTAATAAGCGCCCGGCTTACTTACTGGAATGTAGACCTGCGAGTTCTTCCGTTCAGCGGGCATTTTCGCGATCTCGCGCTTTGAAAACGTGCGCCTTTCGTAGTTCTCATCCGACCCGAGGTCGGCACGGCCCATATTAATACCCGAGGGCCATGCGTTCTCGAGCGTGAGCCGCAAAAACACGGGGTCTTGGCGGTCGGGGTGGATGCACAAAGGCGATATGGTGTCGAGGCGGGCCGAGGCTTCAGGAAGAATGTCGACAACATATTTGCCACTAATCAGGCCGTCCTGGCTCATGCCGGCCTTACGGCCAAGCCCCAAGGCAGAAATGAAGGGGCTCGCAACTATCCACAAAGAGACCTTTAGCCAAACCGCGCTAATAAACAGCGAGTAATTCAGCAGTACAAGAGAAAAAACCTGCAGGGAGATGACTGCGGGCTTGAAATTGAGTCTCGGTACAGCAAAGAGGGGCAGCAGGTTTGCAAACGCCGCGTCCAGCGCGGAAAATACGAGAAAGTTAGGGAACGTGCGAGCCGCCGAGACCTTGACGCCCTGCAACAGGAAAAAAAGCGCAGTCACAACAAGTCTCTGCGTCGTTGCATTCACTGCTGACGTTGGAACCAGCGGACCCGGCGCCGAGGGCCTAGACTTCGGTTTCTCACGCCATGGCCGTGATGACATTTTCGAGATGTAAACAGAGACGGGCGTCCACAACCCACAATAACTTGAGGGCCAGGGGGAACAACAAGCTGCTTTTTGAGGACCCAGCTTGGCCCAGGCTCAAGCTCAGCCAAGCTTGCCCAAGCGCACGATGTACAATCTATTATCAAACAAATGGGCCCTTACTACTGATAGCACGCAGTGTTAGGCGTTGTGCGAACGCGACGCCCGTGCCGGTGCGCCGAAATGGGCTGCGAGCGTAGCAATGACGAATTGTCCATTCCGGGCTCAAGTAGTCATCTTTTTCCGTTAGGCTTCAAGCACATATACTTATATGTCTACGTATATTCCTTAACACTCCGTCTCCACACCCGTGTTCGTGTGTTTGGGGTCTTGTCGTTTAGTTGGAACAGGCCCGCCTGGACCATTATTGCGGGGCGAGGGTCGGCCCGACAACGACGTATGGCCAATACGCCTCACCATCCTTGACTCCTCTCTCCACGCCAACCCGACCCGTCTGTACACTCTTTGCGAAAGCCATTTATCAGCTTGTTTCTAGCCATGCGTTGGGAATGGGCGCTTCGCTGCAAGGCGATTGTGTCGAAATACATGAAGTTCTTCGGCCCGGGCATCCTGCTGAGCGTAGCGTACCTGGACCCGGGTAACTACGCGACGGCCGTCTCGGGCGGAGCGAGCTACGAGTACAAGCTGTTGTTTGTTGTGCTCATATCAAACCTGTTTGCCGTTGTGTTGCAGGTGCTGAGTGCGAAGCTCGGCGCCGTGACCGGCCTGAACCTCGCGGAGAATTGTCGCAAGCACCTGCCCCGCTGGCTGTGCATTGCGCTCTATATCCTGACCGAGATCGCGATTATTGCCACGGACCTCGCCGAGGTTGTGGGAACGGCCATCGCGCTGAATATTCTGCTAAAAATTCCGCTTGCCGTGGGCGTTTTGCTCACGGTTATCGATGTCATGGTCGTGCTTGCGGCCTACGACCCAAACGGCCCCATTTGGGTTGTGCGCTACTTCGAGTACTTTGTGTCCGTGCTCGTGGCAGCTGTAGTTGTTTGTTTTTGCATTGAGCTCACTAAAATCCACCCGGAGCACCCGCACAGCATCCTCATGGGCTTCTTGCCGAGCGCGCAACTGTTCGAGCACAAGGCCGTGTACATGTCGTGTGCGATTCTTGGCGCCACCGTCATGCCACACTCGCTGTACCTCGGCTCCGGCATCGTGCAGCCGCGCCTCAAGGACTACGATGAAAAGCATAACCGCCACTACCTCGCTGCGGGCAAGGAGTACCAGCCCTCGTTAAGCGCGATCAACTACTGCATGCGCTACACGATTGCCGAGCTCGTGATCTCGTTGTGCACAGTGGCCGTGTTTGTGAACGCGGCGATCTTGATTGTTGCTGGCGCAACGATGTACCGCACAGAAGAGGCGTACGACGCGGATCTGTTTAGCATTTACAAGTTGCTCGGCTCATTGCTTGGTCCCGCGGCAGGGACGGTGTTTGCGCTGGCGTTGCTGTTCAGCGGACAAAGTGCTGGCGTCGTGTGCACGCTTTCGGGCCAGATGGTCAGCGAGGGCTTCCTTGAATGGTCCGTGCGGCCGTGGCTGCGCCGTGTCATTACGCGGTTGCTCGCCATTGCGCCGTGTCTTGCCATGGCCCTATTTGTGGGCCGCCAGGGACTGGCCACGGCCCTGAACGTGTCGCAGGTCGTGCTGTCCCTGCTCTTGCCGTTCGTGTGCGCACCGCTCATCTACTTCACGGCATCCAAAAATGTTATGAGCGTTGCTGTGCAGCCCGATGAAGCGCACGAGCTCACTGAAAACGAGCTATTGGCTGCGAGCGGCGCCGTGCACGACGAAAACGCCGACGAGTATGTCACCGGTGACGCAACGCCCGGTGCGGGCAGCAGCAGCTCAGGATACCTGCGCATGGAGTCCGAGTCCGGCCAGCTGTACAAGGACTTGAGCAGCTCGACAGCAATGAAAGTTGCTGGGGCCGGCATCTTTGTGCTTGTGTCGAGCCTGAATCTCTTCCTGCTCGTTTCCATGGCACTTGGCATCGATGACGCGAACGTGTGACAACATAAATTGCCTGCTCGGTTTAGACAAAGCCGGGTAGACGAACCCCGACGATACGACAGTTTCACGAGAGCATTCACGGCCCACACTGGGCCAATGTAATTATTTATCAGTACACTTTTCTGCAATAACCAAAACCGTGCACCCATGGTAGCTGTCAGGATTTTTACGTGACAATTTTGGCAATTCATGCTATTATGATTGATTGTTTGTTATGATTATACTTTTCGGCGCCGAGTATACGAACACAATAAAAATTGTGTAGCTCAAAGCTGTCTTGTGCATAGCTACCATCTTGTTATGAGCATAGCTGCCATAGCTATCTTGAGCGTAGCTATCTTGTGCATAGCTGTTTGCTTAACTGTTAAAAGGCACCTCAGCTTTGCTCGTTATCGCCTGGCCGTCTCACGTTTTATTATGTTTTGTAAACCAAGCAGGTTTAAGAGAATACAAATTATACAGAACCGTGCAGAGCACATTAAATACAACGCCAGAAGACAACAGAATATCATCTTCGCGAGCGTGGCCGCGTGCGCAGGCTTGCGAGCGTCTGCAAGCGCTGAGACTGCGGCGCCTGCGGGGCCATTGGCCCATCAAACGTACGGATGGGCGCCTGCATGGCCGGATCCGTTGCTGCCGGCAGCGAGCCTGCGTAGTTCCGCATGAGCACGGGCAAGCGCGTATCCAGCTGCAGGGCAAACTCGTCGTGCGATGCATCGCCAACGAGCCGCGCAAGTAGATTCCCGGACTTGAGCGCAACGTGCCGTTCCTTATCGCTGACTTCGAGGCCCGTACCCGGGGCGGCGAGCCGCTCGTTCTGCAGGTACTGCAACTCAAGAAGCAGCCGAGACAGCAGCTCGTGCTCGGCGGCACGGCCCTTTTGCGCAGCCTCGAGCTCGTCATCGTCTATGAAGCTGCTGGGCGTCCAGCGCATCAGCGCCTCGAGGTCTGCGCTGCTGAGCCCGACGCTCGTGGCCGACGTGGCAACGGGGTCCGGCTTCGCGAGGGCACCGGCGGTAGACAGGCCTGGCGACATTCCACTCGAGAAGCCCTTCGAAACGTCGGCAGGGATTCCACTGGCAGGGATCCCGCCAGCAGACGATATAGAGTCTTGCCTTATGGAGTCCTGCCTTATGGAGTCCTGCATTGCAGAGTCTTGCGTTGTGGAGTCCGGCCCTATAGAGTCTTGCCGCATAGAGTCGGGCATTACCGAGTCCACTCCCTTGGGGTCTGGCTTTTTGGGGTCCTCTGGGAGGTCTGTACTTGAGGACTCGGGCTTCACAGCATCAAGTCTCGGCGTGTCTGCGTCCGGAGCGGTTACCTCCGCATTCGCCACGTTTGGCGTGGGCGTGCTTGGCGTGGGCGTGTCGGAATTTGCGTCGCCGGCCTTTGTTTGCGAAGGACGGCTTGCCTTGTCTGCCCACACGCTGGCCGCGTCTTCCTCACCAACCACGGCCCCGGCCGAGTCTGACGTCGGTGCGAACGAGCCGTACGGGTCTTGGCCCTGCAGCCACAGAGGCGAGAAAGTCGCGTGCGCGTTCGGATGGATGAACCGGCTCAAAAGATCCGAGGGCGGAGTGTCAGGCTGGGGCACGCGCGGGTTCAATGGCGAGACAAAGCCGAGCGTCGATTCGGGGGCCCGCGCAAGGTGCGGGAGCAGTTTCACGGTGTGCACGCTGCCGGACACGATCGTGTCGCGCGGATCCATGGGTGCTTTGTTGCTGTTGCTCATGAACAGCGGGCCGTTCGCGGCCGTGACCCAGTACGTCTCGCCGTTCCACGCCTGGAGCTCCGTGCTGATTGTCTGGAACCCACGGCTGATTTGCTGTAGATACTCGTCGTTCCAGGCCGAGCCAACGTCGCCCGAGCTCGCAACGCTTGCGCTCACGGAGTCGACGCCGCTTGTGAGGTCTGGGCCCGCCAAGCTCACCAAACCATTAGGTGGACCAGAGCCATGCGGATCAGAGACACCGGGCGTACTGGCCTCGGCACCGACACCGGCCACGGCACCGGCCTCAGCATTGGGTCCAGCACTGGAGTCAGCGCCTAACGTGGAGTCGGTCGCGTGCGAGGCCCCGCTCGGGCGTCGGTCGCCCGTGAACCCGAGCCGGCTCGCTTCTCGCACGAGCAAATCCGCTGCGAATTTGAACAGCCGCGCGAGATCGTCGTACTCGCTCGAGTTCTGCGGGAACTGCGCAATGTAGTGGCCAAACGCGAGCTTGAGGTCGTGGAACAGGCTGTATGGGTCGGCGTCGTAGAACCCACCGCTCGCGAACTTGTCGTCGATGCTCAGGTCACCAGTCACGCTCAGCACGTCCGAAACAGCAACAGACCTGCTGTCGTGCGGAAGCAGCTTTCCAGACAGCACGGCATCACCTTGCGGGACCGACCGGAGCACGGCCACGAAGTCCGCGTAGAGGCCTGTGAGCTGCATGATGACAAAGTCAGCACCCACGACACGGCTATATAGGCCCTTTCTGGGAGACCACGAACAGGTTTGCATGAGAGCAGTTCGGCCTCAAATTAGTGTTTTTATTTTTTATTTTGTGTAATTTCGTGAAGAATGTAAACTATCACTAGTTGCTCCTATACTCAGCGGGCGAACACGACTGGTCCTGCTCGTATGACACAGAGCATGCTGGAACGTGCAGTCGAGAGACACTGGCTAGGCTAGTGGATCTATGAGACATGACACACTATATATGTATGTCTCTATATTCACTGGAGAGACCTGCGAGCTGTGCCGGAACAGATTGAAACTTCTAACCCCGAACTTAACGGACTTGTAAGGATGCTGGCAAAGTCGGGCAGCCTGAACCATGGACGGTCCAACACATTTCGCATTGAGACATTCTGACACCTGCATGAACGACTTCGTAGCAGCCAAATAATCTATTCTTTGTAGTTTAGAGAATACTAGGGTATCTACCTTTGCTGCCACAAAATTCGATCTGCTGTAAATGCAATGACACTCTTTGTAGCTGATCGTAGAGCCAATAGGTAGCTAGTCAAGTAAAGCCAACCAAGGCACTAAAGCACTGAACTTCAATGCGGAACGCAGGAACTAAAGCACCTTTGACACTGAATAAATAGGCCTTTACACGTTTTCGGTATTTGTAGCCCCAAGCCCGTGGCTAAACTCCTGCATATACACCTCGCCCTAATGTGGTTATTGATCCATCTCGATTGTTTACAGCACAGCTCATAGAACATATATTCCTCAAGAACATTTGCTCGAAAACAATTGCTCAAGAACATTTGCCGAAGAACAATTGCTCAAGAACATTTGCTGAAGAACAATTGCTGAAGAACAATTGCTCAAGAATATATTGCTCAATTGATCAGGCATCACTAGCACAAATGCCTCGCCCGTCTAAGTTTCCTGGCCGAATTGTACGCATATCGTGTGTACGCCTGTCTATGTCTGGCAGCTATTTTAGGCTGTATCGAAGTCTATAAATTACGAATTAAGCGCTGTAGCGGTAGATCTCGTCAGCAGTGCGACCGCGGACGTACGCAGGCTCGGTGCCCGGCGCGTAGATGTTGGCAAAGAGGTTCTCCGGCGTGGCCTCCGGGATCGGGGCGGCCTGGGCCTTCTTTGTTTCCTCGTTGATGAACTGGCGGACCTCCTTCTCGATCTGCTTGAGCTGGTCCTCCGTGGCGACGCCGAACTCGATGAGGCGCATCTTGAGGCCATTGATCGTGTCGTGCTGCGAGCGCATCTGCTGGATCTCCTCACGCGTGCGGTACGTGGTGCCGGGGTCGCTCATCGAGTGGCCACCGTAGCGGTACGTCTCGTACTCGATGACAATGGGTCCGTTGCCGGCGAGGCACCACTCGCGCGCGAACTTCGAGCCCGAGTAAACGGCAAGCACGTCCATGGCGTTGATCTTCAAGCCCGGGATGAACTGGCCGCGCTTGTAGTACTCGGTCAGGGCCGACGAGCGGCTCGCCGACGTGCCCATGCCGTACTTGTTGTTTTCGCACGCAAAGATGACGGGCACGTTCCACAGCTTCGCCATGTTGTACGACTCGAACACCTGGCCCTGGTTCGCGGCACCGTCGCCGTAGAGCGTGAACGTGACGTTCGGCTCGCCCTTGTACATGTGGCCGTACGCAAGCCCGAGACCAAGCGGGACCTGCGCACCAACAATACCGTTTCCACCGAAGAATGTGCGTGTGTACATGTGCATCGAGCCGCCTTTGCCCTTCGAGACGCCGGACGTGCGGCCCATGAGCTCAGCAAGGATCGCCTCGGGGGACCCGCCGCGCGTGTACTCGAAGCCGTGGCAGCGGTACGACGTGATGATCGTGTCGTCCTTGTGCGACGCCTCCTCAATGCCGATGGCGACGGCCTCCTGGCCAATCGACAAGTGGCAGAACCCGTGGATCTGCTGGGCCTTGTACAGCGCGTCGGCGCTCATTTCGAGCCGGCGCACGACCGTCATCTGGCGGTACATCTCGAGCAGCCGGTCCTTGGACAGGTGCAGCTCGAGCTCGGGGCGCTGCTCGCCGAGCTCGTACGTCTCGAAGCTCCAGTCCGGAAGCGTGATCTTGATGTCGTTCTCGGAGGCCCCGGGCTTGTCGCTCGGCACGGCCGTCGCACCAAACGAGTCAGTGCTCACGGAACGGGCAGCCCCGGCTGAACGAGCAGCACGGACGGCGCGGGAAAGCTGGCCACGGGCAGATACGCGGAGATTCAACATTGGTGAAAAAGGAGGTCGAGTTCGTGGGCTTGGGACTCGCTCTAAGTCAGCCGGCACCACCCAACAACAGTCAGCACCACCCAACCAGAAGCGGCCGTATGGCGTGGCCTTCCGGGGCAAGGGCGCGCAGAGCGCAGAGCAGGCAGGCCGCGCAGAGCACACGGCAGGCAGAGCACCCACGGCAGGCAGAGCCCAAACCGTAGTCCCAGCCATAGTACGGCAGAGCCAGGCAAGCCATAGCCCAGGCAGGGCCTCGCAGAGCACACACCGTAAAAGCACAGTACGAACAGACAGCGTAAGTTGCAAAGCCAGGGGATGTCGTTTGTGGCGACAAACCTCGTGCACCAGCAGCTGTGGACGGATGTGACGACGTTTGAAAGCGGTGGATTCGAGTTCTGTGCAGGCGTGCCCCCGCAGAAACTGCACCCCGACGACACAGACCCGCCGGCACGCGAAACAGTGCTGGTTTCGCACACGAAGGACAGCTGGTCTGTCTCGCAGTGGGCGGCCGTGTTCAATGCCGTCGACTGTCGCCGTGTAGTCATGGCAATGGTCACGTCGGACTCGACGGTCGTGTACTACCTTGTGTACCGCGGTCTCCAGGTCCCGCGCAAGAACTAGCAGTATTCTATGTAAGACTACACGAAAATTATTTAATTAACCCGAACGACTGCCCGAACGCCTGGTTTGCTGTGCTAACCTTACGAATGTTCATCGTTTGCTGTCTTGAGCACGAACATAGCTGTGTCGAGCTTACACAAATGCACACTCAACTGTGTTGAGCCTACACGAACATTGCTTGAGTAAACCCGAACGCCTGGCCTGCTGTGCTCACCTTACACGATGCGTGATATGCTGTGTTGAGCCTCTACGAGCACGACCTCAACTCTTTACATGCACGCGTGCTCACACCTGCGACCCACATAGGAGCTACCTACGTAGGAGCTACCTCACGTAGGAAGCCACGGTGTTCCACAGCGTGTACGCATGCTCGGCCGGCACGGGCCGCACGACCTTCGACAGCTGGATGTTCAGCGTGCGTCCGTGGTCGCGAAGGGCACGCAGGCGGTCGTTGCCCTCGATTGGAGACGCAAGGGGCCGCGAAGCGAGCTGGGGCAGAGTGAGAAGCACGAGGTTTGCAGCAACAAGGAGTAGCACGGGCGAGTCCTCGCTGATCTCGTCGAGCAGGGGCGTGATCGTTGCCAGGAGGTCTGTCATCTGCACGAGCCGGCGCATGGTGTCTTTCGGAGCTTGGCGTGCGTTCTCGCGCTCGCGGGCCTTCTCGAGCATTGCAGCATGCAGTTTCGTGACCTCGGTTTCCTTAGAACTGACCTCGCGCACGGGCTGTGCGTCGCTGGCCTTGCTCCGGCCCTTGGTCCGTGGCTGGAACGCCTCTGCACGTCTCCGCAGCGCCAGCGCCGCGTTGTACTGCATCGGAAACGGAATGGATGCGCTAATTTCGGGCCGCGTCAGGCCCTCGTAGTTGTCGCTCACGAGGAAAAGCGTCCAGTGCGTGTGCACGGCGAGCTCCTGGCAGTACGCGAGCAACGCAACTTCGAGCGGTTTCAGGGGCCGCGGTTCCAGCAAGGCAGCGATCTCCGCGAACCCGGCAACCGAAACAATGGCCTGGTTCGTGCTGGGGCCCGCCCGCTTGTCCGTGCCTGTCTCGGCTGAACTAGATACTATCGCGGGCAGGCTTCCCGTTGGCGACATGTGCGGGTTCCCGCTCGCGTAAACGGCCTCAACGGGCGAACTGCGCTCGGCCAGCCACACGGCAGCCAAACACGCTGCGTCGACGCTTGGACAGCCGGCTACGGGGCTGTACACATGCAGGTCCATTTGCGTGCTAGTGAGAGAGCGAACGAATCCTTGCCCCACCTAGCCTTAGGTTTGTGGCTGCCCAGATGTGGACGGGCGATGCTGTACAGTGAGGCGCGTTCAAACAGACTTTCACGCAGAGCTGAAATAGAAAGGAAAACTGACAGAACTTTGTAGGGGGCGAGTTATAGAGCAGCCATTCGAAATGTATAGGGGCTCGGAAGGGGTCCGCTGTGCAATTGAAAGTTTGCGCCTACTTGGTTTCGGCCATTCAAATATAGTCACTACAAGCTAATTTCACAACGTTTCACAAGCACTTGTTTACTCCGCCATGTTGCTTGAAAGCCACAGCATGGAATGAGCTACTTCAGCGTTCGCTTGTGCCCTCGTTTGTAAGCTGCACCAACCGGACTCGCTACTACTATGTCTCATATGGGTCGAATGTCCTGCTTAATTACTGATGAAGTGCCTCCACGGGTACTGTCATTGAGATACGGCTGTCTTCGACACGACCTCCATCTCTGCCCTACGTATTGAGTTTCACATAAATACGGAATTCGATATAAACAAGCAAGTACGTCACAGGGTTGTTCTCAAGGGAATGACGCTTGACTCCCCGGGCAAGGTTCTCGCACTAGGGGCCAAGTCGATGCTGTGATGACAGCACCTCACACGGTTATGCTCACGAATGCGACACTGCACGAGCTTTTTTCGACCATACTCAGTAGAAATGGAATGAAGGATCATGGATGCCAATGGATATATTCTACTGCTAGAGATGAAATTTACTTTCTAGACTCATCCCGTCGGCAGGGCTCTGCTCCAATTGGCCAAAATAATCGAGGCAATGCACACCAGACTTGAGCACATGCTGTAGAACGGTTAGGGAGCAGAATGGTAAGCGCGTGGCAAGAAGTGGCTCTTAACTTCGTTGGATACGCATTTTGCGATGTCTGTCTTAGCCAGCTAAGGGTTTGGTCTGAAAACGGTTAACCCTATGCGCTAGGACCTGCATTATTCCGTTTCCAACACAATGCAGTGGAGCCCTAGCATGCTGAAGTTGGACTCGCGGACGAATCCTGGTATGTCCATTATACGGCGTACGAGTCTCGTATATTTGGTGGGCATGGTCGCGTTCCGGGATACGCGGTGGATCGGCCAACTAGAGGCGCTTGCCGTGTCCTTTCTATTTGGCCCAAACCTGGGGTACGCGCTCATCCTTCTTCCGCTTTGTGCTATGTATCAGGCAATACTACCTCAAGTTTCCCGCGGTTTATTTTATGCAGTCGTTGCTATGGCTCCCGTGCAGTGGGTGCTCATGATTCAATTGTCGAAAGAAGGCACGAAGTCGAAGGCATCTGCACCCAAGCCCGATCAAGACCACGAGGAGCACAACAAACTCATTGAGAACGACAAATTTATTGAGAACGCGCGGCGGGCCATGGGAGATCCCCTGCTTCGTGTCATGTTCCTCGTTGCGTTGTGGTTTGCTAATCCAGTGAGGCCGTCAGACAAGCTCAGGTACCGCCTTCTTCCGATTTCGAACATACTGTTTAGGCTGGGTCTATGCGTAT
This sequence comes from Starmerella floricola, assembly GCA_030579735.1. Lineage (NCBI taxonomy): Eukaryota > Fungi > Ascomycota > Dipodascomycetes > Dipodascales > Trichomonascaceae > Starmerella > Starmerella floricola. The sequence continues at coordinate 240,373 of JAKTRP010000009.1, read as the reverse complement.
TTGCCTGGAACTGGATCTTCACAATCTGGCGGCACGGACAACTGGAGAAGTACGTGCTCACGAGGTTCACTGTTTTCGCGAGCCTCGCAGGCGCAGCCATGAGCTGTGTAATGAACTGAGCCAAGTCGCGAAGAGGCCAAGGCCACGAGCAATTGTCTGGCTAGGGCCGGCTTTGTAAACAAGCTCGAGTCCTGCACGGCCATGAACTTATTGGAATGTATATGCTTGTGCATGCACCGCCCAAAACATGGCCTTAACTGGCCCTGTACCAACTACCACGAGCTCAAGTAAACGAACCGCCCAAAGACAAACAACTACAGATTAGCTTATATTAAAGGGCCCTCCTAATTTTGGTTCGGCTGAATGGTTCGGCTGAATGGTTCGGCTAATTCCGTGTCGCGCAGGCAAGTTCCGTCACCTCGCCGCGTTCCGTCACCTCGCGTTCCACCCATCTCGAGCTTATGTTGAACCTAGCCTTGTAGCGCTGTGGACCTTGCCCTCACCATGGACTCGAGCGATGACGAGTATGTCGAGGATATCGATGAGTCGACGCTGAAACTCCGGTCGCGGACCCGTTCGCGGACCCCCGCAGGATCCAAAAAGGGCGAGAGTGCAGCCGACCATGGCGGGTACCGGTGGGAAGACGAGTACCAGCGAAGCTGGGACGTCGTGCAGGAAGACTCCGGCGGAAGCCTCGCCACGACGATTGCCGGCATGGTCGAGACGACGAAGCGCCGGCGGATCGTGAAGGATGCTCGTCCCGTGCAGCGCGGGATCATTCGCAACCTCGTGCTTGTGCTGGACATGAGCAGCAACATGTGCGAGACGGACATGAGGCCAACGCGTCTTGCCCACACACTCGCCGTGGCCCGCGAGTTTGTGGCCGAGTTCTTCTCGCAGAACCCGATTTCGCAGCTCGCGATTGTGAGCGTTCGCGACGGCCTCGCCCAGCTCGTGAGCCCGCTCGACGGGAACCCGGAATCGCACTTGCAACGCCTTGCCGAGTGCCGCAAGCTCACAGGCAGCGGCGTGCCCTCGCTGCAAAACGCGCTGGAAATGGCGAGAGCCACGATTCTACACGTCCCGCACCACAACACGCGCGAGATTCTCATCATATACGGTGCTCTCATGAGCAGCGACCCGGGAAGCCTTGTGCGCACGATTGACCAGCTTGTGGCCGACAAGATCCGTGTGCAGATTGTCGGGCTTGCTGCACAAGTTGCGATCTGCAAGCAGATTGCCGAGCGCACGAACTTCGGCAACGCAAGGGCGTACAACGTCGTGCTGAACGAGCAGCACTTCAAGCAGCTCGTGCTCGAGGCGACGGTGCCTCTTGCCGTGAGCTCGGCCACGGCTCGCTCGAGCTCCGTGGCCGTTCGCATGGGGTTCCCATCGCGCACGAAGTTCTCGGCCACGGCGACGTTGTGTGCGTGCCACAGCAAACCCACGAGACAGGGGTTCACCTGCCCGCAGTGCCGGTCGAAGGTGTGCACGCTGCCCATGGTGTGTCCCGTGTGCGAGCTGACGCTTATTCTGTCCACGCACCTTGCGCGCAGCTACCACCACCTGTTCCCGCTCGCAGGGTTCAAAGAGCTCGAGCCGGCCTCGACGCCCACGACCCACTGCTATGGCTGCCTAACGCCCTTTGAGAAGACGCACCACCAGTACGAGTGCCCAGATTGCACTAACAAGTTCTGTGTAGACTGCGACCTGTTTTGCCACGACAATCTGCACAACTGTCCCGGCTGCGAGGCGAAGCCCGTCGCTATCTAATGCCCGCCATGAGCCGAAGAGGTGATCTACGCGAGCTGGAAACAGGAGGCCACTGAACTGGCCAAGCCATCACGTTTAGATACTTGGCGTTCCATTCGAAGTCTGTGGCGAGGTCGGCGAGGTCCAATACACGGTGCTATACGTTCGTTAGCCGGTCTGGCACAGCGTAACGGCACCACTGTCCAGAGTAGGGAGACTGTCCCGAGGACAAGCCGTTGTTATTTGAGGAATGAACAACCCGTTCGGTAATTTTGACGACATGTCGGAGTTTAACTGTACATAAATAAATCCGATCCCTTCTAAGAATACACGGCATTTTGTATGAATGTGAATAAATACTGGCAAGCGCTACGTGCTCGACTACTTCGTGACCCAGTGCGAGCCCTTGCGCACTTGCACGATCTTTTTTGGCGGCAGGTCCCAGCCAAGACCTCCCGAGCCGAGCGCAGCACCGTACCGCGGCACGACCCACGCCTCTCGAGTTGTTGCGTCGATCATTTTTGGGGCGTACGCACCGCCCATCGGCTTCGAGTACGAGATGAGGGGCGTCCTTGCAGCGAGCGCCGACAACTGAGTCTCCGTGACGGCTGTGAGGGGCCGCACGCGGATCTTGTCCGTGTCGTCGTTCGCCGTCATTGCCGAGTACACAACAAAGTCCGGGGCGACTTGCAGCACCGTGTGCGGGTGCAAGTAGACCGTGCTCGAGGGCATGTCCGGCTGCACGGTCGTGTACGGCTGCCGGCTCACTTGTTTCGATACGCGGACCTCGGAGTCGAACATGGCCCTGCGTGCAACGACCATGTCGATGTAACCCGCCGCAACAATTTGGCGCAGCGCACTCAGCTGCACGGCCGTGGGGACGGGTAACGGCTTCGACAGCTCCGCCGTGAGCGTGGCAACGGCGTCGCCCTTCAAAGTTTGCGCAACGAGCCGTGCAAGCTGTTCGCGCAGGCTCGCAACCTCGGCCATGGCCTTCGGACGCAGCCCGAGCTCGGCACACAGCTCGGCTGTCGGCGTCCACGAGTACGCGGCCACGGCCGACAAAAGCTGCAGCACGTCGGCCTGCGAGTCGAGCACGGGCGCTGACCTCGTCGGCCCAATAAACAGGTCCTGCACGGACAAAGCAGCGACGAGCGCCACAACAAAGGGCAAGCAGCCGTGCTGGTTGCCAATGAGAAGCATTTTCGCGTGCCGCGGGTGCAGCGGGAAGAGGCTCATCTGCTCGCCGAGCGGCGTGAGCTCGGCCTTCGCTCGCGCACCGGGTTCCGTGATGTTCAAGGCGGCCAAATTCTGCAAAATGCGGATCCCGCTCTCGAGCGAGGCCTGCGGAAGCGCCGTCGGGAAGGGGAAGTTCGTGATGTGGTGGATGCCCATGCTCTTCATCTGCAGCACTAGGCCCTCGACGGGCATGCGCACGATCTCGGGGTCGGCGAACTCGGGGAAGTCGCGCTCGTACACGGCGCTCGAGTAGATGCGGTAGCAGTGGCCGGGGCCGGTTCGGCCCGCACGGCCCGAACGCTGGTCGGCACTCGCCTGCGAGACCCACCGCACGGAGTACTTCTGGATCCCGTTCTGCACGTCGTAAATGCGCTGTTTCGACCGGCCGCAGTCCACGACGTACCGGATCCCGGGGATTGTGAGCGAGGTCTCGGCAACGTTTGTGGCCACGACGCACAGCCGGTGGCCCCTCGGCACGGGCTCAAACACGCGCAACTGGTCCTCCGTGGACAAGAGCGAGTACAAGGGCAGGACATGCAGCTTCTTCTCGTCGTGCGCCTCGCCCATGTCCGGGTCCTGCTCGGGGTCCAAATCGACATCGGACTCGTCGTCGCTGTTATTGTCGTTGTTGTCGTCTGCGTCGCCCGTGTAATCATCGTGCCCGCCGAACTCGACGTTCTCTTCCTCGACCGTTGATGTGCCTGCTACGGGCCGCACATTATGTTTTTGCTGGCTAGTCGGGTCGAGTTCAGCAATTGCGCGAAGAATCTCGTCTTTGCCTGTGAGAAACACGAGGATTCCGCCCTTCGGCAGCCGCTCGTGGATGCGTTTGACCTTCGTGACGGCGTCCGTGACGTAGTCTGCGGGCGTGCGCCGGCTGAAATGGTTCGTGACGGGGAACTGCCGCGAGTCCACGCTCACGACGGGCGGCGGCGCAGCAAACAGCCGTTTGTTTTCTGCGAAGTCGGCCACGCGCAGTGTTGCGCTCATGACAATGAGCTTTAGGGGCTTGCCCTGCTCACGGCGGAGCTTCACGACCCGCGAGAGCAGCCCAATGAGGATATCTGTGTTCACGCTGCGTTCGTGGGCCTCGTCCACCACGATGGCCGAGTACCGGGACAGCACAAGGTCCGAGCTCATTTCCTTCAGTAGCACACCGTCGGTCATGAGCTTGATTTTCGTTTGCGCACGGACCTTTGCGTCGAACCGGATCTGGTAGCCGACGTCTGCGGCCCCGCACAGCTCGGTGCGAATACGCTGCGCCATGGACACGGCCGCCACACGGCGGGGCTGCGTGACGCCGATCATGCCGAGCTCGGCGTAGCCGTTTTCGTACAAAAACTGCGGCACTTGCGTGGTTTTACCCGAACCAGTTGCGCCCGTAATCACGACAACGTCGAAATGGTTCACAGCGTCCATAATTTGCTGCTCGCTCGCCACGGCAGGGAGCTGCGTACGTACGTCCTCGATTTCTTGGCTGCGGTTCACGACTACGGGCGTTAAGGGCAGGCGGTCGACCCAGCCGGGCGTTTTCGAGGCCGTGTCGACGGCCGCAGCCTCCGCCTCGCCCTCAGTTGCACGCGCATGGTGCACGTAGTTCTCCGGCCGCGGGGTCTCGAGTCGGGGCTCGTTGTTCTCGGGGTCCACAGATCGCGCCCACTCCATGAACTCTTTGCCCGTACTCACATTCGAGCCGGTGCCAGCTTCAGAGCTGCTGTTCGAGTCAGTGTCCTCATCTTCATCCTCGGCTGAGCCACTATCAGACTCTTCTTCACCGTCCTCCCCACTGCCCTCGTCGTCGTCGTCATCTTCGTCCTCATTTTCCTCGTCCCCGTTTTCCTCGTCCTCACTGTCCTCATCTTCGTCCTCGTCTTCATCCTCGTCTTCATCCTCGTCGTCATCCTCAGAGTCCGCAGTAGACTCAAGCAATTCGGCGGCCGCAGGAATGCCTAAACGGTCCCTCCAGCTCGCCTTCTTCTTCGGTTTTGGTTTTGAAGGTAAGTTCGAGAACCCGAATCCGCCCATTCCGAGGGCGGGGCCGGCTGGCCGGTGGTCGATAAACGTGCTTTTAGGTACGGACGAAGAGCCCGACTCGTCCTCACTGGCTTCGCGAGGTTCCGAGTTTCCCGAATCCGCGTCCTCCGAATCAGAGCCAGAATGAGAATCAGAGCCAGAATCGGAGCCAGAGTCGGAGTTCTCTGAGTCCGACTCGAGATTGGAAAAGCTAAGTTTTGAAGCGGTGCGTGGCTCGGTATCAAACTCCGGTTCGCTGTCCGGTTCGCTGTCCGGCTCGGAGTCCTGCTCGCTGTCCATGTCTGCGAAACTCGGCTTGTCCCGTTTGCCAGCCTTAGAGCCCGTGCCGAGTGCACCAAGCGAGTGCAGGGTTGCACTATCGACGTGTTTCTGTGTTTGCGCGAGCTTGCGTAGAAGCTCATCCTTCTCCTCTTTACGCACTTGTTTCTCAATGTACTTGTCCAGCCGTTTTCGTTTAGCCGCGTTCGCCTTTTCTGGATACTGCACAGCCATTCGCACGCGCTTGCGTGCATCGGACTCGGGCCGGGCCATTTCATGCACCTTCTCCTGGTGCCTGATCTCATCCTCTGTGGGCTCGACGTCCTCGCCACGGTGGAATTGTTTCTGACGCTTCAATTTTAGCGCATTGCGTTTGGCCACCCCACCGGCACGAGCCTTGTCGTTGAATCTCGCGCGGTATTTCGCCATTTATGCCCTGCGCGAAGCTAATTTTCGCAAGTCCGGTAAATGTTATGTCTCGTGCGCTTGTAATTTTTTTATGGGTTGTGGCCCGCCGTGGGTTGTGGCCCCCGCCATTAGTTGTGCCATAGTGAAATATCACTTTCCCGTTGGGAGGACAAGGACAAGCTTTCGAGGTTTCAAGGTTAGGACCGTGTTTCGAGTCGGGAAGCTGCCCGCCCCAGGCCGGCAACGACGAGAACCCCCCTCCTCTTAACGCGGACAGACAGGGAAGGTCTCGGTACTGGATGTTGAGAACCGTGCATTACGGTCCTCATGAAATCACGCCGTGGTGCCCCGGGACCGGGTACCTAGACCCAGACGCGAAGTCGCTGAAATCGTACCGCAGCCGTGAGCCCCGGACGATTTGGCAGTCTCTACAGCCGAAGACCGAGGATCTCGGCGCTTACGACCTCCACATCTGCCGGTTCTGTTTTTTGTACACGTCGAAAGCCCAGGATATCCCAAAACACGAGAAAGTGTGCCGGTACCGGCAGGGCCCGCCGGGGAAGGTTGTGCATGAGGATAGCAAGTACCGATACTATGAGGTCCAGGTCTCCGAGGCGTCCCTTGATGAGGCCTCGAATTGTGCAGCAACGAACGGGAGCGCCAGCGGGGCGGAAAATCCCGGCTCTTCGTCCCGCCCCTTGTCGCATACGCGGAACCATGCCGTGAAGACGACAAATTCAAAACCAACAAACACAAAACCAACAAAATCAAAACCAAAACCAAAAGCGACAAAAAGCAGGGCTCCAGCCTCGCGGGCCAGTGCATCAACGAATGCCTCGCAAAATCCTGGCACGCAAAGTCCTAGTACGTCAGATACGGGCGAGGGCCCGCTGTTCATGAAAACGCCAGGTGGGACCGAGTTCAACAGCGTCAAGCTGTACCTGCAAAGCCTTGCTCTGTTTGGCAGCCTTTTCCTCGACACGAAATCCATTTCGTTTTGTGTAGACGCGTTCCTGTTTTACACGGGCGTCGAGAAGTCGAGCGGTATGGTAGCGGGCTTTTTCTCGAAGGAACGCCATAGCTGGCACGACTACAACCTCGCATGCATTGTCATATTCCCGCCCTGGCAGCACCACGGCCTTGGCCAGCAGTTTATTGCGCTGTCTTACTTGCTGTCAAGGCTCGAGAAGCGCCGTGGCTCGCCCGAGAAGCCGTTGAGCAGGCATGGCAGGCTTGCATACCACCGGTACTGGCGCCAGCAGTTCGCGGAGTACGCCGTGCGCAAGCGGTCGAACCGGAAATTCACGCTGGACGAGGTTTCCGAGGCGACGTCGATCGACTCTGGCGACCTTGCGGACGCGTTAGAGGCGGCGGGCGCATTCAGCAACGACCGCAAATCCGTGGGACTTCGCGCTCTCACGAATCCCCCGAAGCCGAAACAAACGCAGCCAAAGGATGAGCAGCCAAAGGAGGAAACGCCGAAACAGGAGAGTCTTGCGGAAAAGAGCTCGAAAGAGAGCAGAGAGAGCTCGGAGGAGAGCTCAGAGGAGAGCGACTAGAGGCCCGGGTCTGCTATCAGACGGGCCTACTGACAGGCCTGCTGACTGACAGGCCTACTGCTGTCTTGTTGACCTGCTATCTGACTCGGCTACATGCAAACTTGAGTTTACGACGAGGTACTGTAAAGCTGCAAACCTGTATTTATATACTAATGATGATCGATTTCTAATTCGTACTTCGCAGGACCTCCGAAGATTTTAAATTTAGCATTGCAGTCGCAAACTTGTACTATATGCGAATGATCAGTTTTTAATTCAAGCACTCAGATTAGGCACTTAGATTAGGCAGTTTCGTAGGCTCTGGACGCACGTAGCCCTTTCATAGTACTTTCGTAGAAGTTTCGTAGCCCTAACTAGGCGCTTTGGATTAGTTGCATGAGAAGTGCTGTGTTGATCAGTGGACCGTCGTACACGTTCGCTGGAGGCAGCATATTGAGCAACGAAGTAATTGGCCCGCTCGCGTCGAGCTCGATGCTGCTTGCCTCGGAGGCCGGAGTTGCTACACGCTCGGCGACCGTCTCAAACAGCTTTGTGTGGTTGTTGAACCGCCGCATGAACAGGTCGACGGCATCTGTGCCGGGGAACTGCTGCGCGAACCGCCCCTCAAGGCTCTGAAGAGCATGCAAGGACGTAGCAGACTCGGACGCGTGTTTCCTTTCGAGCGAGAGCATCTGCTCCCACAGTTTTTTGTCGGCCCGCGGCGCAGCCTGCTCGAACACGGATCGTGCGTTCGCAACGTCGCCCTGTCTAAACAAGTAGCTCAAGTATTGCGAAGTAAACCCCGGGTCCTGGTCGAACTTCGCGTATGCAAACCGCCAAATCTGAGCCTCGAGCTCGCGGTTACCGGCTGCACGCTCGACCTCAGCGGCAGCAACGTACAACTCGAACGTCGCCATTGGAAGCTCCGTGAGGCACGTATGCACGGCCTCGCGTGCACGCTCCACGCCCTGCATGCGGTGCGTAGACCGCACGAGCTCGGCCCAGCCGGGTGTGCTGTCCACGCCAAGGCTCTGCAAGTGCAGCACGAGCCTGCGCAACACGGCAGAAACGTTTGTGTACTCGCTTTTAGACTCGTGGAACTCGGCGAGTTTCAGGGCGAGCAAGTACGACTCGGGCATGGCCACGGCACCCTGTTCAAGAAACATGTGGCCGTCCCTCACACCGGCATCAAACCACAGCCGCGGTGCCCAGCGTGCGCACGTCACGGCCCGCCGGTACGTGAAATGCACGCGCGCGGCCACGGTCTCGGCCTCGAGCTCCATGGGGTTTGTGCGTTCCCACTCAATGAGCTCGAGCCATTGCGGGGCCGAGCTGGCAGAGTCCTCGGCACTCGGCATTGTGTTGAACACCATGCCTTTCGTAATTGTTTGGTACGTGCGGAACGCCGAGCGGGCCTTCATGTACGCGGCACTGCGCTCGTCTATGAACTTACGTGCACTCACACGGCTAATACGCGTTTCGAACTGCCCGTAGCTGCGCCACAACGCCTCGATGTTCGCGAGCGGGAGTGTCACAGCTCGTTTATACGCCTTGCGCACTTTATCTCGCCGGAACGTCTCTTCCCACTCGTTCGCTGCGGGCTGGGCACCGAGCCAGTCAATGTACAGTTTCCAGAGCGTGCCGCTATCAGGATGCAAACTGATTGTGTCGAGCACGTACTCGAACGCCGGCCCAAGCTGGTCGGGCTGCGTGGCCTTGACGTGCTCGATGTACGCCTCGAACAGCCGCGGGTCCACGGCGTCGGGCAGGCACCGTGCAAGCACGGCACCGGGGTCCGCCGAGTGCTTCACGTACAGCAGCCACACCTCCACGGCCCCGGGCCATACTTTTAGCGCCTGTTCGCACACGTCAGCCTTGGTCTCGGGGGGTGCATCGCGCAGTTTCTCCTGCCACGCTGCGGGATCCCGGTCCATGGTGAAGTTCGAACCCACGCCCAGGGCCACAAACAACCTCGAAGCCACAAGGCCACCAAGGCCACCACAGAGGCCACTCAAAGGGCCAACATGGTCACCAACGAGGCCACCAGCAACTACCAACACTCGTACGAAGGCAAGTAGCGCTTCTGACCTTTTATTAAGCTACATAAGAATGGAGAAATAGGGTTTGAGCGGGTTCGACCGAGCTTGTGACACTACCGAGTGCCCCCCTAAAAACACATAAAAGGGTTGTAGTGACGGGAGCACAACGTTTTACTCGTGCTGTTAGCAAGATTGAACGCATTTAAGCTTGTGTTCGGCGATGGGTGCCAGTGCTATGGCTTGTGCGGTGGTAACAGTTTGTGGCTGTTCGGCACATGCATCGTGCCCTGCCCCTGCCGCCAACGTTATGCGATGTACGAGGGTCCTGCCCAGCTACAACTAAACAGGCGTGGACCGTCCGTAATTAAACTAGTATCAGGCGGGCTCGTGTACTTTATACATACTCCAATGTGGTCAAGTAATAGTGCCCAGACACGGTCTACGAGTTAGCGAACGCGCCTGGTCAGTCGAAACTCAATCAGATAAATATCAACGCGCTGCATCTAGCCCATAGGCTGTAATTATTCCAGTATGCGTACTCAGGATATATTTGTATGTGTACACACGTATCTGCGGTTCCAGGACAGTTCGCGCACGCTTTGTAGCCACCTTCTTATTGTGGGCAGCGTGCAGTAATGACGGCGCGTTGTGGCACGTTTGCCGTGACTAAGCATGGAAAAGACAGATTTTTTTCACCACCTCACGTTTCTTTTCTCCCCACAAACACACTTTCTGTTTAAACAATGTCGTTCGGAGATCTTTCTACTGCTGCTGGCTTGGAGAAGCTCAACGCCTTCCTTGGCGAGAAGAGCTTTGTTGAGGGCACCGAGGTCAGCGACGCTGACGTGAAGGTTGCCCAGCAGGTTGGCCCGAAGGTCGACGCTGCTAAGTACCCGAACATTGCCCGCTGGTACAAGACCGTCGACGCCAACAAGACGATCCCGGCTGGTGGCGCCGCTGCCGCTGAGGACGACGATGTTGACCTCTTCGGCTCTGACGAGGACGAGGTCGACGAGGAGGCCGAGCGTGTCAAGGCTGAGCGCGTCAAGGAGTACGCTGCACGCAAGGCCGCCAAGGGCCCGAAGCCCCCTGCGAAGTCGATGGTCACCATTGACGTCAAGGGCTGGGACGACGAGACCGACCTTGAGGAGATGCTCGCCAACGTCAAGAGCATTGAGATGGACGGTCTTCTGTGGGGTGGCCACCAGTTCATCCCCGTCGGCTTCGGCATGAAGAAGCTCCAGATCAACTGCGTTGTTGAGGACGACAAGGTTCTCATGGACGACCTCACCGAGCAGATCGAGGCTGACGAGGACCACGTCCAGTCGGTTGATGTTGCTGCCATGGCCAAGGTCTAAACTGGATATAATACACCTTCTCATATCTCTAAACTTTCAGGTAGGCATAGCCGTTCACGTAGTCAGGCGCACAGGCACACAGCCGCGGGCACACCGTGGGCACGCAGCCGTGGGCACACAGCCGTGGGCACGCAGGTATGCAGTGAGGCACACAATACACCGTACATAGCACACAGCACGCAGGCACACGACACACAGCAGTATCTCTTTGCTTCATGCGTGCCTCGCTTGTCATACGCAAATTTCTTTCTAAACTTTCATATTGAACTATTCTCGCAGCTCTCAACACACCCTGCATCGGCACTGTGCCCTAGTCATTAAGGGTTGAAAATATTATCTAACATTTTCACTCTCGACGGACATGGGCCTGTTTTCAAATACGACGGTCGATCGGGCCATTGCGTCCTTGTTCGGCAGGGCTACGAAGCAGGAAGACCTTGTGAAGGCCAAGGAGCAATCCAGCGCTTCCGAACCGGCCGAGCAAGCGCGTGAAGAGCCCCGCGAAGCTCCCGACAACAAGCCTGAACAGGCGAAGCCCGAGCACAAGCAGGCGAAGCCCGACCGTAAGCAGGCCGAGCCCGAGCTTGAGGACAGCTATATTCGCCGCAAGGTGCTTAAGGCCACAAATGAAAAGGAAGACGCTGAAGATGCCAGTGAAGAGGAGAGTATTGCCGATGCAAGCGTGGATGCAAGCGTGGATGCAAGCGCTGATGCAAGCGTTGATGCAAGTGTAGATGCAAGCGTTGACGCAAGTATGGACGCAAGCGCTGATGCGGCTGGCGATGATACGGAGGAAGCCTCATTGACCGAAAAAGACAAAGCAGAAAACACCGTGTTTGTGAAGAACGTGCCGAACGCCGTGATCACGGACCGCCAGGCTTTGAAGCAGTTCAAGAAGCTGTTTGGCCCCGGCATCAAGTCCGTGCGGTTCCGGTCGATTGCCATGAGCGAGATCGTACCGCGTAAAGTTGCGTTCATCAAGCAGAAGCTGAACGAGAACCGCGACTCTGTGAACTCGTACATTGTGTACAAGTCGAAGGACCGCGTGTACGAGGTCATGAACGAGATGAACGGCAAAGAATTCATGGAGCACCATTTGTTTGTCGACAGCGCATCACGGCCCCGCCCGCAAGCCGCCGGACAGTCCGTGTTCATTGGCAATCTGTCGTTTGATGCGACCGAGGAACAGCTGTACCGCATGTTTGCCGACTGTGGGCCCATCGAGAACTTGCGCATTGTTCGCGACCGCAAATTCAACATCGGCAAGGGCTTTGCGTACGTGCAGTTCGACAGCGTGTCAACTGTGCAGCTTGCGTTGCTGAAAAACGGCCAGGAGTTTGGTGGCCGGGCCCTGCGCGTGACGCGGTGCTCGAAGAAGCAGCAGAAACCGGCGAGAACGCCCACGGGCCGGAGCAGCGAGCGCTCGTTCAAGCAGAAGCAAACGCCACGGTCTCGCCAGGGCAAGCCACGGACGTCGGACTCCGTGCTCGAGGGCGAGCGTGCGAAGGCCGGCGACAAGATCGAGCTTGGCCGGAAACGCAAGGCCCGCCACGACAAACAAACAAAGCCAAAAAAGGCCCGCCGATAGTGCATGTAATATGTAATAATGCCTTATGCCTACTGTGGTGCTGTGATAACGGTACTGTGGTACTGTGATGGTCGTGTGTAGTACTGTGATGGGGTACAGTGGTGCCGTGTAGGACTGTGATGGTGGTACTGTGGTACTGTGTAGTACTGTGGTGTAGTACAGTGACGGTCGTGCCTACATTGCACACAGCCAGTAACTATTCGTGGCCATGCTAATCATTGAGCGTATGCCATAGAACACGACTGCGAGACAAGCGAGCCATTGCGTTGCCATGCCTTCTCGGCATTCCCACAACAGCCGTTCCCCGCAGCCATTCTTCGTAACAGCCAGAGCTTTGCATTGGTTATTGGCTTAAACAGAATCGCGTTTTCCCGTGTAATCTGGCTGACTCGTGTAGATACTCAACTGTGAAGTAGCAAAGGATATGTCAGGTCGACACGACGTGGATAGATAGTTGAGAGCACCAACTGCTGATTGATACTGTGCAGCCTGTTCAGGTGTTGAAGGAATAGCGCGAAGTCTCTCTTTCTCAGCCTTAGTTGCCAACGCTTGTTCCTGCCGGCAAGCCAGTGTAGTCACCTTGAAGCGTCGCCCACAGTACAGTCTCCGGAGCTCAGTCATGCGTGCCACTTCGGCAGCAATGAAGTAATCTCTGTAGCGAGTACGGGCCTCGCCGTTAAAGGGCAGAGTGCAGGTCCGTGTCCTGCCAGACGGGCGCACGGCGGACGATTTCGGGGTGCTCGATGGCCTCTTCGTCGAGGTCTAGAGGGACAGCAGGCATGACATCGTCAAACTCGATTTTCTCGGCCCGCCATTCCGGAAACAGAACACCGAGCCGCGGGTTGTTTGTGTGGGCCTGCGTGCGCTGCGAGTCCATCTGTCGTGGTGTGCCGTAAGGCTCAGTGAACCCTTCTACCGTAAGTAGGAATAGACGAGTTGCACAAGTATAAGATGGATGGCGTAATGGATGCTATAATTTGTATAGTAAAATATGTACAATTATGTAGGCCGTATTTTGTTATCGCCGGTCTGATTTCATGGGCTTCTTTATCGTCCTCCGGCCCACTTCAGCAGTCCATTTTAGTCCTAGACCCAGTAGACCACATGTCCTATCGTGTACCACATGTCCTATCGTGGAGAGGCCGGTGGGTAACCATCGAGCCCGTTTCGGCACACTTTACGGGCCGTTTGCACGCTGCCCGTATCGCGGCGCTAGGTGGCGCAGACGCATGCATCCACCTACGAAACGGCCCCCTCCGCCGAACGGTATTGCCGATCTCGAGCTTGCGCAATTCTCGAGAAAGCGCACAAATCCTCCCACAAATGCGTTCGACACGACGAACAGGCAACGCACGCTCGAGCCTTCGAGCACTTCTCGCCAGGACCGGGCCAGCCAGCCACCGGGCCCTAGCCCCGCCGCTCGTCTGTGAGAGGTGACCAACCCTGGAACTCCACAAGCAACGACGACCACAAAGCGGTAGCCTAGGCAGGTTTGACGGATGGGGATTGTGCGTCAAATCAAGAACGTGACGGGCGGGTACTCGTCGTCGCAAGTGAAGGTTCGCAATGCGACATCCAACGATGACGAACGCCCGCCCCGCAGCGTGCTGCAGGAGCTCTCCGAGCTCACGTACGACGACCACGAGGTCATGCTCATCATGGACATGATTGACAAGCGCCTCAACGATAAGGGCAAGTACTGGCGGCACGTTTTCAAAGCGCTCATTCTGCTGGACTACCTCGTGCACACGGGCAGCGAGAAGGTTGTGTTGTGGTGCCGCGAGAACCTGTACATAGTGAAGACGCTGCGGGAGTTCCACCACCGAGACGACAACGGCCGCGATGTTGGTGGCTCAATTCGCGAGCGCGCACGCGTGCTGACGTCGCTCATCATGAACGTCGAGCAGCTCGAGCGCGAGCGCGAGCGGTTCGCACGCGGGTCCCGCCGGCGACCCCGCCGGTACCGGCGGCGGCCGAGCGACGAGGATAGCGGTCGCGGCGGCGGCGGCGATGATGACGAGCTGCAGCGCGCGCTCGAATTGTCCCGCCAGACAGCGCAGCAGGAGGAAGAGCGCCGCAGAATGGCCGGCCGCAGCGCCGACGACTTCGATCTGCAGCGGGCCACAGACTTGTCGCAGCAGAACCAGGCCGACGTGCTCACGGCGAACTTCACGGGCTACGACCCGTACTATTTTCAGCAGCAGCAGCAGCAGGACTTGGCGGCGCAGCAGCAGCAGCAGATGCTGTTCGAGCAGCAGCAACAGCAGGAGGCCGCACTCGCCCAGGCCCAGGCCGAGTACCTTGCCGCGCAGCAGCAGGCTCAGCAAGAGGCACAATTGCTGTACAACATGCAGCAGCAGCAGGCTGAGGCCGAGGCCCGGCAGCGGGCGGCCCAGGATGCGTACAACCAGCAGGTCATGCAGCAGACGCCGCTGAAAACGGGCAGCAACAACCCGTTTGCCGCATTCAACCAGCAGCAGCAGCAGCAAGCGCCGCCCCCTCCATCCCAGCAGCCGCTTGAAATGACGGCTACGGGCTCGCGGCCACGGCTGCACCGGCAGTCGACGTTCGACAAGGACCACATGGACCGGCTCGACCAGATCCTCAGCCTCGAGGCGCCAATGGACACTTTCGGCAACACGGGCATGTCGAAGATGCCTGCGCACCATACACAAGGCGAGTTCGTGGACTCAAGCGGCCGCGGACTTACGGCTATGCTCACGGCGCGCAAAACGGGCCAGACGGGCCAGACGGGGAACAACCCGTTCACGGGCACGCAGAGCGCACAGTACACGGGCATTGCGAACACGCAAATGCAGCCCGCACACACGGGCTACGGGTTCGGCAACGCGAACCACAGCAGTGCGAACTTGATCGACTTGTAAATTATTATCTATTGTTGACATTTCACTATGCATAAATAACGGTAGTTTGGTATGTGGCTCGACTCCTTGAGCCATGCGTGTACCAACGGAATCGCAGTGAGGATGGCATTGAAAGTAGTAGTTGGTTGTGAGCCGATATGGTGATCGATAACTACATACTTCTGACGTTCCTACATATGCACGGCCAGAACCACGCACGCGACATGGCACTACAATGGCACAGGCTGCGAGTAGATGGATTGCAGCCAGAATAAGCGCGAAAGATGTATGCCTCTGAGCGTTAGATTATTATCGGCACTGAATGTTACTTAATAAATACAGTGCGCAAATGCACTGGGAATAAATAAACACGATACCGTGCAAACTGTGCTATAGCACCGAAAATTGTCCACCGTGGATGTCGGCTCGGTGTGAGAATAAATATGACACGGTACGTGTCACTGTGCACTAATTGTGCAGCAGAATATGTCACAGCAGCGCTGTGGTCGAATTAGATGAAGCGGTGTTCCAAGACGGAGCCCGAGCTTCACGGGTGATGTAAGGTTGTGAATGTCTTGTGATCATGCGTTTGTTCGTTCCTTCGTTTGTTTGTTCGTTTGCTCGGGCGTCGTTCGAACGTTTATGCCTCGAGCCTGCGGGTTACGTGTGAGGTGTGTGTGGTGTGTGCGGCGTGTGCGGCCGGCGGAACCGCGCAAAGGGCGACACGATCGACGCCTGGGAGTACGCAGACTGCTGCGAGTCGTACGTGCGGGCCGACACCATGCTGTCTCTTGTCGGGTAGATGCGCACGCTCTCCATGGAGTCCGTCGACCCTTCGGACGTGCGCGAGTTCCGTCTACGGCGGGGGATAAATGCCGGTTGCGGGTACGTCCACGTTGGCCGGACGGCCTCTTCGCCGTCGGTCTCGCCAAAGTACGCGTACGGGAACGGGGCTGCGTGCTGGGCCGAGCTTGACGTGCCGAGTTCGCTGCCTCCGCTCATCCCGCGGCCGTAGCCGGGGTTGCTGCCGTTGCCCGGGTACGTCGCCATGGGGTACGCGTTCGGCAAACTGCTTGTTTGCGACCTTGTGGATGCTTGCGTGCCGGGCTCGGGCCGCTGGATCTCTTCCACAATACGCACGAGCGCATCCATCATGGCAATGAGCTCCGTGTACACGACCGACGTGCCGCTGTAACGCATTTTCTCGTACAGCTCCAGAAACCTCTGGATGTGGGGCACAATATTTGTTGTGTCGAGCACTTTCTCGGCGATTGCTCGCTCGATATAGTCGCGGATCGTGCTCTGTTTCGGCATGGTGAGCTCGGGCACAACGACGCCAAAGTTGTCTTCGAGGTAGATCGAAATCGTGTCCATGAACTCCCAGTACGGCGTCTCGACGCTGCTGTCCATGCCCGTCGTACTGCGTTTCTGCAGCGGGTTCTGGAGGCCCGGGTGCTCGATGGCCGCGAAGTCGACTTGCGTGTTGAACAGGTGCATGCACCACTGCCGCGAGGCCGTAATGCGCTCGATCATTTTCGAGCCGACATCGCCCATGCCGAGCTGGTGCTGGCGGGGGATCGCATCGAGCCACCGGTTCACTTCGACTCGCCGTATGAGGTTCAGGAGCAGGACCCAGAACGCAATGAACGTGACGCATACAATGACAATGATTGCGTTCCAGAACTGCCCGGACTGAAAGCTCTGGCGCAGCACGTCGATGGCCGTGCAGCACAGGAGGAGGTACACAATAACGATGAGAAACACGCGGCTCGTGACGGACCAGAAGTGCTCGCCGCTGGCGCGCCGCCGCATGTACCGCGACACGCTGAACACCTTGAACGTGCCGGCAAGGGCCTTGCCCGCGCGGTGCAGCCGTGCCCGCGCAATGCGGTACGCTCGCGACGTGCCCATAGAGGATCAGGCAAACGCTTGCCTAAGTTGACGAGACCAGCCCCGGGCCGCCCCGACCCTAACCTCGCGCGGCCGACCACAAGCCTCAAAAACATCGACGCTCTCGCGCACGACGCTGTTCATAGCGTCGTTACTCGCTGTTCTTGTTGTCCAGCGCGTGCGTTTCCTAATCGTAAACACAAAATTGTAACGCAGAATTGTAAGGCAAAATTGTTTTAATGAAACAAACAGCAATAGACGCAATACACGGGAGGACCGACCCCGCACGCCCAGCCACACCTTCCCCACACAGATTGAGGTAGCGCACGGCGCCTACAACGACGCATTGGCGTGTGTGCACAAACGCGAAAGCGTGCGCAGAATACGTGAGCGGAATTGCGTGCAGGCGAATTGCAAACCGCCGCGGCCTCGGCCGCAGGGTCGCCGTGACTAAGCCATGCCGTACCCCAGCCTCGATTGCCCGCCAACCGATTATCCTCCGACACACCTCCAACGGCGTTGCGTTTCCAGCGGTTCTCAGTGCAATTTCTCGACCCGGCTAGAATTATTTGACCCCGAAAGTTAAGCAGCGTCCATCATGCCTTTCATCTCGAATCCCATGCCCCAGTCTCTGGGGCAGGAGTGCAAGAAGGCCGCGAAGATCCTCACGAGCTTCATCAAGCCGAACCAGATGATTCGCTACGAGGAAGTGATCCCGCCGCACGTTCTGCAGAACGCCAAGGGCCTGTGCATTCTCACCGTGCTTCGCGGTGGCTTCCTGTTCTCGGGCAGGGCCGGCTCGGGCATCATTGTGGCCCGCCTGCCGGACGGCACCTGGTCCCCGCCGTCGGCCGTTATGACGGCCGGTGCCGGTGCCGGTGGCCTCATTGGCGCCGACCTCACCGAGTTCATCTTTGTTTTGAACTCGGCCGATGCCGTGAAGACGTTCGCGTCTGCAGGCACGCTCACGCTCGGCGGTAACGTCTCGCTCGCTGCTGGCCCGCTTGGCCGCGCGGGCGAGGCCAGCGGAGCCGCCGGTACGCAGGGTGTGGCCACTGTGTTCAGCTACTCAAAGAGCAAAGGTTTGTATGCCGGCATCTCGCTTGAGGGCTCGGTCATTGTTGAGCGCAAGGACGCGAACAACAAGTTCTATGGCCGCCCCATCCCGGCGAAGTCTATTCTGTCGGGCCGGGTGCCGGCCCCGCGGGCCGTCGAGCCGTTGTTCCGCGTGCTCGACTCGCGCGCGTTCCGCAAGGACATCGGCTTCGACGAAATGGAGGACGACTTCTACGACGACATGCCGAACGCCGAGGACTACGACAACATGTCGACGTACAGCGGGCGCAGCGGCGTTCCGCTAAGCAGCAACCGGCGGTCGGGCCGTTACGCAGACGAGGCTGCTTACAGCGACGACGACGAGTTCGCGCCGTCGTCGAGCCGCCGCAGCCGCAGTGCTAGCGGCACGGCCCCGCGCAGGGGCCGGTACGCGGACGACTATGCGTACGACGACGATGCAGACTCGTACGACGCCCCGCGGCGGTCCGGCACGACGCGCAGCGGTGGCCGGTCTGGTGGCCGCACCTACAGTGACGAATACGACGACGAGTATGCGCCGCGGCGAAGGCGAGATGAGCCCGAGGAGTACCCGCCGCGGCGCCGGGACGACTATGCACCGCGACGCCGGCGAGACGACTACTACAGTGATGAGGAAGACGAGCCGCGCGCGGGCCGGCGGGCCGAGCCAAAGCCGTCGCCGAAGCCGCGGCCGGCCGCGAGCCGGCCTGGCATGCAGGCAATTGCGCTGTACTCGTACGGCGGCGAAGAAGAAGGCGATCTCGCGTTCAAGAAGGGCGACATCATCAATATCACGGCCAAGAGTGACTCTGTGGATGATTGGTGGACGGGAGAACTGAACGGCGCGAAAGGCATTTTCCCGGCGAACTACGTGGAGCTTGTCTGAAAACTAATTGGGCCGTTGTTGTACTGCATCTCAAATAACACATAAATGACGGTAACTGGTACCTACACTCCATGTAAGCTACACTCCATGTAAGCTACGTTTCCCTGTAAGCCACATGTCTCACAAGGCTCCGTGTAGTTTCGACAGGCAAGAACGCGCTCTACAAGGCGATGCAATTACAAACAATCTACAAATGTTATGATTTACAATTCGTCACAGTCTGCAGGTTTTACAGTTTACACGTTGTCACACGTCGCTACTATTTCCTCGATCGCGCTTGTCCCGCGAGTTCCTCCGTTACAGCTGTGCTGACTCGATTGGCCAATGCAGTGGGATGCAAGGCAAACATCGATTGCTTGCGGGTGTCTGTCCGTAGATTATTTACGACATATTTTACAGTACTGATAAATTATTAATACTAACGGCTGGCAACTCGATACGAGATCGTAGACCCAGACGGCCTGCGATCCTCGAGGCACGAGTACCCCGTCTTAATGGCTCCTTACCTAATATGAGCACTGTATCTAATCGTAGGCACTGGTTGTAGACACTAATCCTAATCCTAGACGCCAGCCAAGTTAACCTGGAGACAGCTCTAAGAGTGGGCCCTGGTGTGCGCTTGCGCGAAACTTCGACGGACGCCTTGCGAGCCACGGTTGCGTCACCCACTCGACGCGAATCTTTGCGTGTCACACGAACTGACCGTTGCACCGTTGAATACCATGATCTTGCAGCTTGCAGGCACGCTTAGTGAGCGGCCATAGCCAGGTGACGTCACCGCATCGCCACCTGACACGATCCCCAAGATTGCGCGGAGCCAGCACGAAAGCCCGGCCGGCGCCACGCCTACCACTTAGCGCCAAACCAAGACGGCGATAAGCCGCGACCACATTCGAAAAATATGGTTGTTAGTGCAGACCAATACATGGTCGTTTAAAATATCGAGAATACAGACCGCAAGGCGCCCTTTGCAGAAAAAACCTCCACGTGCCGGTTCTCCACGTGCGACCAGCTGACTCGTGGCATCGTTCGAGTTTTTCCTCATTGTTCCATTTGTTGATCCGCTCACGCGTGCGCACGGAGGGCACACGCACATACGCAGCGCACACCACCCACACAAACCGCGGGCACGGGCAGAAGTTTGGAGAACTAGCAACGACCTGGCTACCCTAACCGTCGTAACCCCAACCCCGCAATAAAAAAGAACGGCCCTCTGTTAGCGGTCCTACCGGCAGGCAGGTGGTGTGTCAGTGATTATGCACTGCCGGTCAGACCCTTGTCCTTGCGTTGCCCTCTAGATCAGGACAGCAGTCCCTTCCCACCTCCCCCCGGTGTATATATATATATCAACCCCGGATCCGCCCCACCAACACTCCTGTCGAAGCAAAGACACCGCACTAAGGACTTTGTTCATCTCTAGAAATGCCTCTTTACAACCCCGATGCTCCCAGGGCCTACGTGCCTGCCCCTCCCACCGAGGCCGAAGTCGCTGAGGCGAAGGCCTCCGAGCCCGAGCCCACGACCGATCCGAAGGACTTCCTTTCGCGCTTCAAGCTCACGGGCAAGGTCGGCCTTGTCACCGGTGGCGCGCGTGGTCTTGGTTACTCGATGGCCGAGGGTCTGTGCTCGGTCGGTCTCGAGTCCATTGTCATTCTCGATGTCCAGACCGAGCTTGGCCTCGACGCCGCCAAGCGATTGCACGAGACCTACGGCGTGAAGGCCCGCTTCTTCAAGGCCGATGTGCGTGATGAGGCGAGCGTTGCCGAGATCATCGACTCCGTTGTTGAGGAGCTCGGCCACCTTGATGTTGTTGTGAACTCGGCCGGCATTGCTGACCTTGTGCACGCCGAGGAGTACCCGGCCGACAAGTTCCGCCGTGTTATGGACATCAACGTCACTGGTACGTTCCTTGTCAGCCAGGCCGCGGCCCGCCACATGATTTCTCGTGGCCAGGGTGGTGCCATCGTGAACATTGCGTCCATGTCTGCGCACATTGTGAACTTCCCGCAGGCCCAGAATGCCTACAACGCGTCCAAGGCCGCTGTGCTCCACCTCACGAAGTCGCTTGCCGTTGAGTGGGCGCCATTCGGCATCCGCGTGAACTCGATCTCGCCGGGTTACATGGACACTGCCCTGAACCGTGCGTTCAAGAGCATGTTCCAGGAGTGGAAGAACCGCACGCCCATGGGCCGTCTCGGCGACATGGACGAGCTCACGAACGCGGCCATCTACCTTGCGTCGCCGGCGTCGAGCTTCGCCACGGGCACAGACATTCTTATCGATGGTGGCTACACCTGTGTTTAAAAGTCTATGTATATATCTTGCGATAGACTCGTTGGAGCTGCAAACGACGTACTTCAAGTACGCAAATAATATAACTTGCCTGCGTAAATTCGCAGAAAGTACCTGCATAGGCTTGGGTTTCAGAGTACATGTATAAAGCGTCGGAAATTGCCTGCGTAAGCCTGAGCCTCAGAAAGTACATGCGTAAAGCCTCAGAGTACGTGTGCAAAGCCTGAACTTCATGAAGCGCCTGCGTAATAAGCTTGGACCTCGCGTGCGTGCGAAAGCTTGGGTTGGGCTCCAGTGAGTACCAGCGTAATCGAAATTCGTTAAGCCCTAAGACTAATTCGCGACTCTCTCCGTGCTTAATTTTGTGAGCGCGCGACGGAAGCAAGGCTAAATTCTTCAAACGAGGATGCTGATCATCCCAGGTTTACGTGCAGCCCGGCGACCAGGTTTAACGCTAGATCCCAAGATAGCTACATATATATATATATATGTATGTTTTCCAGCTTAAACTTACATGAACGACAAAGCCTTTGCCGCCTTATCATCCCAATCAAAGACGGAATTGTCCACGTCGCATTTCGTTCCAGGTGCAGGAAGAACGCCGTCCAGGAAATAATCCCGTAAAATGGCATCAATGCACTTGCTCGGTTGCGAGGTCGAGCAGTGGCCGTAGCCCTCTCGCTGCACGCTCACTGAGTTCGGGAAAAGGCTCGCCATCTTGTCCGCATAGCGGCCAGGAGTAACGGGGTCATACTCATTGCCAAGAGCAAGGATGGGGAACGACGTTTCCGAGGTGAAATTTCCCCAATGGCGTTCAGCACCGCGTGCCTGCCACGAGCCACTGCAGAGTGGAGCCAAGAACCCGAAGTAAGGCGCGAAGTGCGGCGAGTCCTCGTAAATGGGAGCTATGTGCTTGTCGTACATCTCAATGTCCCACACGGAACTCCCATCTGCCTTTGGCGCCGGCTGCCTCGAGTCACTGCAGGCGATGGCTTGGAATGCCTCGCTCTCATCCCCCTTCTTCGGGTGCAAGTTCAAAGGGAAAAGGAATTCCGACAGGTCGTGGTTCGCAATAGCTTCATACAAGTCATCTGCGAGATACCTCCACGTCACCGGCGAGTACATCGACCCAAAAACTCTGCCCATGAATCCGTAGTAAGTCAGTAACTGAGGCGGGTCACTAGAGGCCACGGGAATGGGGTGGACTCTCAACTTGTTCGCGTACGTCAAAACAACGTCTTTCAACTCCTCGGCAGAAGGAGCTAGCTTCGAGAGTTTGCACAATTCCGGGCCGCTTCGAACGCACTCGCTGAAAAAGTGGTCTAGCTCGGCTTCCGTATCCTTCATATTGTCCGACCACTGGCCGTCGTAGTAGTTCGGCACATCCACAACGCCATCAATAACAAGACGGTTCACATCTTGCGGGAACATATCTGCGTACGTCGACCCGAGCACACTGCCGTAGCTGAACCCCCAGTAGTTGAGCTTCGCGTCACCAAGCGCCTTGTGGAGTAGCTGCATATCCCGAACGACGAATGGCGTGCTCATGAAATTGAACAGCTCAGCATCCTCGTGCGCAAAGCAGACTTCCCCAATAAGCTCCATTTCGGCCAGCAGCGTGCCAATCTCATGTTTCATGGGCTTTTTGCCGTGCTGCCCAG
Organism: Starmerella floricola; assembly: GCA_030579735.1. Classification (NCBI taxonomy): domain Eukaryota; kingdom Fungi; phylum Ascomycota; class Dipodascomycetes; order Dipodascales; family Trichomonascaceae; genus Starmerella; species Starmerella floricola. The sequence goes on along the minus strand of JAKTRP010000009.1, from coordinate 217,492 downwards.
GATAGCCGTTGTTCTCGGTCAACAATTGGTAGTAAATTTGGGCCTCGCTGTCGTGGAAGCAACTCACTTGCGGCCAAGTCGCTCCAATGCCACGCGGGTCAAAGGACACGAGGTCGTACTTTGAGCCGAGCTTCTCGTCGAGAAACGACGCTGCGTTCACGTCGGGCGAGTCTCCAACCTGTCTCGTAATAAAGCCAATCCCGGAGCCACCAGGACCGCCGGGGTTCAGCAAAATCGAGCCTTGGACTTCGGAGCGCGGGGTCTTGCCCTTCCCGGCCTTGTACCTGACGACGGCGATCGTGGCATTGCGTTCATCATCATGGTTCGTATAGTCGAGCGGGGCATAGAGCGTTCCACAATCGAAGTCGTTGCCGTAATCTTTGCACTTGTACCACTGAATCTCGCCCCGGGCTGGCGTTCTGTGCCGTCTCCACGGCCACCACCACAGGAGGGATACAATTGCGCAGAGCACGAGCACCCTCTTCAGTATGGGCTTTCTTTTTTCTTGTCGCCTAGATTCGAATTCTAGGAGCGGAAGTGAATCTCTTGTGTCAAGGCCTTTCATTTTGGATACTTTTGTAGTGAAGAAGTTAAGTGTATATATATGTGTGAATACATGATGTAACTTGGGTGCGTTATCGTGACCCTGGTTCCTCCGTCCTGATAAGGACGAGCCGTCCGCCCGTGGTCAGGCATTCTTATCACGTGTAAATCGTCCATGGATGGATGTGGTTGTCTTCTTAGAGGACAACATTGATTCATGGCACGTTGTACACGGTGCTTAGAGCGTTAGAGCGGCTAGCACATTAGCCTTGTATATGGGCTCGCTTGAGGCCAACAGTGATCTGAACTTCATAGCAGGAAGTTGTACAGCTGTCGCTAGATAGCACCTCAAGCCCGCCTTGAGTCCTTAGATCGCTGGTAAATTCAGGCGAAGCGAGGTTTGCGTCAACGCGCACACGAAATAGGTGTAAGGTGTATAGGCTCCATAACTGGTACGTAAAGCACCTCGATATATCCTGACACCTTCACAACTACGTATCGAATCGTTACATCAAGCGCGAACCTGGGCGTATCAAACCTGGGCTTATCAAACCTAGGCGTATGACAAGTCACTTTATAGACTTCTGCACGTGTATCTGGCACGTACTTCAGACTTTACACTTAGAATACTAGCATATAGCAGCATAGAACATAGCATAGCACATAAGCATCTCACATACATAAATATCACATCACATACCACATAGCATATCGCATACGAGCGCAACCAGCTCAATGGCCGTTTCAGCGTACGTAAGTACGTTCGCTATGTTCACAAACGCGTGTAAGACCTAGATTATCTTTGTGCATACCCTACGCGGTCCCCAGAGACGCAGCCTTGGGTTCTGACAACCATTGGAAACTCAACCAAACAACAAGATTAATTTTTTAAATGCTCTAGCGCTCCGTCTACATGTATATAATTGCGTGGTCGTAACACGAATGTGGAACTGGCGTCCATAAAATACCCCGGCCCCGCGCGGCTTCCCCGCCCGGCTCCGTGAAAACTGAAACATGCGGCGCGAAGTGAGACATTTGATTTCACTATCGCCATATCCCCGTCGTACATAATGCGGGCCCCCGCCGCGTGAACTATTCATCTTACCAGCGACTAGACAGTACCCTAGGCACCGAGCTGACTGATGGCCTCGCTATCGAGCCAGACGGTTGTGCTGAACGACGGCACAAAAGCCACTATCCATCCCGTTTGGGACGGCTCCGAGCTTCCGCTTGAGCTCGTAGCTGCATTGTGTGTCGAGTACAATGCCGAGATCGACCGCGGCCGGTCCTTCCCGGAGACGCAGAAGCTGTTGCTAGAAACGTTCGAGAAGTCGTGGTTCTCCGGCGTGGCTGGCGTCATGATCAAGGGCGACGACACGTCCCCGTCGCTGCTCGAAGACTTCGATATTCTGGACTCGCACGAGTGCTTCGGCTCGTTCTGGATCCAGCCCTGCTTTCCAGGACGCAGCTCGCACATTTGCACGGCAAACCTCCTCGTAAAGCACCGCTTCCGCAAGCACGGCGTCGGCACGGCCATGGCCCAATGCTTTTTGCGCTGGGCTGTGCAGCTCGGCTACGACTACGCGCTATTCAACCTCGTTTACGACAGCAACGTCGCGGCGTGCCGGCTCCTGCAACGTCTAGGGTTCCGCGTGCTCACGGTTTTACGCGGGGCGGGTATTCTTAAGGGCTTTGACCGCCCCGTTGACGCGTTCGTGTTTGGCCGGAGCCTGCTCCCTGGCTCAGGAGGCACAAATGCCACGACACCCACGCAGCACGCCCTCCCAGCTACGCAGTCCTCGAGCTACAGTGCCCATGCCAGTGCGCATCCAACGCACGCAATGCACTCTGCACACTCGAGCGTGAGTGCAGTTTCCACGCCCGGAGCAACGCCAGGCACTGTACGTGGCATCGACGCAGCAATGCCTACGGCACAAGGCACACACCCCGCCCAAGCCACGGTCCAGGGCATGAACGTGGTAGACGGTATGGACGTGGACGCGTCACCGAGCGAGTCCAGCAAGGACTCGTCAATTGAGTCTGTCGGAGGCCCGCCACGCACGCCGCTGCCCGAGGAGTACGAGAACGTGCGTGGCTACTTGCTCACGGGCGAGTACCCCGTGCACACGACGCGGGTCGAACGCACACGCATCCGGTCGCGAGCACGGTCGTACGCCGTGCGGGACGGCGTGCTTCTGTTCAAGCGCACGGGCCAGCCCGTCGTGGCGAGCGAGGCCGACCAGGTGCGCATCACGACGGAAATGCACCGCGAGAACCACAACGGCATCAACAAGCTGCAGAAACGGATCATTCAGTCGTACTACTGGAACGGCGTGCGCGATACGATCGTGAAGGTCATCCGGAACTGCCCAGAATGCCGCGCAGCGAGCACGTACCGGCCGGGCATGATCGATCCCGAGCTCGAAGCGGCTCAGCCCGCGGTCACGCCAACAGCGCCTGCACCGGCAGACCTCAGCAGCTTTTCGCCGCTCGCGGGCAGTGCAGCCTACCTCGCAGACCCGCAGGACCCGGGAAGCATAGTCTACCTTCCACCGGAGAACGAGGACGACGAGTACATTCCTGAAGAAGACCTCGACCTCGGCCTCGACTATGACGACGTCGACTACGAAGAAGATGACGACGACGGCGAGTAGCTGGCTACGCACCGTTCAAGAACCTTTCTTTCATTCCGCACTCTCTCTAGCATTAGCATTTACATTCGCATCTACTATATATTCAATAATAATCTGGGCACTCTCGACAAAGGATCTGAAGAAAACACAATGGCGAGTGACCAGGCACCAACAAGACGATTCAACAATCATATCTCGCGCACCCAATGCCTCGACAAGCGGGTACTCAAGGACCTGAAAACTCAACTGTGATCTGACTGGAAACGAATACGACGTTCTAACAATCCTTGGGCATCAGATGCCTCGACTAGCGGGGACCCAATGAAACCGACTCACACTGACCACACGTTTTGGACATTCTTATTGGGTATTCTAATGATACTTAGGGAGCTGAAGGTCAAGGTCGGCCGGTTTTACGGACACTTGCATTCATTTCGCGCTATACGACGCATTTCAGGGTACGGACAAGCTCCAGGCTTGTGGGGTAACCCCGGGCACGCGCATGATGCACACGGCCTGGAAGGACGGGCATACAGAGAAAAAACATGCAAAACGCCATGCACGACCCATGCACAGCGTCATGCACGACCCCGTACACGACGTCATGCACGCAGCCGTGCACAGCCTTGCCTACATTAGTGGCACACCCCGCTTAAGCTACATCTAGCCGCGACGAACCAAAGTCAAATTTTTGGACGCTCTTATGGCCGTCGGTCTCCTTTGGCGAACGCAGATATTTGTTTGGTTGAGGTTGTGTATTTGCACCACACATTTTTATTGGTCGTTCATCAGGTACTACCTAAACATGCATGGTGGGGTGGTGCGAGTTACCCTGCCCACATGAAGATCGGCATCGGGCAAATCACGTCGACGGCGAGCCTGAAGGCGAACGGCGAGGCCGCGGCAAGGCTCATCGAGCGGGCAAAGGGCCGTGGTTGCGAGGTCCTGTTTCTGCCTGAGGCGAGCGACTACATAGCCGGCTCGCCAGAAGAGACAGTCGAGCTCGCCCAGCCACTCGACTCGTCGCCGTTTTTCGGGGCCCTGAAAACAGCCCTAACACGGTATCCCATGCATGTTAGCGTTGGCGTGCACGAGCCAACCGAACCAGCCAGCTCGCGTGTCCGGAACACGCTGTTGTGGGTCGGGCCGAACGGGTCCGTGCTGAACCGATACCAAAAGCTCCATTTGTTCGATGCCGACGTCCCCAATGGCCCGATTCTGCGCGAGTCGCGGTCTGTCGAGCCCGGTCAGAAGTTCCCCGAGCTCATTGAGTTGGGAGGGCTCCGCATTGGGCCCCAAATTTGCTACGATATCCGGTTCCCTGAAACGAGCCTCGAGCTACGCCGCCGCGGTGCAAACGTGCTTGTTTTCCCGTCGGCGTTCACTGTAAAGACCGGGAAAGTGCATTGGCGCGTGTTGAACCAGACGCGGGCCATCGACTCGCAGTGCTTTGTTGTCAGTGCTGCACAGGTTGGCCAGCACGACGCAGAGGGTAAACGTCAAAGTTACGGCCACTCGCTAGCTATTGATCCGTGGGGCGAGGTTCTTGCTGAAAGCACGAGGAACGACGAGGACCTGCTCGTTGTCGACCTCGACTTAGCCCGCATCCCTGACGTGCGAGGTAACATGCCGTTGTGGGACCAGCGTAAGGGCGTGCCTACGGAATAGCCATATTTTCATATAGACAACGCTCCATACAGGCCACACTTTCATATGTATTAGAACGGTCGTGAACTCATGGCAATTTGGCCTGCAGCTCTACGAGTTTTGCAAGCTCCTGCGACAAGTCGAATAGCAAGTCCTGCTTGCGTTGCTGGTAGTCTGCGAGCAGACCCTTCTCGACTTGGGTGCGGAACGCAAGGGCCTTTGTGGGCTCTAGACCTCGTCTCTCCGGCTCAGTCTCCATTTTGTTCACGGTTTCTCGCATTTTCTGTACAACGCGAGCGGCCATGTCGAGGGTATCGAGTCCCTCTTGTTTCGAGTGACGCAGGTCTTGAAGCTCGAGTTGGAGCTGGAGTTTTAGCAAACTATCATTTTCTGACGTATCTTCTTCCGCAGGGCTCGATTGAGACGGTGCCAGCACAGACAGTTTCGGTAGGTCCTGGACCTCCCTCGCAAGGGCTTCAGTGCGGTTGCTTGCCTCAGCACGGGCCTTCAGAGCGAGCGTGAGCTCCTCCATGAGCTTCGCAAGTTCCTGCATGGACATCGTCCTGTAGTGTGCGCGTCTAATAAACCGGTTTTAGTATGCACGCCTACACTCAACGCCCACACAAGCACACACACTAGCTCACGCACACACGAGCCTGGCCTGCTTCTCTACACACGCCAAAAGCGAAGGGCCCGAGTTGTGGCTGCGTTGAGGCCGCTTAGTCACGCAAGGCACAGGTCGCCCGCGCTCCTTCGGCTTTGTTTGGGAGCAGTAGGGTACTGGCCCCCGTTGTTCGCTCGAGCCTTAACCGGGGTGCATATCAAGCATGTGTCTGCGACGTTCCCAGGGCACGGTTCCGGAGAGCCGCCACTACAAAAGGACGCACTCTTGACCTGATAAACGTTAACGGAACAAAGTGAAAACTCCTCTGCTCAGCCTCGACAATGCTACGCACGGCCCAGCAGCTTCGCAATGTCATCACTATTTATCACAGCCCGGCCAGCAAGGCCTCGCAGGAGCTCGTGAAGAAGGTTGCTCGCGTCACGGCCGATCCGTCGAGCCACCGCTTCGACGTGAACATCGAGGAGGGAAACCCGACGCTCGACCAGCTCAATACTCTGAAGTCATATACGCCCCTGCTGGCGAACATAACCGATCCTAAGGACCTTCCACGGCCGACGCTCGTGTCCTGGCTCGATGGCAAGGTCGCGGTCAACAACGAGATCCGAGCAAACGCGATTCTGAACCACGCGGACGATGCCAAGGACGACGATTGAATACCTTTCTCATGAACATAGATATGTAGACGAGTGCTACGTACTTAACGATTCTTCCATGTATGATATCGCCATGTACTATAGTTTCAGCTGCGATAAACCAGCTAGTCCTAGTTCACGAATTCTTTAAGGCCAATGTGTTTATTGAGGACGTGCTCGGCTTATCGAGGGAGTGCTCGGCTTATTGAGAGAGCGCTCGGCTTCTTGAGCGAATGCTTGGCGGATTACACGGCCACGCGCAATCCGGTACTCTACGCGCTGGCTTGCTGCACGCACTGGCTAAACGCCAAAGCTGTACCCTATTAAATCTATGAGCTTCCGGCGTATCCACCACACTAGGTTTCCTCACACTGGTTACATCTTGTTTGTGTAGGACTTTGTCTCTATACGTTTGAGGTTCCGCTGGCCCCAGAGCCTCACAGCCTAGTCTCTGGCTTAGTTAAATCTACTTCATTAATTAATTAGCCCACTCGTATCTTGCTCGCTAGATAAGGACTGGCTGCCACGAGGCCGCATTCGGGATTGCCCTTTTGGGTAATAGCATGAGCCCCTACTTGGGATATATAGTAGAAAGCGCGCACCACTTCGTGGACGCTCGAGTCATGAAGGACGCTGCATTGTACGAAAAACAACTCGCCGATTACTATCGCGACCAAGCAAGGCCGCTGAACTCGCCCTGGCACGGATTTCCGCGTACAGGCAGTAAGCGGCTCATGGGCGGGAGCATGGCAGCTGCGAATGCGATTGACCAGACCTCGCAGACTATTTTCAACGACCTGCGTATGCTTTATTCCACGCGCACGAGGTACCATAGTATCGGTTTCGAGGTGCATTCGTGGTGGAAGCCCCTGAAGTCGCTGGGCAGCGGGACGTTTGGAGACGTGTACTTGTTCCAGAAGGCACCGCCAGGGCCGTCTCAGCGAGTGACGAATGCTGCAGTGAAACGCATCAAAGATGTGTTCAGCAGCTCGATCAATCTCCGGCGGGCCGTGCGCGAGCTCAGAATCATCAACCACCTCCGCGGCCACCCGAACGTTGCGTCCCTTGGCGAGGTCGACCTCGTTCGCAACTCGGCCTTCCCGGGCCTCTACTTGTTCATGGAGTTCATGGATATGGACCTCGCATCAGCTCTCCGCCAGGGGTCTGAAGTCTTTACGGAATGGCATGTGCCGCACATCTCGTTCCAGTTACTGTGTGCCGTGAGCTACATGCACAGTGCTGGCATTGTTCATCGCGACTTGAAGCCGAGCAACATTCTTATTACAAGGACAGGCACCGTGAAAGTTTGCGACTTTGGTCTTGCGCGCGGAATCCTCGCCGAGTCCGAGATCGCGAACTTCGACGACCGCGATAAGTACACCGACTACGTCACTACACGCTGGTACCGCGCCCCAGAAATCATTCTCAAGGTCGATAAGTACCACTACGGGCTCGACATGTGGGCCGTGGGCTGCATTATGGCCGAGCTTGTGCTTCGGCGCCCGCTGTTCCGAGGGTCGAGTGCTGCTGAACAGCTGTACCGCATCATTGAAGTCATTGGCGTGCCACCTTACAACCTGGCAAACTGCAGCTCAACAACAACAAACTCAATAACGGAGACCCTCAATGCCACGAGCCACCAGCCTCCGTTGTCACGGCCGCTGAACATGATCTTCCCTCCGCGGCTGTCCAAGGATTTCGTGGCTCTCCTGTCCCGCATCCTGCTCTACGTGCCGGACCAGCGATTGACAGCCGCGGCTGCTTTGAAGTCCCCGTACTTCAACACGGTGCGGTACTCGTCGCATGATGTAGATGCGAACTACCTCACTTCGTGTCCGTTTAAACTGAATGTCGACTTCGAGTACGTGAGAAGCAATCAGTTAACGGCGGTCCTCGAGGAGGAGGTCCACGCAATCCAGCGTGGGGGGTGAATTTGTGTACGATCTACTATGAATTGGCGACAGCAGTACGAATTGAGTGCTACTAGAGCTCACACGACTAAGGTAGCATGTGAGATACACATATACGTATGCCTATACACATACATATACATGCGTACATGTCTACATGCGTATATGTGTACATGCATAAATATCTATATATTTGCGAATTTCCATACGTACACGCCTGTGTGCACAAATATGTGGATACTCAATATAAATTGCGTTCGTGCTATTGTGTCCATTGGTATCGCGATGCCTATGAAAGTAGGTCGTGCGTGTATTTGTGGCCAACCCTGACCTCGCGCATTCATCTCGACATTCCAGATCCTTGCGATGGACATCAGCGATCTCCAGCGAAGAGTGTCTAGGCACTTCTTCGATCTCGTGGACGAGGATGCTAACCCGCTGGTAGTGGCGCTGGCATTGCAGGACAACAGCAGTGTTGGTCTCCAGCACTACGCGGACGAGTTTCGCGAGCTGCACGAGGAAGTACGCCAAGTCCTGCGATCCCGCGTTGAGGAGAGCTACCAGGGCTTCAACGAGAGCGTTGGTGTGTATCAGCAAGTTGTGGGCTCGTTGAAATCTGGCCACGAGACGATCCAGGGCAACCGCGGTGAGCTCGAGAAGCTGCACACCGACTTCAGCAAGAGCCGGCCCATTCTCAAGGAGCTGCATGAAAAATCGTCGAGGTTCAAACGCAAGCTCGAGATCCTCGCGGACCTTGAGATCTTGAAGGAATTGCCCACGAAGTTCGAGGGCAGTGTCGCGAGTAAAGACTTTGGCGAGGCCCGTGTCCTGCTGAGCCAGGCCCTCGAGATCGTGAACTCGCGGAACTTGCACAGCCATGCAACTATAAAGCCAATGCACAACTACGTGCAGTCGCAGCGGTCCCAGCTCGTGGCGAAACTCGTGGACGAGATGCATGCCACGATCTACCTCGAGTCGCCGTACTCGCAAAAACGGTTAGAGCCCGACAATAAGGACTACGAAGAGTTTATGCGCGGGCTGCCGTCGTTGCCCGAGTCTCCGCGCACGAACCCAGAAGAAAACAGCTTTGCGTATCTGGGCATGCTCATGCAAACACTCGCTACTTTGCAAAGCCTCGGAGACAGCTTGGACACTTTGCTCAAGTCTACGCCTATGCACCTCCACGAAATATGCGTTAAAACAAGCATGGAAGTCATTACAGACCTAAAACTCACTCCAGAAAGGCTGCAGGGCGCTGCGCAGGGCCAGACGTTGCTCGACCAGTTCCGGTTCATTGAAAAGGGTGCTTTGACGACGCTTGCCACGTCCCTGTTCCACAAACTCACGAAGTTCATGGAAGCACAGCGTGCAGTCACGGAGATTGCGGCTCAGTTCGGCGTCGTGTACAACATGAACCGCGTGTGCACGCTCGTTATTCAAACCGTGAAGTCTTTCCTCCTCAGTTACATCGGCGGTGAGCCCGGCACAACCCCGCAAGCAGCATCCCGGAGCTACTCACCGCTGCGGCCACAGATGCAACGGCAAACAACGACAGACAATGTTTCGCGCATATCACGGTCTCGGCACGGCGGCCCCGTGTTCGAGTTTGGGCCCGACGACGAGGACACAAAGGGCCTGCGAGACTTTGAAACGCTGCGTGAGTCGCTGAAGGAGAGCATTCCTGGTCTGCTCGCCGATGATCCAAGCCACTTGTTTGCCGAGACGAAGCAGCAGGAAAGACTCGAGGTTGTTGCGCCGGCCCATATCCTGAATATTTGGCCCCTTCTCGAGCCCTCGGCCCAGTTTTTTGAGAAGGCACACAAAATCGCTCAATCCCAGGAATCTCGCCAACAGTTCGACAATTTCCTGGATGCATTTTTGCAGCAGTCGTTCATTCCGCGGCTCCAGGAGGCGTTCAACGATGCTATCGACGATATCGCCGAAGACTCCACGGCCATGGAGGAAATGCGCAACTGGCGGTCTGTATCCCAGCTGCCCATCGTGAACTGCGCGGCTAAGTTCGTTGAAACCATAGGTTTGCTGAGCCAGCTTCTCGATACGGGCACGAGCTACCGCGAGGACTACGCAAACATTCTTGTCGGGCTCCTTTCGCGCGTAGTCGAGTTCTTCACAGCCCAAATCGAGAGCCGGTTCTTGACGTCGGCTGTGGGCTCGGACTCGGGCGCTGCGTCGGGAGGCACAGGCAGTGCTGGTAACACGACGAAGAGCACGAGCAGTAGCAGCAAAAACCGGTCCTTTTTCAGAGTCTGGGATTTTATTAGTCGTAACCCGGGGCTTGTCGAGACAATGCACCAACATTTCGAGAGCCACAAGCACACGGCTGCACTAGAGAGCGAGTTCAAGGTGTACTTATCGAAACGGCGCACGCCAAGGCACCGGGCCTCGCAAATCTTCATCCAAGATTTGCTTGATCTGCGCATATTCAAGCAAGTGGCGTTGCTCATCACGAGCGTAAGATGGTTCGTTGTCCGGCTGCGTAAGATGCGCCGCGTAGCAACCACGGACGCATCGAAAACGAGCGATAACTTTTCAACTCGTGTCCGAAAACGCTGGTTCCTGCTGGACTCGTCAGCTTCAACAAGAGGAGCCGGTGCTTCGGGAGCCGCGCCGTCAACAATGGCCGAGTTCAACAACGTTGTCGATGCATCTGCAATGCTAGGAGGCCGATGCCTCAACGAGTTCGATTCAGCAATCTCGAACCTCGAAAGCTTCACGTTCAAGGCGCTTTGCTCGTTGAGGACTGACGAGTTCTTCCGCATCGTTTACTACTTCGACCAAATGATCGTGAACCGCGATTTCCATAGCAGCGACCGCGGCGAGGAGCGCGACCCCGTTCTCGACAGGCTGCAGCAAGAGCTCTCTCTGGCCGCGCAGACTTTTGAGGGCATCCTCATCAACTCAGACTACAGGTTCCTGCTCGGCGGCATCCCGAGCTTTATGAACGAGCTGTTCATTTTGGAGGGCGAGAACATCAACGACATGAACGAGGGCGGGCAGAGCCAGATCCTCACGAATATCTTCGCCCTGCAGCAGATGCTCACGTCCATTGTTGACGACCCTCGGAACGTGAATTTCTCGCGTGCCACGACATTTTACGAACTGTTCAGACTGAACCCGACCTTGATCATAGACAAAGCGCGTGATGGCGAGACTGACGATCTCGAGCACGACGATCTCAAGCTTTTGCTCGAGATTCGACACCGCAATGCGTCGGGAACAGCTACATCGCATGCGTTCGGCACGCTGTCAACGCACCTTGCACAGCTCGACGAGATTTTCAATGGGAACAAATCGGCAGGGCCTGCAAGTGCAGCAAGCAATAAGGGCGCTGCTGCGGCTTCAACCGCCACGGCGCCTAAGACAAGTGCCGCGACTACAAAAAGCAGTACAGCAACGCTGAAGGGCGCAAGCAGCGCTGGTTCGGCAGTAAAACCGATCGAGCCTCTGCACCCGAATCGCTCATCGTCTGTTGAGCCACTCAGGCCGAAATCATCACGCTCACAGTCTCCTGAGAAAACTAGTGAAGCCGTAACTCCGAAGGCGAGCTCAAAGGCATCCAGCAAGCAGCCGGGTCCCGAGCTACCACCGCGCTCACCGAACCAGGAGCAGAGCAAGACTGCTCGGATCCAAGCTCAGCAGCCAGACCCGAACGATGCAGCGAGGAAACTTCGCGAGGACCGTGAACGCCAGCTTGCTGAGCAAAAGAGGCAGCGCGAGCACGAACTGCAAAGTGCAGCGCAGGCAGAGAAGCTCAGGCGGGAGCGCGAGGCTCTGAAGTCGCAGTCACAGGAATCGCTCGATTTAGGGCTCGGTCGCCGGCCTAGCCAGCCCGAGTCGAGAGAAGCCACACACGCCGTGCAGGCAGCAGCAAGAGCCGGTGGAGTGCAAGCACAGCACGCAATGGCAAACGCCATGGACCAGGGCCAGAGAGCAGCGCCACTGACTGCCGCAGCACCCTCTTCAAATGCGGCCAAGTCCCCGTTGTTGAACCACAGACCGCGGTTCGAGTCGCACCACCCGCTTCCGCAGCAACCGCCACTTCCTCAGCAAGTGCACCAGGCTCCGCAAGCGCACCAACCCCAGCAGTTTTCGCAATCCCAGCAGATTTCGCAAGCCCAGCAGGTTCCACAAGCCGAGCATGTGCACCAGGCTCCACCACAGCCCCAGGCTCCGCCAAGGCAGCCAAGCCCGGCACGCCAACACATACCTCGCGAGGTTCCGCCGCGGTCCCAAAGCACGCAGCCGCAATACGCACCGCCACGCTCTCAAAGCTCACAGCCAAGACGGCCCTCGGCTCCAACTGTGAACACATCGCTTCCACCAAGAAGGGACTCTGACTCTTCGCCGCAGACCCCAGATCAGCCCTCGTCGCAAAGACGCGAGCGGCCACGAACGCCCTCTGAAAAGGCCTTAGAGGCTGCTCAGCGAGTAAAGGTAAGGCAGCTGCCGTCTCCTCGAGGCCATAGGAACTCGTGAAGCACGTTAATAGAACTCGTGAAGCACCATTAGAATACTAGTAAATCACATCGAGTAAGCATGCGACTGTGACTTTCACGTATTTATGTATCTTATCTGCATTGAATTATTCAGGAAACGGGACGCAAGCATACAATGCGTCATGGCGAAGACCAACGAGGAGTCTCAAGACTTGCTTCTCCGCATTAGCGAGGCACACACTACACAAAGCAAGTAAGTCTTTGCAGGTGCTCCGATGCATTACTTGTATCGTGTGCACTTGAAGACACATATCTGGGTATAGTCAGATCAGGCCTTGCTAGCTCAATCGGAAGAGCGTGTGACTCTTAATTCGTATCTCCGTATAAGATTCATCACAAGGTTGGGGGTTCGAGCCCCCCGTAGGGCTTATCTTTTTGGCGATGGCGATCTTCTCGATCTCTTCTCCTCCTCCTTACCTCGGGATCTCATATCGATAACGAGACCAATTACTTTTTCGACTACTTTTTTTCAAATGTTTCCTGAATACACAGTGATTACAATGCCGTTCCACTTCATACGAAAGCCGTTCAAGAACTAATACATCTTTTTTTCACTTCCGTTCCATGCATCGAGACGACGTCGACTTCAAGTTTCGTTCGCCTTCTTTTTGGCAGACCCCGTGACCCACGTAAATTGAGGAGGGACATCAACACTTTGAAAAATCACATCTCTGTTCATACTATAGAACGGCCGCATAGAACGACGTACGTTGATGAGTGAGGCGCTGCGTGAACAGGGAAATGCTTTTTTCAAGCAAAAAGACTATAAGAGCGCTATAGAGAAGTACTCAGAGGCCATCGCAGCCGACCCACAGAACCCGCTTCTGTATGGAAATCGCTGTGCTGCGCTCATGGCTCTAAGCCAGTACGAGCAGGCATTGCAGGACGCGCAGAAGACGAACATACTAGACTCGTCGAACCCAAAGCATTTAGTGAGACTGGCTAAGGTCACTGGGTTGCTGGGTGATCCCGATGCGGCTCTCGAGCTGTTTGCGAAGGCTTCGGCACTGTCGAGCACGGCCGTCACGTCTTCAGAAACACTGCCGTTCTTGGAAATGCAGCGTAACCTAAGCCAGGCCCGCCAGCTGTCTGGGAAATCGGCGCTTTACGCGCTTGACGCGGCCCGACGCCACTTGGGCAAGGGCGTCGAGGCACCATATAGCTGGAGGCTGCTCGAGGCCCGGCAATTGAACGCAGCCGGGCGCTCGGCCGAGGCCGAGGGCCTCGCTGTGACGTTGTTGCGCATCAAGCAGACGCCCGAGGCTTTGGTTGTGCGTGCGCAGCTCTTGCTCGCGAACGGCGGTGACATAGAAACGGCCGTTGCCCACTTCCGGCAGGCATTGCAGCTCGATCCGGACAATGCCGAGGCGAAAAAGATGTTCAAAGGCGTGCGGAGCATTGAGCAAGCGAAGTCGCAGGGTAACGATGCATTTAAGGTGCGCAACTACGCAGAGGCCATCGAGAAGTACTCGCAGGCCATCGATCTCAGCAAGAACATGGGCCTTTCGGGGCAAACGCTATCGAAACTGTACTCTAACCGTGCTTCTACGCAGTCGTTGCTCGGCAACCACAAGGAAGCCCTCGCCGATGCGGACGAGAGCTTGGAAATCGATCCCACTTTCATAAAACCGTTGCGGCTGCGTGCACGCACGCTGCTCAAGCTCGAGAAGTACGAGGAGAGCGTGCAGGCGTTCAAGAAGGCCGCGGAAACGGACCCGAGCGACCGCCAGATTCGCCAAGAGCTGCGCGACGCCGAGCTCGAGTTCAAGAAGTCGCAGCGCAAGGACTTGTACAAGCTGCTCGAGGTTGAGAAGACGGCATCCTCCTCGGAAATCAAGAAGTCGTACCGTAAGCTTGCCCTGCGGTACCATCCCGACAAGAACCCGGGCGACGAAGTGGCTGCCGACAAATTCAAGGAGATTACCGAGGCGTACGAGACGCTCACGGACGACCAGAAGCGTGCGCGCTACGACTCGGGTGTCGATTTACAGGACGACTTTGGTGGATTCGGCGGCGGTGGCTTCGGCAGCGGTGGCTTCGGACAGGGTGGCTTCGGAGGCGGCGGTGTCGACCCCTCAGTGTTGTTCCAGATGTTCGGCGGGGCTCAAGGCTTTGGCGGTGGACCGCAGAGCTTTGGCTCCCAGGGCTTCGGACATCAGTATAATGGATTTTAATACCTGCATAAGTATGTATAGATTGTACGCATACATAACTGACGATCGTAGTCTGCGGCGCCATGCATACACAGGTCATGGGCGTACAGGAAAACGTGGTCTTATGGCGTGAGGCGTGTCACGAGAATTTCGAGTTCGCCTCGGTTCGCAAGGCCTCTCTGTTATGTCTTCATGTTGTGCTCGTGTCGTGTAATCTCGAAGTTCTCGAGTTATGAGTTCATGCCGTTGCTGGCCTGGATGTGGCATCGTTCATGATATTGTCTTTGGCTTCACGATTTCGTACTCGTTTTGTGTAATTTCCATGTTCTCAAGTATCTCTAGTTTCCGATGCTTTCGGACCATTAATGGTTTGAAATCGTCTGTCGCTTCACGCGTACGCGCCCGCTATATGTAATCTCACAGGCCCCAAGCATTTCAATTCCCAATGTCTCGGTGCCATTCTTGGCCTTCATAAGTGTGTTGTATTCTCAAGTTCTCAAGTTCATATCTCTCCCGATGCTTCGTAGCTTGGTTTCGTCTTGGTTTCGTCTTGGTTTGTACCCGCGTTGCAATTCTCTCGATCCCCTTGCCGTTCGTAGTATGTCGACTTCCGAGTGGCCAAGAAGTCAATTATTATTATATTACACTGAAATTTTAGTCGACCAATTACGTATGTCCACTAGGAATGCGCTGGCCTAAGAGTTCATGCACAGCAGCCAAAACACTTGGCCTTGCCGCTCTCATTATCGTTGCGCTGTTCGTGGCGCTGGCCGGCGCCCGGCGCTTGTGAGGTTGTGTACTGGTTATTGTCCTGGTAGTTTTTCGGCACGGCGTCGCGCTGGGCACCGGTCGGGTTCGATTGCGTCGGGTCGACGGCGTTGCTCGCTGCCGCGGCCGGGGCGGCCTGCTCGGCAGCGGGTGGGTTCTGTGCTGTTGGCGGCACCGACTGTTTCGCGGTTGGCGTGCCCGCCGCCAAGCTCGAGTCCTGGCCCTGTGCGTCTTGCGCGTGCGTGCCCGACGGCTTCGACTTGCGGGCCGCGTAGCCGTGGTGGTGTCTCGACTGGCCCGGCGGGTTCGGGTGCCCGTAGCCGTGCAGGTTCGGCTTCTTGTTGCTCGAGTCAAACCCCTTGCGGTCGTTCAGCAACATCCAGTCGTATTCGCCGTCCTCGACCTCGCCCACGGATTTCAGGGCCTCTGTCATGAGGTCGCGCATGTAGTCGTAGTTCGGGGCCTCCTCGAAGTGCAGGTTCCGCACGTACGTCATGTACTCGGCGAACTGCGGCGGGAAGCCCGCGCACAGCACGCTCACTTTTGTAACACGCTTTTTCTCGCCGATTTTCTCGTACTTCTGCTTGTTCGTTTGCGCCTTCAGGCCCTGCCAGGGCAGGCCGCCGCGCAAGAAGTACATGAAAACGTGGCCGAGCGCCTCAAGGTCGTCACGCCGGCTCTGCTCGCGGCCAAGGTGCGTATTAATGCTCATGTAGCGGGCCGTGCCGCTGAGGCTCTTGCGCTCGCGGTACGGAATGTGCTGCAGCGTTACGGGGTCGCGGTACTGCTTTGCCATGCCGAAGTCGACGACGTACACGAGGCTCGCTGTCGGCGTGTTCGGCCGCCCAATCAAGAAGTTGTCTGGCTTGATGTCCCGGTAGATGAGCGAGCGCTCGTGGATCGTTTGCACGCGCGAAATCATCTGTCTCGCAACCATGACTACGGTCTTGAGTGTGAACTTGCGGCCGCACCAGTCAAACAGGTCCTCGAGCGACGGGCCGAGCAGGTCGATAACGAGGATGAGGTGCAGGCCCTCCTGGCCGAAGTAGTAGACGTTTGGGATGCCGAGCGAGCCGCGCAGCGTTTTGTACGCACGGTACTCGTCGCGCAGCTGGGGCGCCTCGCTTTTGCGGGGCTCAAACTTGATGGCCACAAGCTGGTGATTCAGCATGTTCGTGCCGTCGAAGATAACACCGAACGAGCCCTCGCCGATCTTCTTGCCGACGCTGTAGTGCACGCCGACAATGCTCTGGTGAAGGTCGCGCGTCATCTCAAGGTGGAGGGGCCGAGGTTAGCACGAATTTCGCAGCCGGTCAAGTAAGTTAGGTGAAGAATCGCTAGACTGGGGAAAGGTGCCGGAAAATGCTGCTCCGCCCGTCCTCGCCGTGAGTAAAAAGGTCTTAAGGGGTGCGCGACTCCAAGATTCGGAACTGCCTCTTAATACCTGCGTTTCGAAGCGCGTGATGCCTGGAAAGTGTCCGGTCCGTGGGGTGCTGGCTGCCTGCAAGAAGGGGAAGTTTGTGCTCTGTCGGGGCGGGTCGTCCTGCTGACGTCTTCGCAGGGGCTGGGTGACTAACGCAGATTGATAGGACTTTTTTGGCGTCGGCCAACGCTCGCCAGCTTAGGGCACGGGTCCCGCTGGCGCCTTGGCCGGCTGCATGCAGCCCCGTAAAGGCAGCACAGCCCGCCGCCACAAACCTCGCGACGTTTTTCGGACGCACCGTCGAGGCGGGCTGAACGTAAGAGCCTGTGGCGCGGGTCCTTATTGTCGGCGCTTCCATGAATGCGCTGGTTTGAGGACCGATAGCCACGCCGCATTCGGGTATCCAATACGCGCCTAGCCCTACGATGATGACTCTGCTCTGGGGTCACCCACGCTGTGGTCACCCTACTCGCTGCTCCCAGACCGTGCGTGCGGGCTGCCCTGGTTTGCCTGGCGGTCCCTGCAATTTTCGCCATCGCATCACATGCATATATGTACCTCCCTGCATGCGCCCGCCCAGCCGAGCCTGATCGTGCGGCCGTGATGCGCGCAGGCACGCTGATGGGGCCGTGACAGAAGCTTCGGTTAATTACAACTGTGCGCAGTTGCTTTCGTGGCCAGCAGTATTGCCTCGTTTACAAGGCTTGCTCTCCAGCCTCGGTAGAGACCGGGGTAGTAGAGAAGGTGGTGGTGGGCAGTGGTCGTCCGTGCGGCTTAGTCCACCGAGGTTTGCTAACTTGGCTGAGCTTCGTGTCGGGATAAAACTCGGCGAACGCGTTGAGTCAATTAGCAACGGCAATTTGAGCGTGCAACATATGTAGTTCAATTGTTTAGACATGGAGGGCGGGGGTACAAAGGGCGGAAGATGTTTTTTGTAGACAGTGTAAACAGTGCGTGGGTTTCATGTCCTGCAGTAAACATAGTTGTTTATATATGTCTGCATACGTCTAGGCATGCGTATTCTTTTTAATTTTATGCGTAATACACAATTCGAGCTTGTTTGCTGCGTTAATGGTCGTACTGCGGTCAATACCTCAAAGTCGGTGATGCCTTTCTCGGGGCGAAGGGGGCTTGTAACGGCTATGCAGGTCGAGGCTGCATTCGGGTCAGGCACCATTTCCCGAGCCATGGAAACGCATAGGTGTATATAAACAAGCATTTTTGAAGCGAGCAAACAATTAAATAAGAAAGTATAAATAAATGTCAGACTCTCCACCGCACGCATTCATCGGCCCACGCCATCACAAGGGCGTGCTCCTGTCAACCGCGAATGACATCCCCGGCTACGAGATCACTCGCATCCACGGCATGGTCTACGGCACGTACGTCGCAACCGCCTCGAAAGGATTCCGGACTATGCAGAACAAGAATGGCGAGTATATCAGGTACCGCGATCAGGCCGTGCTCACGCGAGACGCCGCAGCGAACCGGCTCATCGACGCCGTGATTGAGTCTGGCGGTAACGCTGCATACTGCATGCGTTTTGACACGGCGTACCCGCACGAGGGGCTCGTGGAAGTGACTTGCTATGCTACTGCTGTAGAGCTCGCTCCTATATCACGACCGAAAACCCTGTGAACACAGGCGCATGCGTCCACTGATTAGGCTGCACATGTTTGCTCCCCAGTTAAACATGAATTAATGACACATAGTATTGAAACACGAATAATTCTAGTCCAAATCAACTGCAATTCCCTCGTGGGTATCTCAAGGACTCTGTGTCCTAGCCTGGCAGAGTGACTCCGACTCCCGTCCATTGCATAACTATTCAAATGCCCTGAAGTCTCATGTTTGGGCTATACGCCTGCACCCCCCTTGAGGCCGCACGTTTAGATATGCATTGGATTTGCACAGGCGACACGCGTTGGACGCGCGTTGGACACGCTGGAGACACATTGAAGATACATTGGAGACAGATTCGAGACAGATTCGAGACGCGCATTAAGGAAGCGCATCTGTAGAACGGCATTGCTGCACACACAGACTTCCATAGCACTATCCTCGCATGAAATCAGCCATCCATTCCGAACTTGTGCTCGTCCCGATCTCTACCTTGCAGTCCTATGTACGCGGTTGAGTGGATGTGATACGCGAACGACTTTTGTGCCATTGCCAATTAGAATAATGTTTTTAACACAGTGCAATTGCTTATAGCTCATCAAGCACGCGTGTTTTTTCATATGTTCTATGTGAACCGTTGGCTGCATGGTGGACAATGCACATATTCAGTATGGTGGTGGAAAGGGTACATTTTTCACGCAGATCGATGTACGCGGACCTGAACGTGCCGTGGCCCGACGGTCCACAGGCAGAAGCGAAGCTCGCAGAGGTCCTTGCGTTTCTGCAGCTTCTGAAATACGACGTTTGTGCAGTTAATGTCGAGGCAACGACCGTCAAGGCGGCGAAGCAAGTGCTGGCCACGAGCTTCACGCCGGCCGTTCTAGACCGGCTGCAAACAAGGTTCAAGGGCCTGAAAATCTTACGCCGCGTCACGCTCGTGCTCGATGATCAAAGCGCCCACCCGAACGTTGCACAGCTCTCGGCCGAGCCACACAAGTTTGACGTCGTGGCTGTGCTCCCACGCACGGAGAAGCAGCTGCAATCGTGTGCGACGCAGCTCGACATTGACCTCGTGTGCATTGATACAAAGGGCCGCTTGCCGTTTGCGCTCCGGCACAAACTTGTAGGTGCAGCTGTGAAACGTGGCGTGAGACTCGAGGTGTGCTATAACATGGACAAGCCCGCGTCCTTACGCCATGCCATTGCGAACACGGGCATGCTTGTTCGTGCATCGCGAAACCGCGGAATTGTTGTGAGCTCGGGCGCCTTGACACCGGCGGGCCTGCGGGCTCCTCTCGACGTCGTGAATCTAATGACCGTGTGGGGTCTCAATGCCGGGGCTGCCCGGGACAGCGTGGGCAAAACAGCCCTTGAGGCGGCGACGCAGGGCGTTTTGCGAGCCTCGAGTGCGAAGCAAGCTGTGCTTTTTGTAGAGGACAAGGCCGACCCGCCTGCGAAACGCCGTAAAACGAGCGGGCCATAGCGGTTCACAAACACGAATACCTATATAAACCCTGTACATCTACGTATGCATACATCTTATTGATAAGTGAGCGTTTGGGCCAAGTTCCAGCAGATTTTGCATTATACGTGCGATTGCTGGCGGGTTTGCTGCTGCAGTGACTACTCCGCTGGATGTCATCAAAACACGGGTAATGCTGCGGACCCATGACGCAGCGAGATCGAGCAGCGGCCTTGCTGTCGTTCGCGAGATACATGCAGAGGGGTACGGCGCATTCTTCAAGGGCGTCGTCTGAGATTATCATCGTGTTGAGAGGATTGTATAATGGCGGGGCATGGCATAGCCAGTGTGAGTAACTCTTGAGAGTAATGGCGAAGCGCATTTAGATTTATAATGTATATCTAGAGTACGCAATTATAGTAAGGTCATTCACAAGCCTTGCCAAACATAGAATGCAAGGCAAGTGCTTGTAGCAGGCCGGCATTAAACGGATGGATTGCGGGCCATTTCTATCTCGAGGCTTTCTACTCTCGCCCCGACAGTGCCCAGCGTGTCCAGCGTGTCCGGCGTGCGCGGCGTGCGGTTCAGTACGTTTCGATAGTGAACGCGCGGATCCCCAGGTAGTGTGTGATGCGGTCAATGACGAGCTGCGCGAAGCCGAAGAAGTACGCCATGGCCACTACGAAATAGAGACGGAGGTACGCGAGCTCGCTAACGAGCGCCCAGTGCAGGCCGAGCATGGGCAAAAACCCGTAGAACAGCGAGCCGGCCATAAGCAACACAAGTGGCAGGCTCAACCGCGGGAACCGCTGGCCGCAGAGGTGGCTCAGAATGATCGTTGTTGTGATGCGACCGAACGTGAACGCGAGGGCCCACGCAAACAGGAAAATGTGGCCCGCACTCGCATCCGTCGAGTTCACGATCGTGCTCTCGGGCCCGGCACACCACACAAGGACCGAGCCCGTGAACACGCCCGCCGGAAGGAGGGACGGCACAGCCCGCGTCCAGAACTGTGACGGGCTGATCGCGTAGACGTTGCGCACGCACGACGGGATGTGCAGCGCAAGCACGGACACAACCAACGGCAGCGTCCACAGCATGCCCAAGGGCAAGGACGTGCCCGCGATGTAGTGCTCCGTCCAAATCTCGGGCCCGAACAGACCCGCACCCAGATGGAAGCACACGGCCACAAGCAAACCCTCAGTGGGCGCATTCAAGTAGTCGAGAAACAGCGTCTTCGTGTAGTACGTTTCCCACGTGCTGAAGTACATGCCAATCGTTGGGGCAAGCAAGTTCACGACGCCGGCCCAGCTCGAACCTTCACTGAGCGTCGCAATCATGAGCACAGCCCCCCACAAACAATTCAGCGAGTCAATGCCGTGGTCAAACAACTCGCCAAGGGGCGAGCTCGTGCCCGTTTTGCGCGCCTGCTTGCCGTCGATATTGTCCATTGTTTGATAGAACAGGAACGACAGGCCCGTGAGCAAGTACACGAACCGCGGCATGGCACTTGTCAGGTCACCGCCCTGGAAAACAAGCACGCACAGGTTGCACAGCAGAATCGAGCTGATGCCAATGAGCGTGATGCAGTTCGGTGCGAGCCACGGCGGCATGAACCCGGCACACCACGTCCAGAACGGGTTCAGCACGTACTTCGACAGGAGGCTGCGGTCCACGCCCGAGTACTTGTACTTCCGCAGCTGGGCAAGACTTGCATCGCCCAGCAACTCGGCGTTTTCCCCCAGCACGCGCTGCTCGTACTCGAAGATGGACTCCATGAGGTGAGGGCACGGTTTCGCTGGCCGGGTCTCCACATAATTACGCGCACATGCTCGTACCCACACCACACCACAAACCACTACGAAGCACCACAAAAACTAGACCAATTTTGTACACAACGGCTTCGCACAAAGCACCACAAAAATAGACTGTTTGTTACACACTAACTGGAACAGACTGGAACTGGCTTGGCTGACCCGTGTATACACGAGTGCTTAGCTGGAGGGCGAGCAACAGCCTGCACATATAACTGGAATTACACGCCGTAGAGCTGAGTAGCTGGGCGCTTTGATGGGCCTCTTCAGAAACTTGAGGCCTGTGCAGTGGGTCCAAGTACGCCATTTGGGGTTCCACGAGCGATGGGGCCGTGCCGTGCTCGAGACAACGGTTGCCCAACGAGTGGCTAAACAGCCGAACGCGCTTGTCCTGTTCGAGACCCTGACCGATCCTGGAGCGGTTTCCCTAATTGCACTGTCACTTGAAAGCACAAGCCCCGAGCTGTACTCGCATTTAGGCCACCTCGCCGAGTCGAAAGGCGCCAACGCTGCAAGCCAGTACATTGATACGGTTTTGGCAAGGTATATTCCGAGCAAAATTACAAAACTACACCCACCAAGCACGCACGCACCAATTGATACACACCTACTAGGTACGCACACACATGATGCACAATTACCTGGTGCGCACCGTGCTACAAACGCACGAGACCTGGCCACATACGGCCTTAGCGAGGACACCAATAGCGAGGACACCAATAGCGAAGGCACCGAAGCTTTGCATGTCGAAACAGACAGTATCTCTGAAACCCGTGGGCTCGAGCTTGGTGGGGAAATGGACTTGTTCGACTCCGAGACGTGGCTCACAGAGTCTCCCACGGGCCAGCGTCTCTGGAAAGAGGCACACAAATAGCCCCACAGATCACTCTACGCCCGTGCTAAGTGACCAGCATTTATTTTGTGTGGCTGTACATAATGACATATGCAACGAAAAATACAAATCATTTTAGTTTAGTTCTGTTATATGTCTACGTGCATGCAAGAATTGAATATGATGATAATGGTAGCAATTACGAGCTGTGCTTAACAAGTCTCTTTGTAAACAGGCCCATCTCAATAGAAGGCGAAGGAGAAGTGACCGTGTATCTTGCGTTGACTAGACTTTTCTATAGCGTGCTTTTAGTGTTCTATGGCATCTCGGCGGGATTTATCGTGATAAGGGCTAGGTCTCTCCTCGAGTGTCAGTGTACATTTTTTAAATGAAGGCGGTATTCTCGGTGCTCTTGGCCCTGCTCACGCTCGTGCAGGCGCTGCAGGTCACTTTCGACGTCCCCGAGGTCATCACGAATGAGAAGCGCATGGACATCAGGCTTGCGGTGGCCGGCGGCGACCTCGGGTCGAGCGGCGTCGTCGAGGCACGCACCGTGCTGTACACGCCCGGCAAGCGCTCGCCGAAGTTCTACGGGAACCTCACGCACTCGGCCGTGAGCAAGCTCGACTCGCGCACGTTCGAGATCTCGCCGCTGTACTCGCTGCCGACGCAGGACTACAAGATCGGGTTCAGCCTGCTTGTGTCGTCCGAGGGCGAGCAGCAGTGGATCGACAGCGAGCTCGTTGACACGAAGATCGTGGATCCGGAGCTTAGTGCTGTGCAAGTGCTTGCGGCGCTCGCGCTCGTGGCCACGGCCGTCATTGGTGTTGTGCAGCTGTGCCTGCGCATTGCTGCCCCGGGCTACTGGGAGTCCGTGCTGCCTGCGTGGACGCACCGGTACTTGCCTGAGCAGCCGAAAAAGAAGCGTTCCTAAGGGCGACGTAGCTAGCGTAGACGCGAGAAATGGACAGCGAGGCCCCCGACAACAAGACGTTGAGGCAACGAAGCGTACGAGTTCAACGTACACACACTGTAAGTGGATCGTTAGCGAGCCGTATGTGGATCGTAAACAAGGTAAGCCGAACGCTGAACTAATAGTAAAGTACATACGTATTTGCATAGGTGCACGACGTCGACACCGCATAGGGCCTATGCACGGCCTATGCACGGCCTATGCACCATTGCCACGGATGATCCTAGACGGCAAGTGAGATGGCTCTGGCAAATGAGCTTCTTCTTGGTTGTGAAGTGTATACATTTGACGTCGTTTCCACAGGTCGCAGGCCGTACGGCCTAAGTTATGTACAGCAAGCCGTGCACAGCCAGCCCGACGGCCAAGCCATGCAGGCCGAAGTCGTAGACGGCGAAACCCGCCCGTGCCCGCGCACGAACCGATCGAGCCGTCCCAGCCTTTTACGTGACCTTATGCTACTATATACATTACTCAACAATGGAGGCGACGCGGCCGAGCCAGTCGATGTACTCCTTGTTCTCGCGGAAACTCGCGTACTCCTGCACGAAAAGCGCGAAGTCGCCGCCAAGACCGCGCGACTCGAGGTACTGCTGCACGGCAGCCTGCACGCTCGGGTCGAGCACGCCGAAGGGCGGGCCCTGGTACGCGAGACGCCGGTTGTACTCGGCCGACGCAGACTCCTCGAGCGCAAGCGCAGCACTGACGTACGGAATGACGGACTCAACGAGCACAAGGTCGTCCTGGACAACACCCTCGATGCCAAGGGCCCCGTTCGGCTTCTCGACTACGATGTTCACGCGCACGGGCGTCTCGGGCTCGTCGTTCTCGGCCTCGGCATCATCGACGGGGTTGCCCTGCTCGTCCTCGAACGGCGTCGTCTCGTCAAGCAAGCCCTCGGCGTTCACAACGTCGCTAATCGAGAAGAACACACGCAAAGTCTCGGTCTCGCTGACCTTCTTAACGAGCTGGACCTGCTCCTGGCCAGCAGCCTCGACGACCTCGAAACCGTTCGATTTCGGCCACTCGCCAACCTGCGCAGCGTCCTCAGCGGCCTCCTCGGCCGTTTCCTGCTCGATGCGCTGCTCAGCACGCAGGGCCGCGGCGAGTTCCTTCCCGGCGGCCTGCGGCGAGTCCGTGGACTCCGGAGCACGCACGACTCGCGTCATGCTCAAGGCCCGGCTGCCAATTGCAGCAGAATAACGCACGGCATTGCTACGCACAGCAGCGTGCGCGGGCAGGCGCCTGGTGGCGCGTGCGACTTGACTAGCACGAATCATGATGAAAACTTTGTCAGCGGCCACAAAAAAGAAAATATATGGGCCCGTGTGTTCTAAGGTTCGGGCTCTACATTGGCTCTGCATTGAGCGTACGTCGGCGCTCGCTGCCGGCTAGCTGCTTAGAGGCTTCTGGGCGTATGGCGGGGCGCTATGCCCGTGTGGAACTCCCATTCCGTGCCCCGCTCCCAACCCCGGCCATGTACGTGCCGTTTCGCGCTGCCCCCATGCCTTCTGTTCTCGGGCAACGAGCCAGGACGCGAAATCGTGTGGAGCAACGGTTCGCAAGCACGAACTTCGCGCACGACGCAACGAAGGCCGTGCAGTGCGCGCTAAAACAATTTCGTATACATTCTATAGGCATATCGCTAGTGGGTCAGTGAGAGGCGCTCTGCGCTTACGCAAGCAGCGCAGCCGCATTACTCAGCGTAAACATGTTTATGTTTATGGAGACGTACGAAAGTGGAATATTACCAACCCACATACATTCCAAACGCAGCGTTTCACTAGCGAGCGTTTTGTTGCGGGACCAAGGACAACCTCCGTTTCCCAAAAGCAAACGAGGTCTAAGCAATCTTGGAAACATCGGGTTTGCTAGCTTCGACCGCGCCTATACCTGTCGAATTCTACGTCGTCCATTTCTGGCCTTTCCCTTTTAGGACATACGCTAGACTTAACGTTTCGACTTAACGCAGTAGTACAAAAGGACACCCAGACCTTAGGTTACTCGCTCGTTAAGCACACGCTTTCGACACACGCAACGGCCACTGCCTTGTATTCAACGCAAAAGAATTTAAATACAAAAAGGAAACAGAAGCGCACCCTTTGAATGGACGCTTCCTCGCGCCGAACTCGGCCCCCCATATACGCCGATGAGAACGCCGTGCTTCCGTCGAAGCAGGCCTCGATGGCTGCTACACATGCCCTCCAGCAGGCTCGTGCGCTCGAAGCACCGAAACTGCCCCGGCGGGCCCCGCTCCAGCCCCTCGCCCAGAACGTGCTCCACAAGGAGGACTCCGGGCTGTGGGCCGACGACTCCGGCGAGGCAAGCGAGCCGTCGAGCATCCACGAGAGCATCAGCGTGTCTGAGTCCGACCCGCAAACCTACGTTTTCACGGGTCCCGCGAGCACAGCACCCGTGCTCGAGCCCATTCCCGACGACGTCCCGCTCGAGGACGCGGACTACTCGTTTGGCGGGTCCGACGCAACGATTGACGATGCCGGCGCCGAACACGACGAGCTCGAGCCCGAGATTGACGACGAGGCCGAAGAGCTCGACGACTCGCAGCTTCTGTCGCACGGCCACGACCACACGGCGAGCTTCGCCGACGACGAGGCGAACCTCGACGACGAGACGGAGCTCAGGCTAGCGTTCATGCGCGAGCCGCCGAGCACCTGCAATCCGCACGCTCTTTTCCCCGTCGAAACGACGCAGTCCCGGCTCACGCTCGACAAGTGCAGCCGCATAGTCGCTGCAACGCCCGGCGTGCTCGACGCCGAGGACGAGGACATGTGGGATGCGAGCATGGTGCTCGAGTACTCCGAGGACATTTTCCGGCACCTCCGCGTCATGGAGCTGCGGCTTCTCCCGAAAAAGGGGTACATGGAGCACCAGAAGGAGCTGAACTGGACGTTCCGCACCGTGCTCGTGGACTGGCTCGTGAAGATCCACTTCCGGTTCAACTTGTTGCCGGAGACGCTGTTCCTGTGCGTGAACTACGTCGACCGGTTCCTGTCCGTTAAAGAAGTGAGCCTGTCGCGGCTGCAGCTTGTCGGGGCCGTGGCCCTGTTTGTGGCCGCGAAGTTCGAGGAAATCAACTACCTCAGCATCCAGGAAGTCAGCCAGATTGTCGAGAACGTGTACTCGCACGAAGAGATCCTGAAGGCCGAGCGCTACATGATCGACCTCCTCGACTTCAACCTCGGGTTCCCGGGGCCGATGTCTTTCCTGCGCCGCGTCTCGAAGGCCGACGACTACGAGCTCGAGACACGAACGCTAGCGAAGTACTTGCTCGAAGTAACGACGATGGACCCCCGCTTCGTGGCTGCGCCGCCGAGCTGGTGCGCGGCCATTGCCCACTACATGTCCCGGCACATGCTGCGGCAGGGCCCCTGGACGCCCCGCCACGTCTACTTCTCGTCGTACACGGAGGAGCAGCTGCTTCCGGGCGTGCGCGCCGTGCGGGCCGCGCTCGAGGACCCGCGCAACCACCACCAAGCGGTCTTTGAGAAGTACAGCGAGCGCAAGTTCCGCAAGGCGTCCCTCTTCGTTCACAACTGGATGCAGCTCGTCAAAGACCGGCCCGACGTCGACTTCGTGTTGTAAAACACTCAACAATAATCCGCATGAGCCGCCCACAGGCGTGTAATAATAAACGGTGCTCCGGCGCCTAATCTATGTAATGATATCCTTTCAATTTCCCCGGTCCACTGTGCTACAGTGGGCCAGCGTGAGCACACAGTAGACACGTCAACGATGTGCAGTATGGGTACGCAGTACATGCGGTGATATAGTCCTGAGCACGCTACGCAAGACGCCTACAGTAGACGTCATTGAACACAGCACATAGGATACATATAGTATACGGCATACAGTGTACAACGCGGTTTAGCAAATTGCAGAGCATATAGACGGCACATAACACAGTGTGGTACACAGTACAGCACACATTATGTAGTCGCAGTATAGAGTCCCGCAGTGAGCAGTTTAGCGAACGGTACACGGTGACACATTATGCTGTGTGTATGCAATAGAGCACAGAGTGGAAAATACACAGTGCAGTGGGGTATAATGTGCGTACATACACAGTACACCCATAAGTGCCGAACAAGTTGGAGCAGCGGCTAGCGGAAGGTACATCTATTTACAGCTAATTAGCGCTCCTGCTGAACTTCTTTTTGCCGACATCGAACGGGATGTAGCGGTACTTGATCATATGCTGGATCTGGCGGCGCATCGTCAGGATGAAAAGGACAATGAAGTAGATGACGAGGATCGGCCAGAACACGGGGATGTCGAGCACGCGGAACATCGTCGAGAATAGCGCGAGCAGCGTGCCGTTAAAGCTCAGGTACCAGAAGTGGAACTCGGGCAGCCGGCGAACGAACGGCCGGAACTCGTCGTCCTTCGACGGGTTCGAGCGCATGCCGGCCTCCTGGTCGTCGCTCATCAGATCGTCCTCAAGCCCCGGGTCGAATTTCGGGCTCAGGAACCCGAGCAGCATGTTCAGCATGAAAATCGCGAGGGCGTAGCACTCGACGTACCAGCCTTGGGCCAAAATCACACGCAGCAGGAACACGAATATCAGCGCTCCCTCCGCGGCCCAGCGCTCCTTCACCATCGGCACCGACTTATCGATGTACAACCGGTACAACCGGTTGTATTTCCTGGTCTGCTGGCGTACTTTATCTGCAACTTCCTGGGCTTTTTCCATGGTCGCTGGCTGGTTAGTTTGGCGACGCGCGACGTGTTAGACCAGGGTGAGGGGCACGTGATGCCCTACACAGCCATAATCGAGCCCACCACGCTACGTGCCCTTACTGAGTGTCGTTGAAGATACACAACTTATGCAGTGCCACGAAAACAGACTGTGAATTCACTTGCTCACGACTTTGCACATCAATTCTGATGCACACACGGGAATTAATTGGGACGTGCTGAACAGCGAGAAAGCATTGGGTCCGTGTCTGAACACAGGCGGCCCTCTTCAAATGCATTCACGCATAGAAACCGGGCGCTTTCGACAAACGTTATTTAAAAGATCAGAGAGAAATTTGTTATTGAATGCTATGCTATGATGAAGTAGGAGCCTCGCAATAAATAAGGGGTTACGAATGAACCTGCATGGTGTGGTTAAGGGATGCAACTGGCGTGTGGTGCTGGCGGCTCAAGATGCGAGACTCCAATGCAATGCTGTGAGCGAGCCAGCACGCTATGGTAAGAGAAGTTGCGTGGCTCGATGCAAGAGTACCAGTGTCAGGGCCCCACAATAAATAGTAGCGGCTGGGATGAATCACCACGCTTGCGATTACAGAGCAAGTGTTCCAGGAGAGCGTTCTAGAAGACATGCTAAACGCGCGTGATGGCTTCGTGTGGGGTCCTGATTGGCGGCGAGATAAGCAGCGTCAGAATACGAAGAATTCAAGACGGCAAAATGCAAGACGGCGCATCTCAAATCGAAACGCCGTTAATAATGTACAAGCATCGCCCGGTTATCCTAAAAACTAGGCGGTGAAGAACAGTCGAATGTACAATCACCGCCCAATCCTACCAAACTCTGGGCGGTGAAGAACAGTCGAATGTACAAGTACCGCCCAATCCTACCAAATACTGGGCGGTGAAGAATAGTCTAACCAGTCCAGGGTCTTATATAGTTGTCTATTAGCGCCTCAATGGCGAGAACTGCACGAAGGTAGGGTTTGCGGCTAGGTCGCCCTACATACCCTAAACGGCAGGTCTAATGTGCGCAGAGAGAGTTTAGGAAGGTTTACGAAACGAGGCACGAGACGAGGCACCCTGTTAGGACCCTAATAGGGGCATTGGACGCAAACCAGCCCGTACCTAGGGCTGAGGTTCGAAACACATGCTCAATAACGGCGCAAGTATACGCCAGAGTATTGCCCATTAATGGAAGCTATGGGCGTATTCCTACGGCTCGCATGGTTTGCGCTAGACGCGGCCTGGAATCTGTAGCCATACATATAACATATAATTGGTATAAGGGTCCTTACGTGGTATGAGGGTCCTTACGTGCTCGACCACAAAGTACGTCAATTCAACGAGTGGCCGCCGGCCATTCAAGTTCTATAAAGCTCGGTCGAATTCATAGCGTCTACATTATATTAAAATTTGGTTCACATCTCGAAGCCTTGGCCCTCAACGAAGTCGTCGTAGTTTGCGCGGTCATCCTCCATCATGTCCTCGTCCTCCTCGTCCATGCGCATCATCTCGTCTCCTCCTCCGTTCGCGGGCTGCGTGGCCTCGTTTGCAAACTTGTGCTTGATGCCACTGTCGTAGTGGCTGTGGCTGAGCTTGATCTCGTTCTCGTCGTAAAGATCAATACCCTCGTCACGGCCCATCTTCGGGGGCGGCGCACGGAACGAAGCACTGACGGGCTGCGCGTTTGCACTGCCCGCGGCCTTCGAGCCCGGCGCCTTGAAGTACTCGTCCATGAGCGTGTCGTCCACGAACGTGAACCCCTTGAACTTGTCCTGGATGCCGGGGCTCAACGGTGACGTGCCGGCCTCCATGGTGCGCGTGAGCACGGACGTCGACGCCGTCGTGAACTCCGGGTCAAAGTTAGACGTGTCGTCCTCCGAGCTGACGTGCGGCTTGTACGGCGGTGGGATGCGCTTCTTCTTCAGCAGGTCCCAGTCGATGCTGTTGAAGAACGGGTGTGCCATGAGCTCGCGGGCGTCGTTCGTGGCACCAAGCCGGTGCCTCGGGTTCCGGTTCAGCAAACCCTTCACGAAGTCGCGGCCCTCGGGGCTCAACGCATCCTTCGGGAACCGGACCTTGCCAAACGCGATGTTCTTGTACATCTGCTGGTTGTCATCCGCATAGAACGGGCTCCAGCCGCAGCACATCTCGAAGATGAGCACACCCAGCGACCAGAAATCGACCATGCGCGTGTAGCCCTTGTCGTCGAGCAAGACCTCGGGCGCAAGGTACTCCGTCGTGCCGCAGAAGGTGTTTGTCGTGCCGTTGTGCAGGTTCGCCTTCGAAAGCCCGAAGTCGCACAGCGCAACGTGCCCGCTCGCATCGAGCAAGATGTTCTCGGGCTTGAGGTCGCGGTACACGATGTCGTTGTTGTGCAAGTGCTCGAGAGCAACAATGAGCTCGGCAATGTAGAACTTTGCCCTCGGCTCGCTGAACCGGCCCTCGCGCTGCAAGTGCCAGAACAGCTCGCCACCGCTCATGTAGTCCGTGATCAAATACAAGTCGCTCTTCGTTTGGAAGGAGAACTTGAGCCCGACGAGGAAGTTCGAGCCCTCGCCGCTCGTGCGCACGAGAATATCGCGCTCGCCAATCGTGTGCGCAATCTCCTTCTCGCGAACGATCACGCGCTTCGACAGCACCTTCATGGCGTACACACGCTTGCTGTCCCGCTTACGCACCTGGTAGACCTGCCCAAAAGTGCCCTTTCCAATGAGACGCAGGACCTGGAAGTCCGACGGCCCGAACTGCTGCTGAGCCGTGCGCTCAAAGCGCAGCGAGACGTGGACCTGGCCCGTGACGTTGTGGCTCGGGGCCGGGGCCGCGTCCGTGCGCTGGCCAAGTGCGTACCAGCCCTCGATGATGCGCGAGGCCTTGAAATCGGGCTGGATCCGTGCGTAGCCCAAGAAGCGGTCGTTGTCACCGGCGTCGTACACACTGATCTCGACGTCAGAGCTGTAAGACGTCACGTCGAAAATGGCCTCATCCTGCCACCGCGGGTTCGCCGGCGAGCCACCGCCGCCCGCTTGCTGGTTCGACTGGCCCGTGCCGGCTGCCTGGCCCGTGCTCGTGTTTGTGCCGTTTCCAGACGCACCGGGCGCCGGCTTCGACACAGACATACGCGAAGATGGGATTGCAATGCCGTTCCCCGTGGCTGCGTTTGCTGTAGCGCTGCGGCTAATGTGTTCGGACGTGGAGCTCTGCACAATGACGTACGGGCTCGACGATGGTGACTTCGCGTCGAGGCCGCGGCCCTGGCTCACGCGCACGCGCAGCTTGCCCTGGATCTTCGCGGCCTCCGGTATGTTGATGTTCGCCGCCTTTGTGTGGATACCGCGCGAGGGCGTGGCCGCAACTGTGGCCTGCGAGCCCGCAGTCGGGGCTGCGTTTGTGCTCATGCTTGGCGTCTCGTTGAACGGTGCGAGGCTCGGCTGGCTCTGCGTGACGGCCGTGGTTGCTGGTGCAAACGCTCCATTTGGCGGGATGAGGTTTGCCTGCGAGTGCTGCTCGTGGTGCTGTGGCTGTTGCTGCTGTTGCTGCTGAGGCTGCTGCGGTTGTTGTGGCTGTTGTGGCTGTTGAGGCTGCTTGGGGGAGTAGCCAAAGCCCCAAAACGACCGGGTCATAGTGCAATTCGGCCTGAAGGAAGCAAGTGTAGCTGAAGCCCTAGATTTTGGCAAAAGTTCCAACCCGTCCCGGTTCTCAATGTGTCCCTGGGAATGGTCGTTCTAACGAAGAGAAGTGCGAGGAAGGATAAGCTGGGGCGGAGATTTTCCCTTGCATTACGGACGAGGATCAGGGCACGGGCTTCCCGCTCAGACCACCTGAGCTCTGCCTAATGAGCGGAGTCACACAGATAGACGCAACGGTGGACGCTGCGGCTGATCGGTAGGAATACGCGTGCAGCCGGGCGGGAGCGAGTTCCGGGCGTTGCGTTCGCAGCTTTCGGCGTGGCCTCGCAAACTCAAATAGTGCGGGGTCTAGTATGTAATTACAGAGTGCGTAAGTGTGTTCATTGGGCGTTCGACCGCAACAGCCATGCAGGGCCGTCTGACAAGGGCTTATCACCAACGTAATCAGCAACGAACGACGACCGCAACCCGGCGAACCCAAACGACGAGCAGTCCACTTCCAGATCGAGACCGCGGGTCAATGTGTCACTTAGTGGGTCTTGCTTTTCAATCGAGCGTGTTTAACTGGCGTTGGCTGTAGAGTAGTGCATTCCTCGAATATACCGGTTCATCCAACTTGCCGGCGTGTTACATGGGGTTTAGCAAATCACCGCTTTTATGTAGTCGTAAGAAAGTATGAACAAGCTGCGAACCTGTATATTTAAGGTGCCACAGAACATTGTGTGCTTACAAGGAGGGACCGTGCTGGCTGCTTCAATCTCAAGTAATGCCCTCAAGCGCAGCACGTTTTTCTACAGACTGCAACATAGGACCTCTAAAGGAATGTTTTTTTGGATATATCGCTATCTTGATACGCATCGTCTGTGGTCTTGTTCGTGGACTACATGCTCAGCCTTTGACAGCCCTTGACAGCCTTTGTGGTGCACGTTGGTGAGGAAACGTTTCCGGAATAGGGTTTGTGCCTCTTTTTTTAGTCTGGAACCGATGGCGCTTGTTGAAGTCGGGCTTCCTGTGCCGATTCCGGAGGAGCTCGCGAAGGCAGAGCCTGAGCTCATTTCCCAGGGCGCTGAGGCGCTCGTGTTCCTGCTGCCCAACAAACAGATCGCCAAGTATCGCCCGCCAAAACCGTGGCGTTTGCCTGAACTCGATCGCCAGCTACGAAAACGACGGACCACGCAGGAATCGCGCGTGCTGCAGAAGCTTGAGGGCCTTGGAGTCGGCGTGCCACATCTCGGCAGCGTCCATGTCGGGCACGGGCTCATGTACATGGAGTTTGTCGAGGGCCTGTCCCTCAAGCAGGCGACGTGGGATGCCCAGCAGCCAGACGGAAGCCTCGCGCCACAGGTCCAGAGTTTATACGAGCAGCTTGGCTCGGCAATTGCGCATATGCATAATGCGAAGGTTGTGCACGGCGACTTGACGACGTCAAACGCCATGGTCTCTGACGGCAAAATCGTGCTCATTGATTTCGGGCTCAGTTCTCAATCAGCAAGCATCGAGGACGAAGCCGTGGATTTGTACGTGCTCGAGCGGGCCATCCAGAGCACGCATCCTCGCGAGGCAACCGAACTTGTCCGTGTTCTCATGCAGGCGTACACGTCTACCTCTCAAGAGCTTGGTGCCCCTATAGACGACGTCCTGGCTCGTTTAGAAAAGGTTCGCCAGCGCGGTCGAAAACGCACACAGCTGGGTTAATCTTATCGGTTCTGTTTATGTATGATGTTCGTATGATCTTTATTCACCAGCTTGTTCAGTGCTCCTCTCCTGGAGTCGAGCCAGTAGTAGATTTGATGACTTCGGTCTGAATATCAGTTCATCGTTCGTATTTTGTTGTTCGTGCCAATTGACACCGAGAACGTTATATGGCGTAATTGTGACATATGACTGCTAATTAAGTCACGGACCTTCACGCGCAGCACGCAACGTCTCTACCTACCTAGAGACTCAATAAACTTCATACTATATGTTTGCAAAATAATAAGTACACGAAGATTCTAATATTTGAAAAAACCCTCGTGCTGAGCTCGATTGGTGATCTTGATCGGTGGCCTGTACTGCTGGGCCGTAGACTCGTCAGCCTGAGAACGTGCCTGTCATATCCTATTTGGGCGAATGATTGCATGTGATCACGAACCTAAATGTCGTAGCACCAAGATTGTAGCATCAAATGCGTGCATAAATGTTGCCACAGAATTACGTATTTGGCTACTGAGGGGTTACTCCATCCGGGCTTGCCTTATTCTAGCAAATCCTGACAACTGCTTACATTTATATATAGGTATATATATCCATGAGATTTGAAGAGTGGCTTCACATAAAACGCTATGCAGTTCTACGTCGCTGGCGAAACGCGCACTGGGCTGTTCAAATGTTTGCGTGCCCCTGACTCCAGACCGACAAAGAGGTTCAACGAAATTTTCAAGGAGAAAACGGGAGCAAATGCTGTCTGTTTGATGAACGACGATGACACCACAAAGTGTTCGGAGGAGTTTGCAAAGGCAGTCTACCAGGTTCCCTCAAAGCTTACCGGGATCCGAGCAGAGCGCTACGGAGATAACAGCGACATCATCGGCGAGATCATTTTGCCCCTAGCTGCCAAAAATGGACAAATGCTCGTCCCAGTGAAGACAATAGTGCAGCGCGGTGTTAGTGAATGGCAGCTCTTGCTTTCACGACGCGACGCACAAATGCTGCAATAAAGAGACTATTTGGTGACGAGGCTCAGTACTGGGATTTGCAAGAACAGCACTAGGAGTCAAGTAGGCACGCAATCACGAGTACGCGCACGCCGCAAATGCAGAAACGAGTTCGAGCAAAGAGTATCCCTGAACAGGACAAGGTAAGAAACACGCGACTTCGCTTAAACTTCTACACTACGTATGTTAAACCTGCATTCCCACTAGGTCGAACGACCAATGACTTCAGCATTCGGCTCTAGCTGTTCCTGCACACTTGGTTTTGGCCTACTGAGGCAGGCTCAACGCACGAACAAGCGTCCTAGAAGTCTCTAGCCACTCCAGTTTGCGACTAAGAATAGTATGTTCGCGCAGACCAAGCAGGCGCCCATAATGTCCTGTTTTAGGTTTAGCGCATGTGATCAAGAACCTTAATTGACGAGCAACGAGTGGGGGCAACGTTCCAGATTCGGAAATATCTCGCTTTGGGCCATTGAACACATCCTCAAGTATAAATAAGCTTGTATATCCATAGAATCGTGCGACTTATTCAACACAAAGCGCCATGGAAACCTGCTGTATACGATTCTTCGCTGAAGCAGGGCGCGTTGGGCCCTCCGGACCTGCTCCTGGAGAGGGCCTGAAAGAATTCCTTCTAAGGAAATTTCCAAAGGGACCTGTCATGAAGGTGAGCGATGAGCCTTTCTCCAAATGTTCGCAGGAGTTTGCAGAGGCATTACGAGGCACTATAAAGCCACTTACCGGCCCCCGAGCTTTGTACTATACGACAACAGGATCATTGGTGAGTATGATCTGAAGCTGACCGTCATTGAAGAAGTCGGGCCGTTTATACTGAAGACAGTAGTGCAGCGCGATGTTTACCACTGGCAGGTTGCGGTTGCCAAGCCAGTACCGGAAGCCGACTTTGGAAGCAGCAGCACGAATGAAGCTCCGCAACCAGGCTCGACATGACGTGACTGATTTGGCGAGTATTGAATGTGAGCGCCGCACGCCTACAGCAAAGGCAAGTATGCGTTTGAGTAGGGCCTGCCATAAATGCAGGCAAAGAAGCGTCATATATAGCATATCAGATTCGACATAATTGGCTGCAAGTCTCCTAGCCAGCGTGTTATACAACGAAGGTGCCACAATGGGTAGTTGCAGCTGGTGATAGCTCGTTCACTGCCAGCTTCCAGCTGCAATCGTTTCATATCTGATATAAACTGATGATATTTATCTCTGCGCGTAAAGCACGTAGTGTAGGCCCTCTACAAAACAAGGTGCATTCTACGCAAGCACATTGCTTCAGCGCATTGCTCGAGCTCGTGAATGCGCTCACGAATGCGCTCGGTCTGAGCCCTTATTTAATTGTTTGGGCTGGCGAGTTGCGTCTTGTAGGCTCGAGCACGCTTGCAGAGTAGCCCGGTGCCGCAGCCTGGAGCTTCGAGCGTTTCCAAGCATCGAAATTCTGTATTCGCCCATCTCTAGTGGCCCTAGCCTCCTCAATTCGCTGTGTTTGACGAGCAACTACACTGTCCAGGTCCGGGAAGTCAGGAAGTACGCGCACTGGTGTCCGAACCGGTCGGTACGAGTACGGCAACGTCACGGCACGGAGGTCCGCAGCAACGCCCACGAGTTCAAGCTGCATTACACCTTAAATTGGCTAAATATTGTGCTGTCGCAATCGCTAGCCTCCTCGAGGCTCGTGGCTCTCCACAGTGACTCTCCTCAGTGATGGCCGTGATGGGTGCGAGCGGTTCTGGGCCATGCAGGCGCTGGCCGTAACCCGGGGCGATGTCCCGATATTCGAGCGGTGCAGCACGAAATTTTCCTCTTCATACAATATAAAGGAATAAAAACAAAACGCAGTGATGAAGTCCATAACTTAGGAAGTGCCGAGTGAATCTATATGATCATAACTGGACCCTGAGCACATTTGTTTTGTTCCTTGTATGGGAGTAACGTAGTCTATGTACAACTTATATTTGCTGGTAGTCTCAACGAGACGGCTCGTCTATTCTATTGGCCGTTGCTCGGGCGCCTCGCCGGGGCCTTCCCACTCGATGTCTCCGAGTTTTGACAAGTCGATGGTCTGTTTCTGAACGGTCTCGCCGTCGCCCTTCTCGTGAAGAATGTCCTCGAGTGTCTTCTTGCCCTGGCCAAACACGTTGAGGTGGTCGGCGATCAAGTGCCGGTTCTGGCACGACGGGCACTGCACAAGCACCGTGCCGTTGTGGTACGCCTGCTTTGAAACAAGGTGGCTCGACCGGTGCGTGCACGCCTTGCAGGTGAACGTCAATTGGTACGTCGGCTTGTCGATCTTGCCTATGGGCGTCGAGTAAGCGCGTGCCGGGCCCCAATGGCCAAGCGCAAACCGCGGTTCATTGCGCAAGAAGCCAGCTTTCGCAACTTGAGCAAGCCTGGTTGGAGCCTGGCGAGCCACGGGGCGCCACACTCGAGGAGCCTGGCGACCTAGTGATCGAAGAAGCATGGAGTTAATAATCACGCCTGCGCACCTAAAGCCTGCCTACGTCGGGCCTGACACTCACGTCCCTACGCAGCTACACGCACGGCTATAAGTTCTAAGATCAGTTGCTAAGATCCATTGCCAAGATCCATTGCCAAGATAAATTGCCAAGATAAATTGCCAAGATTAATCGCCACGCAAAATATTTATATACATATGAGCTGCATGCTATTAGATACTACACTATGCAATGTACGCATCAATGCCCGGGCAGGCTTCGGGCTTCCCCGAGCACACGTTACATGGCATTTCCACCGCCCAGTTCACACACTAGAAGATCGCACATGCTCTTCGAAAGACTGTTGCCAAATCTCGTAGAGACGAGCGAGTGTGTAGAACTCGTGAGGGGGTTGATTTTCGGGGGTAGTACAGTCTGGCGAACAAGAACGCGGACTACTTGGGCGGCCCGACAAGGTCCGGCCGGCCCTAGCTGTTCTACGCCGCCAGTTTTGAATGCAAATCGTATGCTTTCCAGGACCACGGGTATCGAATTTGTTGTAGTCGCGGTCGTGCTCATGGAAAAAGGGATGTCGAAGGGGAGGAGAAGCACACTACAAGGGAATACATGGATGGACTGGTTGCGCGATGGGGAGGTTCGTAGGCTACAAGATGCTTGAAAAAGCACGGAGTGATGAGGTATCGCATGTTGAGTGTGTCGCCTATGCTACAGCCGCAGCGCCTAGAAGTTGGCGGCCGCATTGGTGGTGTGGTACTGGTCCACGTTGGCCTTGAAAGGGTCGGTTTCGTCGACGCTCGGCGTGAGCGAGCGGGTATTACGGCGGCGGCGCCACAGCCAGTAGCCGCCGGCCGCCGCCGCGAGCGCCACGGGCACGCCGACACCGACACCGACGCCGATGCCCACGTTCCGGCCCGTGTTCGAGCCCGACGACTTCGACGTCGTGTCGAGGGCCGTGGGCGTCGATGCAGACGTCGACGACGTGCGCGAGGACGAGCTGCTCGACGTCGAGCTCGCCGTCGAGTTGCGCATGACCGTCATGATGGCCGTGACGGTCGTGCCCTGGCGGGTGACGACGGACTGGAACGTCGACTGCGACGTCGGCGAGTTGCTCCGCGACGAGCTCGAGCTCGAGCTTGAGGACGACGTTGTGCGCGAGCTTTCTGAGCGTGAAGACGTCTCTGAAGACGATTGTGAGGACGATTGTGACGAGGACGTCGACGTGTCCGAAGACGAGCTTGTAGACGGCGACGACGACGTTTCCTGCGACGTCGATGCCGGACTCGACGACGTCACGGCCGACGACGACGAAGAAGAGTCCGTGGGCGCCACAACGGCAGAAGAAGTCGAGTCCTGGGCCGAGGTCGAGGCCGTCTGCGAGGCCTGCGTCGTAGGCTGGGACGTCGCAGGCGAAGAAGTCGTGG
The DNA here is from genome assembly GCA_030579735.1 of Starmerella floricola. Lineage (NCBI taxonomy): Eukaryota > Fungi > Ascomycota > Dipodascomycetes > Dipodascales > Trichomonascaceae > Starmerella > Starmerella floricola. The sequence goes on along the minus strand of JAKTRP010000009.1, from coordinate 179,019 downwards.
GCGTGGCCTGTGTGGACGACTGCTCAGTCGGGCTAGACTGTGTTTGCTGCGTTGAAGATGGAGTCGTGGACTGCGCGGGCTGTGTCGTAGACGGGGCCGGCGAGGACGTCGAGTCGGGCGAGGCCGTTGTTTGCGGGCTCGAAGTCGGGCTAAACGAGGACGTCTGCTGGGACAACGAGTCGAAGGTAGACGAGGTCGAGTCTTGCGAGCTTGTCTGTGTGGGCGAAACGGACGCCGATGAGTTGGCTGTCGGGAATATGACCTGCGCAGTCACAAGCGCGAGGCCTGTCACCACGAGCGTTGCGACTCGAAGAACATTCGTCATTGATGACGGTCGCCGCTTTTGTCAAGAAAACTAAAGGCCGTTTCTAAGCTCCAGGCTCGACTGCCAATGACCTTAGGGTGTTTATACTGGGCAAGTGAGGGTGGAAAAAAAATGGGGCATATAGATGTTGCTTACATGAGCGCAGATTTCGAATGTGACGCGTTCGCGCTATAAATAGACCCCCAGCTTCCGGCGAATGCGACGCGGCATTTTCCATAAAAACAGCTTGGCTGCACAGTAAATTAGTCGATTTACAAAAATTCAGCACGCCGGCTACACTGGGCTTGTGTGCACAGCCTAGCGGAGGGCGCATCTACTCGTTAATTTCGCGGTTAGGACCCGTTTAGGGTACATATTCCGGAAACCCGCTCGAGTGGGCTGCGCCGCCACAAGCCTAGTACTAATTACAGCATGCGAGCGTGCTTACGCGTACACACGCAACCGCACACACGCAACCGCACACCCAGCGAGGCTACGAACGTCAGCGGCCGTACCACGGCGCTGGGCTAGGTCGCTGGCTAACGGCGGGTAGCCGGATTCCACAAGCACGACCTCGGGCACAAGCACAAGCGCAGCACAAGCACAGCACAAGCACAGACCGCCGGGCCCGGGGCTAGGTCGAGGACTTGTGGGTGGGCGTTTTGTCGCCAAGCCGTAGTACCTGCATAAACGTACATTCTCATACACACTCATATATACTCGCGCCTATGTATTGTCTAGCCTTGCGCAAGCCCGTAGCGAACTAATATTAGACCTGGTCGGACCACAGAACGAGCGCCCAGATCATGCAGTACAGGAAGTAGCAGAACAGCACGAAGTAGTACGCAAGCTTCACGACGCTCTCAATGCGGTAGTTGCGCACGGTCTTGAAGATCGTCGTGGCGTCGAACTTCAGTCTTGTTTCCGTATAGCGCCACGCGTTGTACGCGAGCACGGGCAGGCACAGCAGGAAGCTGAGCCACTCGCCGCACACCACGAGCGACAGCGTCACGAGGGCCTGGACAAACGCCTCGATCGGCAGCGCAAAGTCCATCGTCTCGCACAGCTCCATCGGGTTCAGGTAGTCTGCCTCCAGATCAGAGTACATAATGATGAAATAGAGCTGCGCGAGCAACAGACCGATGTCTGTGAACATCAAAATGGCATACAGCCATGTTTGCAAAAGCATGATGGCAAGAAGATGAGTCTTTGTCAGCCCCCGTCCTAACAGATAAGCTGGACAGATGGCCGTCCGTCGCTGAGGCAAACAGAAGTGCAATTTAGTTTGCTGTTTATATATAAATATTTGCGAAGTAGTTTGCAGCGGTTTGCTGGAGCAGACGCTACTGCGCTGTTCTTACGCTGTGTTGCTGTACAATGAGTAACATATCGTGACATATATCGAAACGCGGCGTAACCACGGCGTACTTGCCTGTATGTGGTCGTTATAATACCATTAGCCTTCCCAATCCCGTTTTCGGTCCCGTTCTCTCCTTAGTTAGTACTGCTAAGCGCCTCACTCGCGCCTCCCCGCTCCCTCCCGAATTCTCCCGAAGTCTCATCTGCTCCACGTTTTAGACTTAACTATTTAAACAGCTCGATTTACGCATATTTTACATGTCTGGCCGGTTCTCTGAACTCGCTGCTACTGTCGCTGCGTGTGGTACGCGACCGCCACGGTTCGATCTTCGTAAATTCAGGCACAAGCACCACTTCTTCAAGGCGAAGCCCATGAAAAAGCCCGTGAAGCCCGTGAAGGAGCCCATGAAAAAGCTCGTGAAGCCCGGCCTGCCAATGGTCGAGACTGCTAAGCTTCGAGCACGCAGATTCAAACTTGCGTACCGCGTTCGGCCCCGTATTCTGTGGTCGCTGGCAACCGTGCTTGCCATTTCTGGCGTGGCACACCATCGGAACCGCGAGGCCCAGAACCGGGACAAGCCACTGAGCGATACACCAGCACGCGACCAGTCTGCACTTGCTCGACCAGCGCTTTTATTGACAGCAATAGTAGCAACGGCCTTGTTTTTCCACGCTGGGAAGTAGTCCGTTGCGGCCTCAAGTGGGCACTAAATTGCCTGGTCCTACGCGTCAAAAATAACGACCTGCCCATCGCCGCTCGAACTGATCTTGCGACTGCCGTGCAGCCGGAGCGTGTGGATCGCGTTCTGGTGCACGGTCGGGAGCTTTGTTGACGCGTTCTGCGTGCCCTTGAGATCGAGCTCCCGGAACATGTGCATGGCACTCTGCTCCGTGACGGCGCCGGGGCCCTTCGATGAGTGCGGGTCATCAATGCTGCGCGCAAACTTCCAGCCAGAGACGGAGCCCGTGAACACGACAGGGTGGCAGTCGAACCCGGCGGCCACAAGCTCGTCTTCTTTTGTCCACACAAGGGACCGGAAGGGCAGGAACGACGTGGCGATCTGCACGACCGCCTGCGGGGGCTGGTCCGGCCCGCTCGGGTACGCCACGTTCACGCTCGAGTCGTGCGTGACCCACGCGAGTGCATCACCGCTCGGCGAGAACGCTACATCGTGGACCCACGCCTGGGCGTCGTCCGTGAAGTCGCCGCACAGCGTCTGGAAAGGCAAGCGCTCGCCCCACGGCGACGGGGCAGGTTTCGCATCCACACCCTTGACGTAGCCCGAAAACACGCGTGCGTGGCCGTCGGTTGAGCCGCTTGCAAGGAGCACGCTGTTCGGGTGCCACGCCACGCTCAACACCGTCGACTTCAACGGCTTCTTGATGTGCTTCGAGATCCACCAGTCATTCGAGTCGTCGTAGTAGCACACGGCAATCGCACGCGCACCCGTACCGGCCGCGAACTTCTCGCCGTTCGGCGACCACCGCACGGACGTGGCTGCACGGTTAATGCGCAACAGCACGAGCGTCGGCTTCCACGAGCCATCGGCCTGCGCCTTCCACACAAAGGCGTTGCGGTCCTGCGAGCACGTCACGATCTCGTTCTTGACGTTAATGTCCACGGCCGTCACGAGCTTGTCGTGGCCGTCGAGCGAGGCGCCGAACTCGAACTTGCGGCCAAGGTCGTAGTAGAGCTCGGCACTGTTTTCGCGGGCGATCGCGAGAAGCGAGTGGTCGTCGTTGAATGCGTGGTCGGCAATGGGTTTGTGCCCGAGTTTGATCGATTGCGGTGCCATAGGAGGGTCTCTCTACTATGTGCCTTCGTACTGCTGTGAGTGTGAGCGAGTCGGGGTCGAGTCGGAGTCGAGTCGGGGTCGAGTAAGGGTCGTTGTTGGCGAATCGGGCCTCCAGCGACCCAGCTCCACGTACCCTGACCGCGAAAGCCGTTGGAAGCTAGGCCGCCGGGCTGGCCCAAGCCACGGATCTCAGCGTACATGCAATGTAGCATTGGTGGAATGCATATGTGACGGTATGAAAGCGATCTATGTATGTTAAAAAATGCTCTGAAGCCTACACAGTCTACAGCTGTCTCCAGTCGTTTACGGTCTACAGGTGTGCAGGTGCGTTCCCCTTATGTGAGGCTAAAACTGAACCAGCGAGATTTCCGGCTGATAACCACTGATTTGGTTTCGTGTCGTGCGCAGTATTTCGGAGGCCATATTTCGGAGGCCATGTGCACGCTCTCATAGGCTATCGTTCGCTCGTGGTGATAAACTGATAGCGAGCGTGCGCGCCCTTGCCCCGACAAGAAACTTTTACCATGGATTATAGCACTTATCAGACGCCGCTTTCGGCTCGCTATGCGAGCAAGGAGATGTCCGAGCTCTTCTCTACGGAGACTCGCTTCTCGACGTGGCGCCAGCTGTGGTACACGCTCGCCGTCGCCGAGAAGGAGCTCGGCATCCCGAACATCTCGGACGAGGCCCTCGAGCAGATGAAGAGCCACCTCAAAATCACGCCCGAGGGCATCGAGGGCGCGAAGAAGCAGGAGGCCATTGTTCGCCACGACGTCATGTCGCACGTCCACCAGTTTGGCCTCGAGGCCCCGGCCGCGGCCGGTATTATCCACCTTGGCGCTACGTCGTGCTACGTCACGGACAACGCCGACCTGATTTTCCTGCGCAAGGCCATTGACCTCCTTATTCCGAAGCTCGTGAACGTCATTGACCGCTTGTCGAAGTTCGCCATCCAGTACAAGGACCTCCCAACGCTCGGCTGGACGCACTTCCAGCCGGCCCAGCTCACGACCGTTGGCAAGCGTGCAACGCTGTGGATCCAGGAGCTGCTTTGGGACCTGCGCAACCTCGAGCGTGCGCGCAACGACTTGGGTCTCCGTGGTGTGAAGGGAACTACTGGCACGCAGGCCTCGTTCCTGTCCCTGTTCAACGGTGACCACGACAAGGTCGAGGAGCTCGACCAGCGTGTTGTTGAGCTCCTTGGATTCGACTTCGCGTACCCTGTGACGGGCCAGACGTACTCACGCAAGATCGATATTGACGTGCTTGCACCTCTCGCGTCGCTTGGCGCCTCGGCTCACAAGCTCGCCACGGATATCCGGCTGCTTGCGAACTTGAAGGAGATCGAGGAGCCGTTCGAGAAGACGCAGATTGGCAGCTCGGCCATGGCGTACAAGCGCAACCCGATGCGTTCGGAGCGTGTGTGCTCGCTGTCGCGTCACTTGCAGACTACGTTCCAGGAGGCCGTGGCCACGGCATCCGTGCAGTGGTTCGAGCGCACGCTCGACGACTCGGCCATCCGCCGTGTATCGCTTCCGGGCGCTTTCCTTGCGGCTGACATTGTTTTGTCGACTTTGTTGAACATCGTCAGTGGTCTGGTCGTATACCCGAAGGTCATTGAGCGCCGTATCATGGCTGAGCTTCCGTTCATGGCCACCGAGAACGTTATCATGGCCATGGTCAAGGCCGGTGCTTCGCGCCAGGAGTGCCATGAGAAGATCCGTGTTCTTTCTCACCAGGCTGCGGCTGTTGTCAAGGAGCAGGGCGGCGACAATGACCTGATTGAGCGTATCAAGAACGACAAGTACTTCGCTCCTGTTCACAACAAGCTCGAAGAGTTGCTCGACCCGTCCACGTTCGTTGGCCGCGCACCGGAGCAGACCGTGAAGTTTGTTAACAAGAACGTGGCTGATGCGCTTGCGCCGCACAAGGACGAAATCACCGCCGAGGAGGCGAAGCTTAGCGTTTAGTTCTACTTAGTATATATATTTTGTAAGACGACAAGGTTGTTCCTTTCGCCGCTGGCAAGTAGTACTGGGCATGCCGGCATGGATTAAGCAGCGGTAGCGGCCAAACATAACCAGTCTACATGAAGACAACTTCCTAAAAAACAATTTAAGTAGTACTAGATATATTTATGTAAATTTGGAACGAGCCACAAGTTTATTCGTACTTGCGCCGTGCAAGAGCTGTGGTTCTGAGAGCATCAAGGCCCATGGCCGGCCCACGGTGTCAAAGGTAAAATTGAAAAATACAATAGAAACGGTTATAATTACAATCGTGATGAAATGGTAGAACGGTATGCAAACTGGATCAAACTATATGATATTTTCTTTTGTTATCGGCCAGCGATGACTTTTTGGTTTTGGGTTTCACAGGCCAGCCTGTCGAAACGTGCAATGAAAGTTGGTCGTCTTTCTTTTTGGATTTTGGGAAGAGGGCGCTGCATTGCTGCAAGGGCCGTTTCGATGTCGATTTTTTTTGAAGTGGTAGCGACCACTTGTGGTACTCGTAGCTCATATCACTCTACAAGCAGCAGGCATTCACTAGAGTGTGCAAAAGCCAGCCAAACTTGTTGAGGATTGCATAATTTTGAGGTTTGTTTTTCTGTTTTCTAGTAAACATTTTTTTTGTCGTTCCTGAAATCATTTTGCCTTCTAAAACAAGACGTACGCGGCTCAATTCGTACACGACCAGCCATAATCTCCCTCTCCTCGGTAATCATACTGCTCCGTCAGCGAGCCAGCGCTTGTACGTGTTCACCGACTGCACCGAGACATGGTCGTTAGGAGTTACTGCTCTTGTTTGAGGAATCAACAAGGGAGACATGGCCGGCGAGAGCTTCGCCGCCTTGCTAGGCTTGAGAGTAGGACTAGCGTACAGGAAGTTCGACTCTTTTTTCTGTAGCGATTTTGCTTGCGGGTTTTTCATGCGCGGAACCGACTTGTGCTCCGAGTTGTGTGTCGTGAGCCACAGACTCGGGACCTCCTCATCCTCCTCGCTGCTATCACTGCGGTCACTAATGATGTCGTGGTCCATGGTGTGTACGTGGGGCGCAGCCGCAGAAATCGACGGCAATGGTTCCGGGAAATCGATTTTCTTTTCTAAATCGGCCGTTCTGCACTCCTCCGAGCAGTACACGCCTCGCACGAGACATTGTTTGTAGCAGACCGTGCAGAACTCTGGCGTCCACGAGCCCATACTAATCATGAGTCAAGACAAAGAAGGATGCTAAAGAAAGAAAGTAGCGGGTTTGCACGGCTACTTATGATGCTCGAACAATTCACGCCGGCGAAATAATGCGTGTGAGATAACACTAAAGCTCACAATCTCTAATGCACAAGTGGTACTTAGTCTTGAAAAATTAACCACTGACGTATCTATAAGGTTTTCGTCACCGAGGTTAGGACCAGGCACCTGACCAATTTATTTACAGCACGATTATCTGCATGCGGTGCGTTTGAGTAACACACCGCTCTCGAGAGAAAAAAATTTGCATGAGCATACCCCCAGGTTAGGGTGACGCACTGTTCACTGGGCTATTACCCGTGGCGGAGAATAAAAGATTCCCCGCAGAGCTGAGTCTACGCGTCTGCTGAGCCCCCGCTGGTACGCGTCCCCCGTTTTTCGTCCACTTCCGAGTGTCATAGGTCACTAACTTGTTTGAAAGTCATCGCCTCTGAAAAAACCGACTACGTGTGCTGTTTATCTTGGCTATCTATGCTCTATCTATAATGGCGCATAGCCCGAGAGTACCCAAGCCCCCCAACAGAGTGATCGCCCTAGGGTTCCCTCTACAATACACAAGAGTTGAGGCCGTTGTGCCGTATACCGGAACCAAACAGCTCTTCCGCGCTTACTAGACAGTGGGGAGAAGAATGCATACACGTCGTGTTACGACTACTACGGTACTCTTCCGCCTGCCATCGGAGAACGTGGTAGCAACACGTGCAAACAGCAAGGAGGGCCCCCGTGCCCTCACCGCACCGTCAACATAGGGGTGGGCAAGGGCTGCTCCCACGTTCACCATTTATTGCTCAGGTATGGAAGGTTCAAGCTTGGCGTGCGCGACGGGCACGCAGGTTGAGATACTAAGTGTGTGGCGGTATACACATGCGAGATCCTGCGCATATTTCCCGCCCGCCTCATATTTTACCTAAAGATTATGTATTTATTGCCACATAGCCTTCCCGGAGGCTGCCCATGCTCAACCCGAGGCTTGCGAGTCATTCGAGTACCGTTGAGTGCATTTCGTGTCCGATGCGGTACCCATCTATGCAGTCATGCAAAGAAGCACAGGCGCGGGCCCTCTTGGGCAGTGAGGAGTTCCGCGGAACGAGTACTTTCGCAAGCGCACGTGACACACACCCATCTATTATTACACATGCATTAAGCTCAAGGGGGAAAAAACCGTGAAAACTGGTTTCAGTTAGCGAGGTCCGAGATCTGAGACCGACGCCCTGAATATGCGTCGTGCTAAGATTAGTATCGAGCACAGGGATAGTACGATTTACATATGACGTTTACTTTTTTGCGAGAAAAATTGTCGTGAGGGGTTCCCCGCAGTAGGTCTAGGTAGCAACTGGGCTTCGCAGGGCTCGACTCCACGGTCCGATAACTCTACCTCTTCTCCACACAACGTTACCGGGAAAGCCCGATCTTGCAGACCAGGGTTAGTGGGATGCACTGTGCCTGGGACTTTGCCGTCGTGTACGTCGCTTAGCGAGGTATCGTGAAAAAGCAAGTGGCATGCAAGAATTGGAATTCCCGTTTTCGGAAATTTGAATATTTCGAGCCTGGAACCGCGACAGACAGCAAGAGTGTAGTTTTCATTCTCGCAAGACGGCCTATCTTTAGTCCGCCTCGAAAGGAAGCCGCATGGGGATGAGGTACGCGAGCCAGAGACCGGATCGGGGCCCGGATTCCCCTGGCCCCATGGGCGGGTCTCTGCAGCAAGCTCTGTGCACGCGCGGTTATACACGCAGATCCTTACGTGGGCAAGAAGAAATTCGTTATCACGTCAAAAGTCGTACGCTGAACCTCATATACGCTGTGGACGGTCCACTTTTTTTCGTGCGTGTAAACGCGTCCACTTGATGCGAGTGGATCGTGTGACGTAGCTGGCCACCGGTCGCCGCCTCTTGACGTAAGCTGCAGTCTAGTCAGAGCTAAGCACAACCTGCAACGTAATCATGCAGCCACGATCGTGAGCGCGGCACCGCCTCGAAAGACGTTGGGTGTGGGCGGGCGGAAGCCATAGGTAGCAACGGCGGATAATAATAGATACTCCAAACCTGGGCAGCGCCGCCGTTAGATCAGGGGCGTCAGCAGGCTCGCACAGCCCTTGAGCGAATAAATTTTTTGGTAGGAATAAAGACAGAAAGAGAAAGAGAAAGAGAACTCCTAAGCTGTGTTGAAGCCGAGACCTAGCCGGTACTGTACATACATAGTTTGCTGAATAGAATCGTGAGATCGTGAGATCGCCGTCTCATACAACTGATGAGAAGTTGCCTCGGGCGTACGCAGCAGGTACTATTTGGGGCGTCGATGCATATGTACGGCACTAAAAAAGGAAAAACAGGGTTTCGAGCCGGCGGTACTAAGTTTGGCAGGATCGTGCATGAGAAAACTTTTCTACACTGCGCGTGCATAGAATATTCTGGCAATCACGCTCGCCAAGGCGTGTCCCGCCACAACGACCTTTGCCGCTCCGAAATCTGTTAGCTGTGTATAGCATGGAATCGTAGCAATTTTACATATGAATATAGATCGCCATGAACGTAAGGCGCAGGGAGTACATTAAGCGAGCGTGATGAGCAAGTGTGGTTGCGCGCATGTTGGTGTTTTACGGTATATTTTTAGCGCGATTAGCTGAAAATGCGGTTGACCACAGAAAGGGCGGCCTTCATGCTGGCGCGAGACACATCCTCGTGGATGCCGACGCCCCATTCAGACTTCGGTTCCGAGGTGCCGCGCTTCTTGTATGAGATTTCGAGGTACGAAACGGCCTTCGTGTCCGAGCCCTTGCCGAGCGAGTGCTCGTGGTACGCCTCGACGTTCAGGTCGTAGAGCAGCTCGTTCTGCAACGCGTCCAGGAAAGACGAGATCGGGCCGTTACCCTTACCAGCGATGGAGATGGTCTTGCCGTTCACGGACAGCTCACCCTCGAACCGCTTCTCGTCGCCCTTGCCGAGAACCTCGTAGTCGACTAGGTTGTACGGGTAAACGACGTCCGGCGTCAGGAAGTACTGGTCCTGGAACAGCTTGACGAGCTCGTCCGTGCGCAGCTCGCGGTCCTTGAACTCGGCCTCAGACTGCACATGCTTCGAGAAGCTGACCTGCAAGCCTCGGGGCAGGTCGAGCTCGAGGTTGCGCAGAATGACCCACGCAGCACCGCCCTTGCCAGACTGCGAGTTCACGCGAATGACGGCCTCGTACGTGCGGCCAACATCCGAAGGATCGAGCGGAAGGTACGGGACCTGCCAGCGCTCGGTGCTCGCGGCCTCGGCACTGAGGTTGTCGCGACGCGCGAACCCCTTCTTGATCGCATCCTGGTGGCTGCCACTGAACGCGCAAACAACGAGCGAGCCCGAGTACGGCGTGCGCGCGTGCACGGGGATCTTGTTCAGGCGCTCGCTGACGTCGACCATGTGCTCGAGGTTGCTGAAGTCGATGTTCGGGCTGATACCTTGCGTGTACAGGTTCAGGCCAAGCGTGACAAGGTCGACGTTGCCCGTGCGCTCGCCGTTGCCAAACAGACATCCTTCTATTCTGTCAGCACCAGCCATTTGCCCGAGCTCCGACGCGGCAACGGCACATCCGCGGTCGTTGTGGCAGTGCAGCGAGATGCAAACCGTTTCGCGGTTCGTGAGGTTCGTGCTGATAAATTCGACCTGGTCGGCGAACACGTTTGGCGTGCTCATTTCGACGGTCGCCGGCAGATTGAAGATGATCGGTACCTCCTTTGTTGGCTGCCACGCCTGTTTCACGGCCTCGCACACGCGCAGCGAGAACTCAAGGGGCGTGTCACTGAAGAACTCGGGCGAGAACTCGAACTGCCAGTTTGTGTCTTGCGCTTCGGGGTTGTCCTTTGTGAGCTCGCGCACGAGTTTCGTGGACTTCACGCACAGCGAGATGTACTGCTCCTCGTTCAAACCAAGCACCATATCGCGGAACGAGGGCGAGGCAGCAAGGTAGATGTGAACAATGGCGTTTTTCGCGCCCCTTAGCGACTCGACCGTGCGTCGAATGAGGGGCTCACGGCACGGGCTCAGGGCCTGGATCGCAACGTCCTCGGGCGCCGTCTCGACTGCGTACCTTGTGAAGTCGAAATCGATTTGCGAAGCAGCAGGGAAGGCGACCTCGATTTCCTTGTAGCCGGATTGCACAAGCAGATCGAAGTACTCTTTCTTTTCTTCGATGTTCATCGGGTCTGGCAGCGACTGGTTGCCATCTCGTAGATCGGTGGCCAGCCAACGCGGGGCCTTTGTGAGAACCTTAGACGGCCATTGACGGTTCGGCAGGTTGATAGGAGGGAAGGGCTTGTATTTTTTCGACGGATCGCGGCACGATAACGGGCACGACATGGTTTGCAAAAGACTAGACTGGTCGAAACTGGTCGAAACTGAAATTTTGAGACTTACCCCGGCTTAGAGTCACTCGGCCCTTGCCCAGGCAGCTCTCCGGTACCGGCGAACACGATCAGACCGCATAAACAGTCACGCAGGGAAGAGCCCACAGCGCTAGGGAACACAAAAGAATATTGGGAGCGTGTTCCAAGCTTTCTGTGAGCAGCTCGCCCGCATGGTGAACGCTACTAGCGCGTTAAGGGTAGTATGCCATACGTATATACATGTATACATGTACATGAAATACTTGTACACGGGTGCATGTTCTTAATCTTGCATAGAAAATGTATTTATTAATACATATACATATGTATATATTGATGCAGAGCATCAGAGCTAGCACCTCAACTAGCACCTCAACTACACCTCAACTATTTGAAGCATACATCATAGAACATTAGTTGGCTAAATGGTGTTCATTGCATCAGAACTGTAAGCGAAAGAGATACTCTGAGCCTACAGCTTCGTTCCCTTAGCTTGCTTCTTGCATTGCAGCTGTATCTAGAGGAATGCTATATAAGATATGCTATATACACTAACTGACGAGGTCCGCAACGTCCTCGTCGCTTGGCATCTCGTCTTCTATCTCCTGCTTGCGAGAGTTCAGGCCCTTGTTTGCGCGGGCTTCTCTGCGCTTGCGCAGCTTGGTCGCCGTGTCGTTCGCGCTCGTCTTTGTTGTTGACACCTTCGCCTCCGTGGTTTCCTCCTCGACGGGCTCGATCCCGAGCTTTTCGCGAACGCGCTCCTGCTTGTGTCTGCGAATGAGCTCGTCGTCCGTGCGCTTCTTTTCGCGCGCACGCTGGCGTTCGCCGAGCTTCGCGTACAGCGACTGGATCAGAGGACGCACAGAAATGTAGAACATGATCACCACAAACAACCGCAGGTACTGTTTAGAGCCCCAGTCAGCCGGGTTCTCCGGAAATCCGAACATTGGGACCTGGGAATGTGCTTGGCCGTTGGTGTTTTGGTTGTTTGGTTATGCAAGCTCAGGCTGCAGGAAATTTGGCACGCCTGCTTCGATCCCGTTCGGCAGTCACGTGTAGACCTTCTTATGGCGTGCACCCTCGCACTGCCCAATAGCTGCCTAGGAGATACGGGGGTGTCGTGAACAAAGAGTCGCGAAAGGTCGCGAACGTGGCGTTTCACTAATGGCGTTTGTTGAGAGTTGGCGTTAAAGAGATTCAGCGTTACACGAAATACTGCCATCTTGCGTTAACTACTAGTATAGACCCCAGAAACTCCTTTCATTGGCAGGTGAACCACACCATGGAGAAACAAATTTGGGGACTACGATAATCTTCTCGCTACATTTTACTCATTCTACCTTTTTCACCTTTTAGTTCGTTCACTCTCTCTTATCCCCGTAAAGGGTGTGCTGTGCGTGTGTCAGACAAAGTGATTTCGTCGTGCATATATTTTACCCTAGCACCTTCTCAGAACGCGGCGACACGCGTATGAGCGATGCCGACAGCGAAAAATTCGGCAAGTTCCTTGATGATAGCGCAAGCAATGCTGGGCATAATAGAATCCGACGCGTAGACTTGAACGCCGATGCACGCAGGACCGTGCGACCTCCTGGCCGGCGAGAAGGACCGCCGCGTCCAGCGATCAGTTTGGACAGGCCTCGTGATGAACCACCTTTACGCATTCGCACGCGGCGTCCAATCAATTTGAGACTTCGCCCGCCTCCGGAACCGTCGGAATCGGCGGTCTCGGACCGAGGCAAGCCACGAGGACAAGGAATTACGCAGGAACAGCGACCTTCACTGGCAAGAGACGGGCCAGGCCAGTATCCGCCAGGATTCCGCGTGCTTTCTAGATCCGAGGTTCGCAACATCTCTATTGCGAAGCCTCCGTCATCGGCAAGCCTTGATGAGTCCACGGCTCGACCGAATGCTACTATGCAGTGGCGTCTTCGTGGCCTGCTTGGCGACAGCGCTTCACTCACGAGTTTCCAAACCCGCAACGGTGCTGATGCCGAGTCTGATCGGTTCAGTTTGGGCACTATCCACACTGGAACGCGCCCCGCGTCTCGCCCGCCTTTAGACGACGGCACGCTCACGGGAATGCGCCGGGCCCTTGATAGCCAGGCCGGGGACCGCGAGCCAAAACGGGCTCGGCCAAATGCGAGAATGGAGAAAATCTTGGAGCACCTTGATTCGAGCGAGCCTCTAATAAATCAGAACATTCCTGATTCAAGAGACGGGTTGGAGGTGAAAAGCAACGGGAACTCTGTGGACGACTTTGCCCAAGACTTTGAGCCGCATTCCGGACCAGACTCCGAGCCTGCTCGCGAGCCCGCACAGCAAGTTGGTCCCGAGTCGGAGCAAGAGCCCGCTCGTGACCCACGAACAAATGAGGAAAACCTGTTTGTCGACGGCCCGCCGTCCCAGCTCAGCTCGGACGAGGCTCCACGCCGTGAACCGACGGACGAGGCTAATGAGGACGACGGCCGGCCGCGTCCTCGCGAGCCTCTTGAGATCGAGGCACCATTAGTGTTTGATGTGCCCGTGTCCGAGATGCCGAATATCGACTGGGGCGCTGAGGACCTCGACGTCGATGGCACGTTCCTTAAACAACAGCTCGAGCACAGCGAGTCCGAGTCCGAAGAAGAAAGCGATGCAGGAAGCGTTGCCGAAATGATCGATGACGACAGCGAAGACGAGCAGTTTCTTGCTGAGCCTGCCGTGCAAAACGCGGAGTGGGTGGATCCGAGGGCCGACGAGGGCGAGCAAGACACGGCGTTCAGCAGCGATGACAGTGATAGCGACGTGAACCGCGTTGAGGCCCTCACAGACTCGGACACAGACAACGAAAAGGACTATGTCGACCCTGAGGTCGACTTGACGGCTGTCGAGACCGTGGCCGAGGCCCGGCGACAGCGTCCTAAACGGGCCCGCATCCCGACGGTTAACTGGTGGCTTGGGGAGTGCATCGAGTATGAAACAGATGCGAAACACCAGGTCATGACGGCCGTGGACGTTCGCCGCGTCGAGCCCCCACAGAAAGTCTACCGCCGTAGACGTGCGTACCGACGCCGGCGCCCGAGAGGACTGCCTTTGTCGATGGACGACATGCAAGCCGAGGCGAGCCAGGAAACTATTCAGGTCCCCGTGTTCGACACGGCCCGCCGCGAGTGGCGGGACAGGACCGTAGCAAAATCCATCTCGGGGCTCGAGTTCGGCCCCGTCGAGGCCGAGGATGGGTCTCGGCTGCCTTTGGTCTCACAGTGCATTCTGTTTGGCGGGAAGCACGACTCGTCGCCGCTACGCCTGCTCGTGCTGCGCATTGAGCCCGGCGGCATGTACTCGTACGGAGCGGAGCAGAACAAGGCGAGCACTTTTGTTGTTTGGCGTGGGAAATGCACAGTACATTTGAACAACCACGAGTTCGACATTTCCAAGGGCATGGCCTGCCTTGTTCCGCGAGGCAACGACCTGTTTGTAGACAACGGCAGTGCTGAGTCTCTGAGCACAGGCGACGTCTACCTTTTCGTGACCGAGGTGAATGCGGAAAAGAATCCTGAGCTTGCTGATGCACTCACGCGCGACGCGCAAAGCATGATCTCGGGTGCTGCAGCATTCTCGCACATGCTCAATAGCGAACAGACAAGCGAGCCCTCGAGCGAGCGGGGCAATGACGGGCCACTTCCAAGCAATGGGCTCGTGAACGCCCGTCACCCGCCGCCACCACCAGAAGGATTCGATGATTATAACGACGACTTTGGTCGTGATGACTTCGGTGGCAATGAATCCGGCGGTGGGAGCTTTGCAGATGCAGGTAGCGACAATGCGGGCGATGACCGGGAAAGTGTCCAAACGGACCTGTTTGGGCGCAGCTTTTCACGGGCTCTTGGGAAATCAGAGAGCGGTGGAGTACCGGAACCGGCTCCGCGGGTCCTTGCCGAACGCACAACGAGGCCGCTCCGGCCCATTCAAGAAGCGCCTGCAGACAGCTTTGACTCGCTGTCTCTCGCATTGGCGGGCGATTCCGGCGTTCTTCACCGCAAGAGACGCCCAGAACCACAGCCGCGAAGACGAGAAGAGGAAGAGGAGGATAGTCTGGATATGTTCAGTGATTACCTTGAGGGCCGTCGTAAGGGCAGGCAACGGCTCGTTCTGCACGACCGACCAGTTGGCGACCTCGCCGAGTTCAGAATCGCTCGACATTTACGCCGACCACCACACAGCGATGGCAGTTCTCGGTAGCGGGTCCTCTGCTATCCATAACCTAGCGAGTCTCTGCCACTTGAAGCGATCTTATATTATTTATACAAGTTTAGTTCTTGCAAGCATATATTTATTATCATTGTAGCCGCGTGCTCATTTGTACAATGTTTGAAACTAACAACAGAAAATATTATGAAAGAACTGTGAATAAAACGAACTAATGTGGGCAAACATGCCTAGCTTAGGGAGATCCCCGAAGAAGATCATTATGGAGCCGGCTTAGAAGAACTTCCAGCCCACGAGGAATGCAACAAGGACAAGGCCAACAGTGATGTTCAGAGGAACGTGCTGCTGCAGCTGAGTTCCGACCTCAGGGGCCGGGTTAGTCTTAGAGTCTCTGTGGAACGTCTCGCTCGTCGGGTCTTGCCTGCCGTACGCACCAGCATGGGAGGGGTCGTTCACAATCTGCTCGAAGCCGCCAGCGCTAGCACCGCCAAGGCCAGCACCAACTGCACCGGCACCTACACCGGCACCAGTTCCGGAACCGACGCTCCTATCGCTGAAGGTCGGAGCACCGCCCTGGAACTGGCCGGAGGACGCGTCCTTGTAGTCGCCCGACTCGTGGTGGTGGTGGTGGTGGTTGTTTCCAGAGAGCTTGCCGCCGGTGATCTCGTTAGCCGAGGACTTGAAGTTGCCGCTCTTGGCGTCCTGGGCTGCAGCTCCGTAGTCGGGTCCGCTGTGCTTGTCAGCACCGTACGAGCCTTGGCCCGGCTGGGAAGAGCCGTAGGACTGGCTCGAGGGACCAGTACCGTAGGACTGCGAGTGGCCGGAAGGACCAGAGCCGTAAGAGTCAGACTGGCCACTACGAGAGCCGTAAGACTGTGATTGGCCCGAAGGACCGGAGCCGTAAGAGTCAGACTGACCAGAAGGACCAGAGCCGTAAGACTGCGACTGACCAGAGGGACCGGAGCCGTAAGACTGCGACTGACCTGAAGGGCCGGAGCCGTAAGACTGCGACTGCCCGGAAGGACCGGATGAATCAGAGTGGCCCGACTTTCCGGCAGCAGCACCGCCAAGTCCACCGAGACCAGCACCAGCTCCGGCACCAGCTCCGGCACCAGCTCCGGTACCGAAGCCCGAGCCCGAGCCCGAGCCCGAGCCAGCGCCCGAGTTGCCGCCTAGACCCTTAGAAAGCTTGTCGCGAACATCAGGTGGGACCTGGTCAACACCCTTGTTGAGGTCACCCTGGTAGTTGGAAACTTTGTCGAAGTTGCCCTTCTGCGATTCAGGAATTTTGCCCTCAAACTGCGAGAGGTCCGCGTTGCGGGCCTGGTTAGCCTGCGAGGCAAGCCCGCCGAGGCCAGCACCGCCAAGAGCACCCGCACCCGCGCCAGCAGCGGCGCCAGTACCTGAACCAGAGCCGTGTGCAGACGCGTTTCCAGCACCAGAGTCCGGCCCAGATCCGTAGGCGCTAGAGCCAGACTGGCCGTAACTGCCAGGCTGCTGCGAGCCTTGCGAGCCGTGCGAGCCGTAGTTAGCGGCCGAGCCACCGTAGTTGGAGCCCGAGGTCGAGTCGTAACCGCCGGTCGAGCCAATGTTGCTCGACTTCGAGGTGTAGTCGGGACCAGAGCCAGACTTCGATGTGTAGTCAGGGCCTGAGCCAGACTTCGAAGTGTAGTCAGGACCCGAGCTCGAGCCATAGTTCTGACCAGAGCCAGACTGGGAGCCGTAGTTCTGACCGGAGCCAGACTGGGAGCCGTAGTTCTGACCGGAGCCAGACTGGGAGCCGTAGTTCTGACCGGAGCCAGACTGGGAGCCGTAGTTCTGACCGGAGCCAGACTGGGAGCCGTAGTTCTGACCGGAGCCAGACTGGGAGCCGTAGTTCTGACCGGAGCCAGACTGGGAGCCGTAGTTCTGACCAGAGCCAGACTGAGAGCCGTAGTTCTGAACAGAGCCAGACTGGGAGCCGTGGTTCTGACTAGACCCATAGGCAGCACCAGCACCGGCACCGGCACCGGCACCAAGGCCAGCACCAGTACCAACACCAGTACCAGCACCAGTACCAGCACCGCTCGACTCGTAGGACTTAGGGCCACCGGCAACACTCCTCTCGGCGCTGTTCGAGGCACCGGCAGCCTCGAAACCACCGCCGTTGACAATGGCCTCAAACCCGCCAGCATACGAGCCGTTCGACTTCTGCGAGTAGTTCGAGGCCGTGTCCCGCGCAACGCCCGAGCCGGAGCCCTGGCTTGGGCTCTGGTTGTAGCCTTGGCCGTAGCCCTGGCTCGTGCCGGACGTCTCGTTCCGCGAGGCCTGGTTCTGGTTCTGCGAGGGCTGCGAGAACCAGTTCGTGACCTGCGAGGCAGCACCGCCAATAGCACCGGCCGCAGCACCGGCCGCAGCACCAGCTGCATGAGAAGCCGAGTTGGCGTAGTCGCCGGCAGACTGCGAGTACTGGTTCACGGTCTCACGCGCAGACTCCAAGTAACTCTCGTCAGCCGCGTTGGTCTGCGAGCTCGTCTGAGCGTTGTCAGAGGTGACATTTTTGACGTCACCAGCAGTCGTGTCGCGTGCATCCTTGTTGATCTTCTTGCCCTCCTTGAGCTCCTTCTCCTTGTCATGCTGCTCTGGGTCGAGGCCATGCTCGGGCTTCGGGCCATCGGGCAGCTTCGAGTTCGCAAGACGCGGGCCCTTCAAGGCGTCGCCCTCGTCAAGGAGCTTGCTCTTCGGAGGCACACCCGGCGTTCCCTGGATATCGTCAACCGTGAGCTTGCCCTCGGGGCCAGAGCCCTGCGCGTTCAGAAGATGCTCGTCCGTGGAAGACAGAGACTTGCCCGAGCCGCCCTGCTTTCCGGACTCCGCATCGGCCTTCGAGTCGCTCTTCGCACTCTTCGCGTCACTCTTGGCAGACTTGCTGTAGTCGTCCTTGCCATCGAACTTCGACGTCGAGTAGTCGCCGTCGTTGCGGCCGGGCGTAGCAAAGTCACGCGGCGAGTTCGGGTCGTTCGTCGGCGACGTCGGGCTCTGGTGGCCGCCGTAGTTCTGGCTCTCGTAGCCCTGGCCAGATCCGTGCTGGCCGGATCCATACTGGCCCTGGCCTGCGGACTGGCCGTAACCCTGTCCTGGGGCCTGGCTAGAGCCGTATTGGCCCTCGCTAGAACCGTAGCCCTGACCTGAAGTCTGGCTAGAGCCGTACTGGCCCTGGCTAGAGCCGTACTGACCCTCGCTGGAGCCGTAGCCCTGGCCGGGGGCCTGGCTAGAGCCGTACTGGTCCTGACCGCCCTGGCCATCGAAGCCCTTCGACTGGTGAGTTTGGTGGTGGCCGTAGGCACCTGCAGCACCGGCACCAATACCAGCAGCACCAATGCCGGCACCCGTGCCAGCACCATCACTGCCACCCGACGTGCCCTGGCTGCCGTACTGGTTACCGTACTGGCCGCCCTGGCCGCCCTGGGCCTGCGAGCCCTGGCTACCGCTGTGGCCGGACTGCTGGTACTGAACCTTGAGCTTCTGGGCCGTGATCGAGTTCGCCTCGCGGTTCTTCTCGAGCTCCGTCCACAGCTCCGTCACGTTGTCACCATCAAGCTTCGAGGGGTCGACGGGCGCAGTGAGAATAAGGAACTTGTCCTTCTGCGAGTCGCTCTCGAGGGACTTGCCCTGGCGGGAAATCTGGATTTCCTTCGTGTAGCCCGGGCTAATTGGGGCAGCATTGGGCCTGACACAGAATAGATGCGGGGAGGTCGTTTTGACCTTGTACACAATCGTGTGGTTTGAAGTGTTTGTGAGTTTGAGCACAGCAGTGCTCACCTCCTCGTACGGAGGGGTGAATACGAGTTCTTTCGGAGAGATGTCCATTTGCTGAGACTGGTAATTCTAGGTTCCCTAAACAGTAAATGTGTTTATTTGTAGCACCTTAAGCGAGATCCAACGAAGTTGCAGGGCTTTGGGGGTACAAATGGTTTCTTGGGAAGCAAGAATCGCACAGTTATCGCTGGGAGCGCAAGTGACGGTTCTCTAGGTTTTATAAGGACACTCGTACCCCGATGACAGGACAGGCCCTCTTTGCTATTTGCTTGCGGACCTAACCCACCCACAGCCATCGTCCCACCCTGACTAGGCAGCGTTGTCGCCCAAGCGTGGGGTGCGGGCATAAGGGTACTGGGGTGCGCGACCTAACCACCGAAGGCAGATAGACTTTCCCTGAGCGAGCCAGCCAACCAGCCAGGGCACGAGCCCGCGGCGCACGCGTCCGTGTCCCCGTGCCTGGGCGCCCTCAGCACTTCAGAGCAGAGCAATGGTTCTCACAATGCTGAGATCGGTGGCTTGGAGGGCTCGTGATGCATCTGATGCTGCGATCGTGAGCTCTGACCGTTGCTCGTTGGCGGGGAACTGCTGATCTCCTGCAGTGTTGCTAGAGGCGCAGGCCAACCGCTGTGTGTACTTGATTCTGGCTCCCACTGGACGCAGGTCACATGGCGTAACGGTATCCTCTGGTTTCGTAGCCTAGAATGTCACGTGTAAAGTCATGCCAGGATGCGTGATGACGTATGCAAGAATCGTGGACTTGCGAAATGCCAGCCTGAATCTATGTTAATGCTCGGCTCGTGGGTGTAGCCAAACCATTGAAAATTGGAAAACGGGTTAATTGAGCAGACATACAAAATGTAAT
Organism: Starmerella floricola; assembly: GCA_030579735.1. Taxonomy (NCBI): domain Eukaryota; kingdom Fungi; phylum Ascomycota; class Dipodascomycetes; order Dipodascales; family Trichomonascaceae; genus Starmerella; species Starmerella floricola. The sequence continues at coordinate 159,094 of JAKTRP010000009.1, read as the reverse complement.
ATGCTGACTTGCGTCTCCCAAGTGGATTCGTAGTTTTATAGGCTGAAGAATATTTACATACTATGTATTGCAGTGCACAGGATGGCCGAAGCAAGCAAACGCGAGCGATCGCTGTACTCCCCAGACTAGACATTCTCCACTACTTCAGTGCGCAATCTCACTTAATCTCGCAAATATGCCTTTGTCACGGCGGTGCCGTGCCTCAGTTACTCGTCGTCCGCACTCGGGATCGGGGCCGTTCCGGAGCCTTTCGGTAGTGGGCTGCGTATCGCCGCTTATCTGGGTAGAGGACAGCCAAGGCGCACCACCATGCATCTAACCCATCCCCCCTCCGAGACGGCGCTCGCGCGAATCTTGATACAGGTGGCCACATACCTAAGATCGATGGGCCAAATCTAAATGGACCCATGCGATGCGGGCTCACGAGTCCACTAGGCGAAACCAAAACAGGAAGATCTAGCAACAATACATATAATAAATTGCGCATAGCGTCGCTACGCGCGCGATATATTTTACGGCAGCCGGGTCTCGTCTCTGCGTTGCCCCTCTTCGCAACCTCCCTCGACCCTTGCCGAGAATTGCCAGTATGCGCGTGGGAACCTTTATCTATGATTCCTGGCTTTGCCCTTACTTAAGCGCGAGTGAGCCAGCCTTTTGTTTTTCTCGTTCCTTTTTTTGGCGTGGTCCTAGTGTAGTAGTAACGCCTGGGTAGTAACGCCTGGGTAGTAACGCCTGGGTAGTAACGCCTGGGCAGCAATGGCTGAGCAGTAGTGGCAGGATTGTAATGGCAGAGAGCCGTGGGGCCTGTTCTCCTAACTGGCGGGCTTACCACCACTAAGCTACCACTAAGCGGCCGCGCTGACACACATGCTGGAAACCTCACACAGGCAATACATACACACATCCTCACAACAGTCTCACGAGAACCTCACTAGCCACCCAGCCCTTTAATTTGTCCATCGACCTCTGGCTATACGTCGATGAACAGCCCGCATCAGACACTTGGATGGGATGACACAATCAAACCGGCGTCCACTCTTTCGCATACATTCAAGAGCCTGTCTCTGTCTCCTGAAAACAAGCGCAAGCGGCGTGGCGATGAACACACGCCACCGCCATCACAGCAAAGCAACGGCGTCCATAAACGGGTGCGCGTGTCCGTGCCAAACTCAAAGACCCGTGCGGGTCCGCACATAAGCATTCGGCGCCGTCTCGAGGCGTTAAACAAACAGCAACTGACCTGGCTAATAGAGGAGCTCGTTGAGCAGCAGCCCCAGCTGTACCCAGCAGTCGAGCAGCTCGCGCCCCCGCTTTCAGTAGCCCAAGCCCTGTCTGTTCTGCAAAAATATCATGCAGAGATCCTCGAGAAGCTCCCGTTAGGCGACACGCAAGGCGACTATGCGTTCTTGCGGGTCAAGCCGCAATGGACGTCGTTTTTCGTGGCCCTTGCAGACTACACGGTCGCCTTCCTCGAAAGAGACCCCACGCAGCTGCTGCAAACCCTTGAATTTCTGGACGGCGCAACTGCCCTCGTGCATTCGGTCCCGCACTGGACGACGCCTGCGAACAACACCCTGCTGGCCAGGGCCTATAACGAGCTCAGTCAGGCGTGGGTGAACACGCTGGGCCGTGCAAACGAGTCTGTGTCGTTTGCCATCATGACCGGCGCAGCTTGGGACGCACGCTTCCAAGACCACTGCCTACGGTCGAAGGGGAAGATGTCCGACCCGCGGCCGAAGGAGCCCGAGGTTCAGATGGTGCGCCTTTGCGAGGGACTCACGAGCTGAGTGCTGTATTTATAACGTGGCTTGTCTGTTGCAAGCCACCTCCATTGGCCTCCTGTGGCCCCTCATGAGCAAAATGTCTTATTATTTCTAATGACAGCTCTTGTATGCATACAACTGCCGTTGGCGAGCAGCTCATGTTCGCATCGAAATCCCATTACTGGAACACTACCATCGCAAACCTGCCCCTGCAGAATCGAGCTCGACCTTCTTAGGACCCCTTATGTATCACCACTAACCACTGTACGCTGTTGGTTTGTAGAATAAGCATATAACAAGCATAATAACATTTAACAAAGCCTTGGCAGCTTGCTGTCCATGATAGCAAATCTAATTTTTTGAATGTATACCGCGTTCTATTCGTGCCTTGCTCTGCGCAAGCCTTCCTCCCATCCTACATTCCTTCCCCCATATACCACTGGATTTGCATCCCACGTACCTGGGTCCTTGCATTCCTCGCACCTTTCCTCCCATCTCATGTCCCACCCCACGTCCCATCCTACGTCCCATCCCACGTACCTTCCGTTCCACATACCTTAGTCCTGCTATCCCACGTACCTTACTCCTTGAACTCCTACTGTTATGTATATTCGGCCATTGAGCAGCCCTGAAACCCCCCGCCTCTCTATTTTATGTGTGCTAAATTTTCCAAACAAGCGTGGGAGACGTTTTGTTTGCCGAAGTTTAGGTCGCGTTCGATGAGCCCCTGCCTGTCTGAACGAGGCTTATCAGCTTATCAAAGTCGGTGGTCCATGAAAAATATGTAAAGCCAGTAAATAAGAAGTAACAAAGTATTTCTGCTAAGTTATTATCAGCCTCTTTTGGTTCTAAATCACTTTTAATCAAATTGCGTGCCTCAAAACGTGCCCTTTTTCTTCGTAGCAAGCCAGTGCGCGCAAGTTACACATGTTCGACCGCCGCGAAGGGCCCTAGACCCTTGCCCCGAAGTGGTTGCAGCACACGGGCTTTCTGGCACCCGCGTTCCGCTTACCTCCCCCGCGATAGCACTCAGGGGCCCTTGTCTATCCAAAGCCCCCTCCTCCTCCTAGCTTCAAGCCACAACGCGGTGAGGGAATAGGGCCGGTTCACCATGGTAGAAGCAGTTTTACCGGCCTCCAATAAAAAGGGCCTGGTTGGCAAACGGCTCATCTACTTTGTGTCTTTATTTGTTTCCTTGGGCGTGTTCCTGTTCGGCTATGACCAGGGCGTCATGTCCGGTATCATTACGGGGCCCCACTTCAGAGACTACTTTGACTCTCCGTCGCCGGCCAAGATTGGTACAATGGTTGCAATTCTTGAGATTGGGGCTCTTGTATCGAGCTTGATGGTCGGCAGGCTCGGAGACATGTGGGGTCGCCGTCGAACCATTTTGTACGGTGCGATCGTGTTTATTTTTGGCGGGTTAATGCAGACGTTTGCGTTTGCGTTCTGGGTCATGATTGTGGGCCGTGTCATCTCCGGTCTTGGCGTTGGCATGCTGTCGACTATCGTGCCCGTGTACCAGTCCGAGATCTCGCCCCCACACAACCGCGGCAAGCTTGCGTGCATCGAGTTCACGGGCAACATCGTGGGATATGCGTCCTCGGTTTGGGTCGATTACTTCTGTTCGTACATAGAATCGGACTTGAGCTGGCGCATCCCGCTGTTTATCCAATGCGTCATTGGATTGCTGCTTGCTGTTGGCTCGCAATTCATCGTGGAAACACCACGCTGGTTGATCAACAAGGACCGCGACCAGGAGGGAATTGCCACGCTTAGACGGCTGTACCCGAAGGAGAACCATGCACAAGAACAGTTCGATGATATTAAGGAAACTGTGCTGCTACACCGCATGGAGGGTAAGCACTCATACTCGTACATGTGGCGCCGGTACAAGAAGCGCGTGCTCATTGCCATGTCCTCGCAAGCGTTTGCACAGCTCAACGGTATCAATGTCATCTCGTACTACGCTCCTCTCGTGTTCGAGCAGGCTGGGTGGCATGGCCGCTCCGCCATTCTCATGACTGGAATCAACAGCATCGTATACGTGCTGGCCACGATCCCTCCCTGGTACCTTATCGATCGATGGGGCCGCCGGCGTATTCTCATGAGCGGCGGTCTTGTCATGGCGTTTGCCCTCGTCATGATCTCGTATTTCATATTGCTGGAGCTACCGTTCAGCCCCACGGCCGTCGTTGTATTTGTTATGATCTACAACGCATTCTTCGGCTACTCTTGGGGCCCCGTTCCGTGGCTTTACCCGCCGGAGATCCTGCCACTCAGTGTGAGGGCGAAGGGCGCCTCGCTCTCGACGGCGTCAAACTGGGCCTTTAACTTCCTTGTTGGTGAGGTCGTGCCAGTTCTTCAGCAGTCTATGGAGTGGTCCATGTACCTGCTCCCTGCATTCTTCAGCGTCTGCTCCGTGATTCTTGTTTACTACGTTTACCCGGAAACGAAGGGTGTCACTCTCGAGGAAATGGACTCTGTCTTTGGCGACCACACACTCGCCACCTCAATCAGAGACAGGGAAACGCTTATAGACGACAACGAGCGTGAGCCTGTCGAACATACGCGACTCTCAGCAGCCGCCAGTGCGCGTGGCGCATAAACGCAAGAAAACGTATATTAGGAAACGTGTTTGGAAGTGGCAAGACGCTTTTGCCGTGAGTTTTGCCCAAATTTATTATTATTGTATGTGCCCCCGAAACTGGCTTCGTCTGGCCTCGGCAGTTTGTAGTTTGATTGTGCTTCGACGCGAGACAGGTCTTGCTTAGATTGAGACAAGTCTTTCTTAGATTGAGGCCAGACGAAGCCAGATATTATATATATAGCCATTGCTACCCATCACAGGTAATAAATAAATATGCTATTTACGAACTAATAATACATAAATTACATGGGCCGTTGCACGTCCCACGAGTCCCAGTCGAGGATTTGCGTGGGGTCGTACTTCCGCGAATAGCCAATGATAGATGCTGCAATGTAGGACGGCGTCGTTGTTGCGGGCAAGTGCGTTTCCAACGCCTCCACAAGGCCCTCGCGGTACCCTGGGCGGTCTACTTGACGCGACGCCATATACTCACAGATATCAAGGGGCGACACGTCGAAGTCCGAGAAGTGCACGTACGCACAGTCCCGCCGTGACGCCTTGTGGGCCCTGCCACGCAGCTCGTCAGGGCACAGTTCGCGAGAGCTCAAGTCTTTGATGAAATGGCCATTGAACGATTTCGAGAACCAATGGCCCTGCCCAAGGCTGGGACACATGCGAAAGCTCGAGAACGCACGCAAAGGGCTTGTGGCTGCTGTCGGAACGGGGTATCTATAGTCGGGGCCACGGCCTTGTTCAACACGAGCGCTAGGCTTGTCCCCGGTATCAGCTTTCCCATCGACCTTTCCATCGACCTTCCCATCAACTTGTTCTTTTGTGTCCTTGGCAACAACGGGGCGAGGCCTAGACAGCTCCTCGCGCAGCTTGAGCTCCTGGCTCTCGAGTGCTAACGCTTCACGATCGAGCTCGGCAAGGTCGTGTCTTGTTTTGTACATGCGCTGTCTCGCGTGCTCGAGCTTCCGTTCGAGATCCTCGACATTTTTGGCTACTTTTGACACATCCAGTGTGCCTCGTTTTTGAATCAGTAGCGCCCGCTTCGATGCAATATCCCTCAACTCCATGTTTCGGCGGTTCATGTCAGCTACAGCCTCTCGCTGAGCCTCGCGCGCGAGTTTCAACTTCTGCATCTCCCGAATCTGGTCCTGGACTTTCGTGAGCTCGCGCTGCACAGCGTCGTCGTCCGGAACTAGTGGCCTAAACGACTCTGGCGATTCGGGCGACTGCATTTCTGGCGAGTGTTCAGTGGGTGGCGGTGTTTCGGGGGACATAGCCATGTTCATATGCTCCGGAGAATGCTGCTCAGCCAAGTTATCCGTTGCTGGAGGTTCAAAGGCGTTAGCTTCAATGGCTTCTTCAGCCTCCATTGTATGCATGGAGTCACTCGGCAACTCTGCAGAGGCCTCGTTCGGAGGTTGAGCTACTGCATCAGCCATGTCCACATCTTCTGCATGGCTGGCGTCTTCCGTGGCCCACGAGGGCTCCCAGCTCGAGTAAATAGACGAGGAGGACTGCGGCCGAGGCTCGTTCCCCTGTGGCACGTCTGAGTGTACGAAGTCTCGCAAGGGTTCCATGGAGTTTTGTGCATTATCGACGCGTACCTCCATGGTTTCGAGGTGTGTAGCGCCTGTGTCTTGTCCGCGCATCTCCGCACTCATTTGACCGTCTAGAGACTGTCCAGACATTTCATGGTCGATATTCGGAGCAGCCAAAGTTGCTGAGCTCGCGGGCTCACGCTCAGCATCATCCATTGCATGGTCCTCATAAGCTTGTGCTTCACCTTCGTGAGCCCCGGCCTCAGCATCGGTGCTTATTTCTTTAGGAGCTTCTCCGTCCCTTTCCGAGGGATCTTGCAAGTCCTCATCTTTTGTGGCATATCCCGCATCTGCTTCTGGCGAGGCAAGGCTTGTTTGAGCCCCCTCGGTCGGTCTGTCACGAGGCTCTATGTCGTCCAGCGAAGCCTCCTCATCGCTTGACTCCTCGTCTAGGTCAATAACGAAGTCTTCCTGGTAGTCCAGCCACCGCGAGGCTCCGAATGCACCTAGCACTCGCTTTTGGGAGTGTTTGCGCTTGCGTAGTATGCCAATAGCCCGGAATATATCATTTAAATACTCCTCGCTAACCTCAGCCTTTACTAACTCGAGTATGTCATTGAAGTTGTAGCCGAGCATTACCATGTCCTTTGTGGCCAATTTAGCATTTTCATGAAGTTCGTCTTTTCTTCTCGCCTCCTGCTGTTGTGTTGCACGCTGTGCTAACAGCTTCGCGCGAAGCTCTGCCGGACTGGCCATACAAGCGGGAAGCACTGACTTTGAGGTTGTGTGAGTACTTGACGATGGGAAAGGGGATGTATGTTCTCAAAATGGGAAGCCACGTGAGCCACCTAAGCTGGTACTAAACCAAGCGTGCTCTGCATGCGTATTTCTATAACCGGAACATGGCCAACCTAGCGTTGGCGAGAGATATAAACTGTACTTGCTCAATCCGTATATGTGCAGAAATCTCATAGACGTGGATTGAGAAAGTGTCCGACACAAGTATTTAGATACTATGGCTTGGCCATTTATACGTAGTCGTGTGGCGTCTAGTTGCTAAACGACGCGCAAGATTCAACATGAATATAAATAGACCCCGTCAGGGAGATTATAAAGCAATTTATATATACATTGAATGCTTAGACGGGGTTTGGAATACGGCGGTAGCAGGCCACGTACTTGGATCCGTGGTTCCGCTCGACCTTTTTGCCCTCCTCGGTGACAACCCGCATCTGCTTAGCGCACTCATCATTCTCTTCAAACTCTGGTGATGTGCGCTCGAATAGAGGGTGCTCGTCCAAGTGTTTTACCATCCAGTCGTGGAGATCCTTCACATCGGTGATCGTATATACAATGCCTTCCGGTTGCAGGGCGTAGGCGTACTCGGAAAGCAAAGTTGGCGAGATGATCCGTGCCTTATGTTTCCGGTTCTTGAAGTGGGGGTCCGGAAAGCAGAAGAATATCTTCTTCAAGTGTGCCTTAGGGAAGAAATTTGGCAGAAACTTCATCACATTAGCCCGCAGCACGGCAATATTGCGGTACCCTGGGCCTTCTTTGTCGTCCTTTTCTTGCAACCTCAACGCCCGTATTCTATCCTCGACATATTGAGTGACCTGGACTCGAATCTCGAGTCCGAGGACGCGCTCGTTCGGAAGAATCTTGCTAAGTGACACGAGTAATCCACCGAACCCGCAGCCAACGTCAGCCACAGTCGGGGCTTCGTTGCCCTCATTAGCATAGAGCTCAGCCCAGTTCATGCTGTCCGGATTCATTGGGTACTCGAGATTGTGGTCGCTGAATGGATTGGAGTGCGCACGTTGGCGGTAGTACCTTTTCCTCGGTAACTGCACAGCATCTTCCGACTCCTCGGTGAATTCTACTTTAGACCTTTTTTGGATCTGCTCTTCTCTGTATTCCTGTTTTCTTTTGGGTCCAGTAGCCATTCTCGGTCTTCTTTACAGCAGAAAGTCTTCAATGGAAAGAAAAAATAGCGTCTCAATGATCGGGATACCACATATGTTTAACGCAGGTGCTCTTGGTGATGAGCAGCAGTCTGTGTACCCTTATCGCCCAGGAATCACTGAAGATTGGAAGTAGGTGTTATGAACTCATTATTATAATACATACATATACGCCGAAATATCCATTGCCACATATCCCGGTACAGAATGCATGGATTTTAAAATAATACTACAAATTCTAGTTAAGCTCGTCTTCAAACTCGAACGAGTCCTCGAGTTTACCAAGCCTCGTGAAATGGATTGGCCGATGTAGGCTGTCATAGAAACTGATGGGCAAACTAATTTTCATCAACGGCCTTGCATTTGCATTCCAGATCGTGGTCATGAAGGAGTAATTCCATATGTCGTCCTGCGGAACGTAGAAAAAGCCCTCCTCCTCGGTAAGGGATAACTCGGTCTGTTTAGAAAACGCGGTTGCGTTGTAGCCGTCGGGTGATTCGCTGAGAAAATCCTTGTTCTTGCGACCCCAATCAATTCCAGCTTGATTGGGATCGAATCCTTGAATCTCTATGTGGTTCGAATAATAGTTCAATGTGATGACCTTTAAGCTTGTCGGCTCCCACTGTTCACTAGTCTGCCTCGAAGCGAGCAAATTCAGGTCAACTGGGGAGATTCCCTTATCACCACGCGGAGAGGGCTGTGAACGGATGATTCCGATGAGCTCCAGTTCTTCCAGATCTGGGAGTTCGCCGTCCGCGGCGCTTGGGGCTGGTGAAAACGAGATATTCGTAAAGCTTCCAAGCTGAGGGACTAGAGCCAAGCTCAGGACCTCGGTCGAGTCGTGTGCCGCATTATACTTGCCGTACAAGAAGCCCACCACTAGATTCTTCACGTCACTCGCTTCTACAAACCCTTGGACAAGGTTTCTCGGAAGCACCAATCGTGATTTCGGGTCCGAACTGGCGCTGATCTCAAGATTCTGGGCCCGGAAATGCAGCGAGGAAGTAGCTTCCAGAGCCCTTCCACGCCACGTACTCCGGGACTCGAACACTTGCTGCTCATATTTCGAGGTCGTGACGACAGTGATCTCATCGCCGTGCACGTTATGAGACTTTGTCGTAATAGCTGTAACATTATTGTCGGTCTCCTTGCTCTCATTTGTCTCCAAGGACTGTCTTGCACGTTCTTCTGATGGAGCCAAGATCTTTTGGCCCAATATTATGTCTCGGATCTCGCTCTGGGTCAAAGACTGAGACGTGACCCCATGGGCCTGACTGTATTCCTCGATAACAATATCTGTAACCGCGTTCTCTACTTCAGCCCAAGCTTCCCTATCGAGTTTCGGCCAAATGTAGCCAGGAGGCGGTGGAGCACCCTCGGATTTCTGGCCTAACACGGTTAACGTGGCTTCGGCATTGACAGTCAAGCCTCGAAGAAGCAGCATCAACCTGCTGAAAGCAGTAGTAGACTGAGAAATCGTGAGCCAGTCGTCGTACAGCTTGAACGAATGGAGCTCGGACTGCGCGCCAGGTCCATCTGATGCAGTTGCGTTCGCCACAAGATCTTTAAATGGTGGGATGGCTAGAAGTGCGCTGAACGGTAAGCTGAAATCAGTATTGCGCACAGAGACTTCAGAGAACTCCAGCATATTCACTTCCATCGGATCTCTGAGACCGCGCGTTCCTATGAAGACCTGTTTAGGAAGCTCTTCCGTTGGGAACGAGCGCAGGACCGCTGCGGCCTCTTCAGCTGCCTTCCACTTGCTCACAGCACTCAGCTTCTTCTGGCCGGCCCAAGCCGATGCAGCATGAATCAACTTAACATCAAGCTGGCCGGTTCTTGGAGAAACCACGAACAAGGCACCATTTATGGGCTTATTTGCCATGTTTCCGTGCTTTGTCTTATGCGAGGTCACTCTGTAAACCGAGGTATCGTCCACTATGACGGTCTTCTCGGACAGAAGCTCAACATAATTCTCCGAGTTGAGATGGGGCTGGCGTGGTTGCGAGTTGTAAAGTTGGAGAGCCTTTCTGAATCGTTCTCGCAAAATGTATAGCGCTGGGTTCGACTGCATGATTTTTGATAGAGCCTGCCTGAGTAACTGCTTCAAACCAGGAAACCAGTAGCCATAGGCATCATAAGTATTATAAGCGAGGTCGATACAGACCATGACGCCGGTTGGTGATGGGTAAAGGCTCACTGAGTCCGATGTGTAGTCCAAGAATTTCGCTCTTGTGTATCGTGTAATATCATGAGAGTCAAAATCTCCGTATCTCAACTGCACATCGATCCAGAACTTTGTGCTCGAGCCGTGCTCGAATTTATCATTGTCGACACTCAACAATGACGGCTTGGCTATAGGCCAGCCCAGTCCTCCTGCATTCGCCGATGTTATGAGAACGTCTGCAGTTGAAGCGTTCATTCTGTAGGATTTTCTGGGGTGGATGGGCAGCTTTTCCACTCCATCAAATGCTAGCACGGATTGCTCACGATCTAGGATATGGCATAAGTCAACAACAAGGCTCTCATGAATCTTCTGCCATAAGTGGGCCCTGAACACCTGGATGTACGAAATCTTTAGTGTGGGAATTTTACCATGGAGAAAGATTCCTGTGAGATCTAGCTGTACCAAGAATCCAACGTACACATTGGCTCGGTTAATTGTAGGTGACCACCAGAGAGTGAATCTTCTATTCGGGATCTGACTGAGACCAGACCGCTGCGCATTCGTCAACTTCTGCATCTGCATCTGCTGCTCGAACCCACTCTGTTTCTGCCAATAAAGTCCTTCCCAATCATCGAATCCTGTCGCCTTGAAAAGTGTGTGTTCCAAAATAGTTTGGATCCCTCCTAAAGCCTGTACAACGTCAGATCTGTACGACGTGAAGTTCCAAAGCCTTCCATCATGTCTTGAGTTAACCCACCAAAACGGGTCGTACTTCTCATTCGAGTGGTTTTTGAACGTCTGGCGAATCCTGAATCCTTTATCAAATGCAAGCACGGCCTTATCTTTCTGGAATAGGGTGCTGATCCTGGGGACTCCGCGGTCCCAAATATCTTCCAGGTCCTCCAGGGAAACTCGCGAATTCATCGCCACAGCTTCAGCCCGCTTTTGCGCATACTCCTTCCATACCCGTTGGGAGTCAATGGCCTCGGCATCCCAAGAATTGATATAGCGGAATATATTTGGAATCAGCGCCTCTTCATCATTCGTCATCCCGTACTTAAACTCTTTCGTTTTGCCATAAAGATCTGAGCTTGGGGTCATTACGTGCGATGCTGACAGCATTCCAAGGCCACCAAGCTCCTCGGGGCTATAAAAGACACACGGTGGGAACCGCGCAGGCATCTTAGAGTTGAGTCCCATCTTCACTTTGTTCTGAACTCTGATCTCATTCTTCACTATGGCGTCCAACAGCTTTGGCGTCGCAACGGCAGCCTCTCTAAAATAAGCTGCGAGAGCAGTCAGCGCTGTGTTCCACCGTTTAACGATTTTTGCAAAGGTTGTGCTGCCACTCGTCATCAAAATCTGACGAGCCCGATTGTTGAACTGATCGATGGATTCGTTGCTTACTCTGAGGCTCACAAACGCGGTCCGCTCTCCAGTAGACGCATTGCTCAGGTACCACATAGCATCATCGTCGTCGTCACCGTCCTCGCCGCCATCCAAAGCGCGCCGGAACCGCGGCTCAACCCTCACTTCAAAGCCAGCAATATCGAACATCACTGCTGGGTTGTCAACGCTATATATGGAAGCGTCTAGACACACGATTGAACCCAAGGTTTCTGGCACTCTGTTTCTAAATTCGCCAAATAGAGCACGGCCCAACTGGACATCCCTCCTTATCAGCCGCATCATACGGTCTCGTGGCCAGCATCTCTTTGTAGGGTATTCCGAAAGAAGGTCGTCGTCGTCGTCGAGAGACAAGTCTTCAACCAGCTCGTCAGCATCGGGTCTCAATAAATGGGTAGCGATGTAGACATCCTCGAGATTGCGTAAATAGGCTCGCACTGGATGGGCGAGCTCAGGGTCTTCTTTGTCGTTGCTCGCGCCCGTTGGTCCCTTCTGAGCCAGCTCAACTGCCCTAGTTATGCCTAGTAAAAGCAAATCAATCATGAGCAAATAATACTGGACCACAAAACTCGAGAACTGGAATCCCCTTATAACGCCAATTTGATTGAGATGCGACATATCTTTATAGCTGAGCGACGCGTTCATTTTTGCTGTGATATAGTCGGCAATAGACGCATCAACAATTAAGCGCAAGAGTTGGTTGAGCAGTGTAAAGTCCACGTTCTTTAGGAACTTTGACAGCTTCAAGTGAATGACTGCAGAGGTTCCGTCGTCCTCAGTAGACCAAAAGCCAGGTATACTATCCAGGTGCGAGCAGAACTTGCGTATCATGACTGGGGCTACCTCGTCATCGCTAGGTTTCACCCATACAGGGAACAGCTTCCGCCTGCTAGCTTCGTACCAAAGATATTGGTCCAAGTATGCATCTACGATTTTCTCGGCCGCATCAACGTGGTACACAGGAGCAAGGTGGCTGTGAAAGTCCAGCAACGACATCTCGATATTTTTAAACACTCTTTGAGTTTGTAGTGCCCGCTTGATACGCGACAGTTCCTCATAAGGATTATCGTAGGCCTTTTCAATGAGCGCGAGTTCTTCACGCTGCGTGAAGGACAGCCTAGCCGTCATGTTGTATTCGCCGCGCAAATTCTCGAGTGCAAGTGTAAGAAGCTTTGTGTCGTTAGCATACCCATCAACGCTCGGGAACTCGATAGGTTCCGTGAACCCAACGGATTGAAGGTAGCCTGCCATTGTTTTGTACATCAGCACAGCATCAGACGGAGCAAGCGATGGCCCCAGTTCTGCGTATTCACTTTGCTCTTGCTGTTCAGCTCTCATCCACAGCCTTGTCAGCCGGCCAAGATTCTTTCGCGCTACGGCCTTATCCACAACTTTGCCAGCTCTGATGCGTTCACGGTTGGTGTAAGTCTCCTTGATCCAGTGCTCGGCCCTAGATGTAATGTAGCGCTCAATAATACGTTTGACGGGCTCTGGCATTCCTGGAACATCCCAGGGAATGTTCGCCTTCCAGCACCGCCACGCCTCGCTAAGATGCTGCATAACAACTTTCGTTTTCGACCTCCGTAGCTGCTCAGGCATGGCATCAAGAATATCATGGAGCACGGATGCGCGAAGTTCAAGATCGTAATGGCTTTGGATGCGTTGTTTCGTCACAGTTTTAGCAATTCCCTTCGAAACACGGCCGAAGAACTGCCTCGAGATCAAGTTGCCAAGCCATCTTTCGAGCATTGGCAGCATGCCGCGCAAAAATGCTAGCCAGACGACCCAGCTCGGCTGCCAGATGCCGCACCCGGGACCTTTCCCGACTCCGTCTAGGTTAAAGCGGTCGTATATGACGTGTTTTAAGTCATTACAAGCAGTGATCTGGTGCATGACATGGTATTTGTACCTGTAGATTCCCGTGAGCTGGCCCATGTGCGTGAATAAATAGTGGATGCCATCGGCAAGCTCAAACGCATCCACATTCCCCAGACGGTACTGGACGTGAGCATCCACAACGAGCTTGATCATCCGCAGCAGCTCCCGAGTTAGATGGAAAGAGTTGCCGAATCGCGAACGCTTTCGTTCCTTTGTGGTCAAAGTCTTTGTCGGTTTCAAATTAAAATTGTAGTCCAAATGCATGAAATGCAAGCCGCGACGGTGAATTAGTAGTTGTAGAATTTGATAGCCCTGCTGGCACAATTGCATTCCGGCCTCGAGCCAGTCGATCTGTGTTTTCTCAAAGAACTTTGTTGAGCCGAGCAACTTCAGCAGGCGCGGCGGTGGCCGAGACGGTGCATGCTTTGCCCGCTTGACCTTTAACTTCAGCTTCGTGATCTTTTTCAGCAGTTGCTGATAGCTCCGCCTCGTTTTCGGGGCCATGACTCTCAGAGGCCGTCGGTTTGTGTACAAGGATTTCACAAGCGGCACGTCCTGGGCCCTTTTCTGTCGGGTTGAAGGCTCATTGAATGGGTACGGTGCATGGTAACACGCCAAGCTCTCGGCGACCTCGGCCTCATCAAACTCGAAATCGGCCAAGAAAGGTTTGAACGGCAGTTGTTCCGGCTCCGAGCGAGTAGAAACAGAAGAGTTGCTCCTAGAGTCTGAGACCGGATTCGGGGCTCTAGTGACTGACTTGTCGAGGAAAAACGCACGTTTGTTGTCATGTCGGCGGATCACGCCGTCCACGGGCTCGGCCACTGAGGGCAAAATGGCATTGCGGTCATTTGCAATCTTGCCATGGAGGTATGGAAACATAACTTGTGCCTCGACGCGAACGGGGAACTCGCGCGGGCGTACAATTATACGCTGGGGGTCGTCAAAGTCGCCCGGGTCTTCTTCTGGAAGTGCCTCCGGGTTCTCAAAACGCGGCCCGTTCGGGACCTGCACGTGTAAAGACTTCGCGGTTGTGAAGCTCGCGAAGTCAAACGCAGTTGGAGGCTGGGAAGCAACTATAAACGGCTGGGCGTCCTTCCATGCATTAAAGCTCGACGTTGGTTTCTGAGCCGAGACTGGCTCGGGCGGCTCAGCAACTACAGAAGCTATGTCTTTCCATGAGACTGGAGGTTCCTCGTCATCAGACGGAGGAAGACGCATTCTCCGGAAACTCGTTCGGTCTCGTTTTTCATCCCGCATCGCGTTCCAGGCCTGGCCCCACATTGACAGGTACACGGCCGGATCCACGAGCGGGGACTCGTCCACGAACGTAATTGCTCCAGCAGTGTGATACAACACGTCGACCTGCTTCGCAGCCTCCCACGGATGAGGCATGTTCTCGAGAAGCTTGAAGATCGCATGCGGAAGGTACTTCAGCGCTCCCAAGTACGCTCGTTTGTCGGCATTGGCCTCCGCACTGCCCATATTCCGATGCTTTTCGATGATGTTTCTGAGCTTTTGTGGGTTTTGCTTGTGATCCGTTGCCATTGGCCGTCTCTTTCGCTTGCGAGCCCCGTTGTCTCGCGCCTGGCTTTGTGGTTTTGCCTCACCGACGGACGCCGTGCCATCCACTTTTCGCAATTTAGATGCTGACGACATCTCTGGCTCTGCAGCCGAGTTTCTGTCTGATTTCGGCGGGTTCCAGCCCGGCGGAGGCGACGGAACCGGCATCCACAGCGTTCGTCAAGCTTTCAGTGTAGATGACAAATGTACGCCTACTCACGATCTCGACTTAGGCAGAGCAGAAAATATGTGAAATAAATAATATACGGAAACAAATAAGAAGATCTGGTACAGGCATCTCAATTCTTGGTTGCATAACAATATTTCAGATCCTGGTTGCATTAACTATAAGTGAGACAACATATTGAGGACCACAGCCATGCAATTGATGCACGCCGCAGGCCGTGCTTTCTAGCCATTGAAGCTGACCGGCTACAAGACAAGAACTCAAACGATCTCGAAGTCTAATACTCCTGCTCTCAATAGTTCATGCCTTGGACTTTCTATGGCTTGGTGTAGATACAGTGAATCAAGAATAAATAGCAATAAATAAGTAAAAGCTAGTCGAGCCGGCTACGGAGCAAGCTGGCTCCTCGCTCGACCTGATTAGCGATTTCCCGGACTTCAGGCGCACGTTCGCTGATACCCGAGGCCAGTGCCGCATCGAGCCACGACACGAGCTCATCCAGTCTTGGGCTGACCTGGTCAATTGCACTGATTTCGGATTTGAGGTCCCTGACTTCGCGTAGCTTGGCCTCGAGTGCGTGTTCGGCGTGCTCAACAAGTCCTCCAAGCTCGTGTGCTCGGTCGGGCTGCGTGTAGTTCACGCCCTCCTGGTGCGGGAACCGAATAAACCCCTCGGCAAACAGGCCCGGGTCGACCATGTACGTGTGAGTGAAAATGTAGTTCTCGACCTCGACGAACTGGCGCATGAGCTCGAGTTTTAGCTCGCTAAGGAACTCGCTGAACAGGTCCGTCGTCTCCTTCACGGCCGCGGCCCGCTGGGCAGGGTCAAGATCCTGTCTTTCTATGCGGTCGACCGTGTACTCGGCTGCCCGATGGCAAATACTGCTCACAGACTCTTTTGCGCTCGCACTGAGCATGTTCGCGAGCTTCAGTGGAGACATCTGGAGGACCTCGCTGACCATGGCACGAATCCTTGTGTTGAGGCCAGCAGACTCAGAGCTACCTCGGCCGGCCTCCAGCAGGTCCTTCAGCAGCTCGGACTTTGCTGTTTTAGTCGCATGTTCCATTGAAATACGCGTCGCGTTCTACGAAACACGCTCTCGAGCCCACACTTGAGCACGCACGCTGCCCTGAGACTCTGGTGTTGTGAACAGGACGAGCAGCTCCCACGCCAGGCCCAGGGCACGTACAGTGTAGGGCACGGGCACGCACAGCGTTACTGCGTCGAGGCCGGGTCTGTGAGGGACGGCACCCGCGCAAATGCGGGGTTTGAGCGTATGTATGCAGTCTGTTCTTCGGGATCGGTGATTTGTGATGCCATGACGTACTCGCGAAATAGTTTTTCCTTATCCTTGTCGCTCAGCTGGCATTGAAACTCCGGTGCTGTGCGAAACCGACGCTTGAATTGGGCATAGAGCATTCTTGGCTCGTGTTTAAAGTGCACAAACTGCACAAATTTTGCGGGCTCGTCTTCGTGCTGCGAATCACTTGCCTTTGTGGCCCTCCACTTGTTGAACGCAGCCAATCGCGCAGCATTCGTGCTCAGCGCAAGGTACCGCGGGTCTGCTGCAAGCTCGTCACGCTGCGCCTCCCAGGCTACAAACGCGTTAGCCCGCCTGCTCTCTAGCATTTCAGTGAACTCATCCTCGCGGTCAAAGTCCTCCTTCACGACTTTGTCCAGGGGTCTGCCAATCGCTTCTTCCATATAGGTCGAACCCTTCTCTCTCACTTCCTGAGCACACCACCCAACTTACACACAGATACAAGTCCCAATCTCAAGCACACCAGCACCCTCTAAAAGCCAAGCTTACGTGGGCGGGTCGTGAACTCCCAGGCCACACGCGAGGAGCCTAACCCGCGACCCGCGTTGCCTAATTACCTGGACGCGTCGTAATTTACCTGTTTTACCTGACCTCGCGACTCCGTGGAACAATACCCGCGGCAATGTCAAAGCAAGACAAATTGAGCGAGCTTCGCCGGCTCCGTGCGCAGGGAAGAACCCACCGGGCATTCAATTTCGATGAAGACGAGGGCCGGATCTACGACGAGTTCGATGAACGCGAGTACGAGGCCCGTCGCCGTGCAAACCTCCGTGAAGACGACTTTGTTGTAGACGACGATGGCAAGGGCTACGTTGATAATGGCGCTTACGAGTGGGACCAGCCCCTCCCGGGCTCGGATCTCGAGTCTGCAGGCGAGGACAGCGAGAACGCTGATACCCATGGCTCGAAACGCGGTCCAATCAAACGTAAACAGGGCTCTACCGAGCCCCGTGGCAAGGACGGCGACGTCACATCGATGTTTGGTGGCTCGAAACGCCCGAAAGTCGCAGCGAGCACGTCCCTGGCGAGGCCGAACCACGGCGTCACAAGCAAAGTGGACGAGATTCTCGCTGGTGTTGGGCGGGCTCGGCCGAGTTTCGAGCCGAAGTCGTCTCCTGAGTCGCAAACAAAAACGCCACGCTCGTCTCGTCTCGATGCACTAAGTGGTAGTGTCGATTCGCGTACCGATTTGCGTGCCGAGTCTCGTGCCGAACCACGAACAGAGCCTCGCGCTCGGTCCGTGAGAGACACGAGTTCACGCAGGCTATTTGGATCGAGCCCTGGTCTTGGCTCGGGCCTCGGCTGGAACCTCAGACAGGGCCTTGGGTCGCTCGGCCGTCGGGGCCCGGCTGTAGAGCCACACTCACGAAGAGAATCGCCCGTTAACCACTCTTTCTCCGACGAGGCTGCAGGTTCGGCCGAGATGGAGGACACGCCCACGCGCAAGCCCGTGAGCTCGAGGCCAGGCATGCTCTCACGCAGCAGCCCCGAGTCAGAGCCAGCGTCCACGTCTTTTGATGCGGCTCAGATGATCAGCATGGACCCGCACGGCCTCGATGCCCCGCCACGGGCCGTGTCCGATGACGAGGATGACGAGGAGGCCCAGGAACTTTTAGCTGCATCGCGAGCCTCGCAAAGACTTCAGGCTGAGTACAACCAGCTCGCTACGCCGAGCCCAGCCAGCGCTTCTACACGCGATATTCTGTCGGACCCTCCGTCGGATCTCGATGGAGACAGCTCAGTTGACACGACTGTGAACACAAGCATTGACGTCACAGTCTCGGATGTGGCGCCCACGCCAGCCGCCTCGAGTGACGGCGGCCTCGAGGACGACAATAGCGCGTTTGCAAGCACGCACTGGAACCTCGTGAGCGAAAGCGAAACAGAGAACGCGTTCTCAACGGCAACAACGACGACCGCTATCAAGGAAGGGACGGTTGTACGCCTGTTCTGGACGGATTATTACGAAAAGGGCGGCGCGCTTATTTTGTTCGGCAAAACAGACCGTGGCGAGGGTGCTTCGGTAGTTGTTCGTGGCATCGACCGCGACCTGTACTTGCTTCCAAAGCCGGGTAAAACTGCTGACGATGTGGCCGAAGAAATGAGCATGTTCTTTTCACGTAACAACATCCCAAGCTTGCGTACGATGCCGACAAAGCTTAAGAACTGCTTTAGTAGAGACAAGAACGTCGAACACGAGTACCTCCGCGTGAAGGCGCCGTACATTGCCGAGCCCGTTCCTGTTGAGGGGAGCACGTACGAGCACTGCTACGGCACGCAGGCAACGCCTATCGAGACTCTGCTCGTGGGCAAACACATAATGGGTCCCTGCTGGCTGGACATCAAAGTACATGCCGTGGCGAACAATGTGTCGTGGACGAGCACGAGTGTCGAGTGTGCGTCACCAGCACATGTCACAGTTGTTCCCGAAAACGAGGCCGCCGAGCTCGGCGTGCCCAAGCTCACGATGATGAGTCTTGCCATCACAACAGTGCCAAACAAAAAGCAGGACCACGAGGTCGTATCCATATCCGTGAGGCTGTACAGGAATGTTGCTGACACGGTTCACGATGCTACGGACCTACCATCTACACTAATTACTGCGATCCGACCTCCAGACCCGTACGAGGGCTTCCCGCTTGGGTTCAAGGCCGCCGTCAAAGAGCACAATGCGTCGAGGGGTGGTAAGCCAAACGCATCGAAAACGGGAAAGCTCAACACTTCCTCGGAAGTGCTCATAATGCAGCCTACGGAAAAGGCCTTGTTGCAGTGGTTCTTCTCGCTGCTTTTGCGCGTGGACCCGGACGTTTTGATTGGGCATTCGCTCACAAACGTGCACCTTGCAACCTTGCTGTCTCGTGCCTTGGCAACAAACGAAGCTGGATGGTCAAAGCTTGGCCGATTTAGACAGCATTCGGACGTGCGCAAGGCCGGCATCCAGGAAATCAGGCGCGTGTGCTGTGGGCGACTGCTTGTCGACTTGAAGAACGGGTTCGGTGTTGAAATCGCGAGTCGCGCGTGCCGAGAGTTCACTCTCGAGGAAATGTGCAGCGTGTTCCTGAGCCAGCACCGCATGCCGTTCGACACGAATATCCAGAGTGGCGACTGGCTGGACCGCGGAGCCGCGGGCCTGATCGACGTTGTCCGCCGCAGCGAGTACGACACTCTGTATGTCGTGTCCATTGCCCTTAAAAACCAAATGCTCCCGCTTTCACGCCAGCTCACGCAGCTTGCCGGTAACACCTGGCGTGCTACGCTGTTCGGTACGAGAAGTGGCCGCAATGACTTTCTGCTGATGCACGAGTTCGCCAAAAATGGCCTGCTAATCCCTGACAAGCCCGCGCTTGGCACGAACGCGTTCAAGCACGACAACCAGTACACTGGTGGCCAAGTCTTCGACCCTGTCACTGGTCTTCATCAGTCTTGTGTCCTTGTAATGGACTTCAACAGCTTGTACCCTTCAATCATTCAGGAATACAACATTTGTTTCACTACTGTGGACTACGAGCCCGAGCAAACTACAGAGCCCGAGATTCCGGACGCGAGTGTCCCCATTGGACTGCTGCCAAAGCTGTTGCAGAATTTGGTTCGTCGTCGCCAAGAAGTCAAGAAGCTCATGAAGTCGCAGACGGCGACGCCAGCAGAGTTGGCAGAGTGGGATATTCGTCAAATGGCCCTGAAACTTACGGCAAATTCGATGTATGGATGTCTGGGTTTGCCAGAGTCAAGATTCGGAGCACGGCCCCTGGCCCAGCTCATCACGATGAAGGGACGCCAGGCTCTTGTGCGAACGAGACAGCTCGCTGAAGACAATGGAATGCGCGTGTTGTACGGTGATACAGACTCAGTAATGATCCACACAAACGCGTCGAAGTACTCCGACGCCCATGCTATCGGTGTGGAGTTCAGGCGGCTGGTGAACCAGCAATACAAAACTATGGAGATCGATATTGACCACGTCTTCCGACATCTTCTGCTCTACATGAAGAAGAAGTATGCAGCTGTCATCTTGCAGCCGGATGGCAAAATGTCTCTTGAGTACAAAGGTCTTGACCTGCGAAGGCGTGAATTTAGTGACGTTTGTCGGATCAGCTCAAAACAGGTTCTCAATCTTCTGTTTGGTTTGAAGGGCTCCAACGACTACAACGAGGCTGAAAACAAAAACGGCGCAATCAAGCCTGAGGAAGACGATGCGGCCGATCCTATTGAGATCTTCGAGCGTGTTTACGAGTACTTGGCGAAATTCGCGAGCGAGGTTCGTGACGGGAAAATGTTCCCTCGCATGTTTGTGATCCGCAACCAGCTGTCACGCGACCTCGACAAATACCCGCAGCTCGACAAGCCGCAGCTGCGTGTGGCCAAGGCTAGGCAAGATGCAGGCTACACAGTAAAGTCTAAGGATGTTATCAGCTATGTTATCCCGAAGCATAATGGCAACGGCGACACTTCAGCCTCGATAACTGATCGAGCGGTGTCGTTTGAAGACCTCAAGAAGCATAAACTCGAGCCTGACTACGAGTGGTATCTGCACCACCAGGTGTATACACCGATCGCTCGATTTTGTGAGAAAGTGGAAGGATTCGATGCGCCTAGGCTCGCCGAAGCCATGGGCCTGCAAATTGCTGAGAAGCTCGCAAAGGCCGCTGCAAATGCTCAGTTCAGCGCCGGGTCACTCCTCAATGGTTTTGAGGGCGCTAGCTTGATAACGCTTACCCCCGATGCTGACCGATTTGCGCGGTGCGAAAAGCTCCAGCTCAAGTATGGAGATGCTGTGTTCGAGTTTGGTGGACTTGCCGAGCTTCAGCCACTCGGAATCACTGTGCCCAACTCTGACATAGTGGTCCCTTACTCTGAGGTCGCGGTGCAGGTCGACTTGGCAATCAGGAAATCTGTCGAGCGGTATTACGAGCGTTGGATGCAGTGCGATGAGTGCCGGAACTTCACAAAGTCGATTGGCACATTTTACGGTAAGCGCTGCCCGCAGGCTCAGTGTACGGGATCCTTGCAGGTCGTTTACACGAGCAAGGAGCTCTACACGCAGATGTGCTACTACAAGTCGCTGTTTGATGCTTCTAAGCCCAGTAGCATCAGAAACCACCGTGCGAGTGCAGCAGTCAATTCGCCGAAAAACGCCGAGGGTCTCAGAACCATAGCTGACCTCGTGGCTAGGTATCTTGACAGGTCCGGCTACAGCCATATTAGTCTCGGTCAGTTCTTCAGCTTCACGAAATAATAATAGAACTGGCTTGTTTCAGGCATTTGTGATAACTTGTTCTACTATTTTAACATATATTTATAAAAGATTCTTTCACTTGAACATGGGAACTCAAGAAAGCAACAACGTATGAGCATGCTTTACACAGCGGTATATGGACACATGGCATTCCCGCTGCCGCAAGCAATGTCGTGACCGCGGTGCAGTAAGTGGGGCGATCTGAAACATCTAATTTCGATTACGATGCCGCATGCCGGTCACACAGGGTACAGCCCTGAACTTCTGAGTCCCCTTATCATATAATTATATGTTTCAGATTCATAGATATGTTTGTCCAGCATGCATACGTTGGGGACAAGGATGATTGACGTTTCAGACCAACTGAGGGGTAGCGCTTGCGCCCCTGAGGCTTTATCATTTGCATGCCCGATGCTACTGCGAGAGATATAACGCGGACAAAAATGCGCTTATCCCACGATGGTAAGATTCGAGCTCGCTCTCTGTTTGAGTTTTCGGATTCCCGAAATTCGCTGAACAAACATTTTTTCGGTTGCCTTTGAGACGGTTGTTCTGTTGCTTTGCCACTGACACTTGCCTTTAGACACATGGGTATTGGCAATACTTTCCACATTGCATACTGGGTACGGGCAGAAAAGGGTTTGGTTTGCCGTATCGCTCCTGCGCCAAGGGCATGATTTGTAATGGTCAGATTAAGTATATAAACCACTCTCAGATTCCGGTTTATTCTTCATCATCGTGAGCAACTCATAGCGAGGCGGCTATGTGCACGATGAGCCCCCTGGCGCCCTTCGGGGTATTCGATGGTAGGTGAAAGTCTACCATCCTTTAAGGCTTTGCACAGGAAAAGACATTCAACTTGGAGCGGTCGCAAGCGAGCAGCTCTTCCTACTCTCAGCTAGACTCTGCCCCCCTCAGACCTGCTGCGACTAGCAAGGGACTGCTCTGGATTGGTTCCTGTGTGTAACTAGGTTAATTGTTGAGTAAGTCCGCCCGGCTACCTTGTGTACGAGTTGTGTGATCCCCCCTAAACGCTGCACCTTCCAGCTGTGAGTGAAGGTGCTTATGCGGGCTTTTACTTGTTGTGCCATTGGAGGACACGCTTCGGCAAGGCAGTTTCTTATTCTCAAATGACCCCCCCAGCGTTCACTGAACCGCCGCTGTTGATAGCTACTATGCGGATACATGCTACATCCAATCAGCGAAACAAAATTGGAAACCCCACGCTTGATGTGGTAGGTAAGAGAGTCCTCAATGAAGAGGGAGGACATTGGAGTTGAGACGGTTCACTTTTTTTGGGAGCTGCACAAAATGTTGCAACTAGGCCTCGCTATATGGATAACTAATTGTCTCTGCTTGTTTGTGAAGACAGTTAGGTCAGCTTGGCGCGTTGACAATATGAAGAGAGGCAGCAGTTCCTAAAAAGAATATGCGAAGGTTTTCAGCCTAGTATCGATAAGCAAAGCAGTAGACAGAGTCGTTTTCCCCCAGCTTTTGTACTCTGTATGCCAATTGCTTGTCGATCGCTATGGTTAGATGAGTCGAGTGACTCACGCTGGAGCCTGTGTGCGTGAATAAGGCACATGCAGGTGAGCGGCCCAACCTAGCCCGAACCCTATTCCTTGGTCGATTACACCACTCCATCTCATACCCACCTTGATACTACATCAAGTACAAGGCAGCAGCACGGCTCCCTCTAAAAGCTCCCCCAACGTCGACGAAATTCACCCAGAGTTTGAGGACCTGCTTGCGACCTTGACAGTAGTTGCATACGCACACCTCGGAAGCGCGCTCCCAGCGATTGCACTACACACCCATCCCCCACTTAGATGCGCACACTTCGTGGATACCTCTACCGCACCATGCTGAATAGTATCTCCGTTTGGCTATTAGCGGAGAACGGACTTTCGAGAAGACGGTCCGACGCTAAGGACAGGGGTCCCATTAACTTGACGCACTCATTTTGCCTTTCAGCCCATACTTATTGCGGAGACCTTCCGTTCATGATGTCTCTCTAGAGAACGGTTAAGCTAGTCCGAAGTACTGATCATGCTGCGAGACCCTGCTGCTTGCTTTCCGCCGAAGGCAGGCAGTAACCCAATAAGTATACTCACAAGCTGAGGCTCTGTCCAGCGAAGAAACGCATCGAACCAACTCAAACTGCAGATGAGTTGTCCCCATCAGGTCCATGTCATGCCACGGTCGACTGCCGGAGTAAACCTTGCTCGATCAATCTGGGGAGGTTAGATCGAGCCAGGTCTGTGTATCTCTCTCTGTTTGAGGGGCATATACTTACTCACGACTCAACCCTGTTGTGCATTGCCTTCACCAATTTCGAGAAGTGGCATTCTATGCTCGTGCTACTTCTCTCGACTACTCTCACACAATACGTGGCGGACGGCCAGTGTTTTCTCTCCTCTCACTGAGTCGTCCTGGAATGCAGTCAAGTGTTCCCCACAGAGGAGGAGCAGCACCAGTTGGTGCGCATCCTATTCTGCGCTAGCCGTCTGATTGTTGCTCCTCGCCATTCTGACCTTGAATCAACGCACCAAACAAATCAATACCATTTTTTCTCAATTTTTTAAGTACTTATGATATCATTTCTTTTTTAGTTTATTTCGTATTTTTCTATAGTATGTCGCTTTTTATAAAAAAAATCCCAAAAAAAAAAAGAAAAAAATAAAGAATATAAATACTGGCTTCAAACCAAGCAGTGTACAGTACAATGTCTCGTACGAGACTCGTACATGCGTCAGCGGTACTCAATATCAATTTCAGAAATCCAGGGCATCGAAATGGAGTTCGCGTTAGTTTACATATTAATAGTCATAAATCGTTATAAGCTGCTTCACCAGCTCTCGTACTGCTCTTCCCACGACCCGGAGTTCAGCGCCTGAGGAGCAAGGTCTTCAGCTGCTGCAAACGGGCTTTCGTATGGGGACTTATTGAACAGGCGGGGGTCTAGGTTCTTTCTTAGTTTCAGAAGGTATGTGTCTGGGTCGTCAAGGTCCTTAGAAAAGCGGTAGCGTCGTGGTTTCTCTTCCTGGACGAGAGGCGGCTGTTCTCGGGTGTTCGCGAGTATCGAATTCACGGGGCGTTGCGGTGCCCAATCACTGGCGGATGCGAGTTCAGCAGCCAGTGCCTCGGGGTCAGCTTCGAGTGCCGTCGTGTCAATTATGCTGTTGTTGGTTGTGTCTACAAGGTCTTTCGAGTCGATTTTGACTTCGTTGCTCTTCATTTTGCTCATGAGTGTCATGAATTTGGACCCTTGGACCTTCTTCGCGAGCTCCTCATCTTTGCGCTCGCTTATTGTATGGATGATGTTGGCTGCGACCGCGCTGGCATCGGCAAGGTTTTCTGGTTTGTCGCTAGGCTGCTGTTCTTGGTGCTCAGCAACGTGCTGCGGAGTTTCAACGGCCTGTAAATTTTTGAGGCTCGCCTCGGCCTCGGCAAACGCATCAGCAAATGCATCTGCTCCGGCTTGGCCCCGCTGGCTTTCTGTTTGCAAGCCCGCGGTGGGCTGGAACCCCAAATGGTTAACCTGGTTGAACGACGGGCCTAACTGCGGTCCGAACTGGCCAAACTGGCCAAACGCCCCATTTTGTTGTGCGTGGTGCGGTACTGCAAACGCACTTGGTGGGCTTTGGTACCTTGGCGATTCGTGAGCGGCATCGCTTATCGACAGGTTCTGGAACTCCTTCGCCCAGTCGCTGTTCGCATGCCTCGGGCCGAGATTTTGAGGTTCGGGGGTAAGGGACATGTACCCCACATCGGCGGGACGAGGCGAGCCTCTTGCCTGGTGTTTTGGGCCTGCTCCGAGCGCATGGTCTCTATATGCGGGCTGAGCAAGCGGTGGAGCCGACCCAAACTCATTGCCGAAGGAAGACGGGCCGTGGGCGCTGAACGAGTTGAACTGGGCCTCGACGTTTGCCGGGCCCTGGGGTCCGAATGCACGCGGCCTGCTGGGGTCAAGACCAGCCACGCGCTCTCTTTGTAGAGACGGGTCTCTCGCCACGTACGATTTCATGCTTTGCATCGCATTGGTTGGGCCACAAGTCGCCATCTATGCTGTTTTGTCTGAAGAGTCAAGGACGAGTTGAGGCGAGGATTACGGCAGCTTTTTAGCCCGAGGTCCAGTCACATGCCTCGTACCTCACGCGCCACTGTCCCTGCGTCCACCCGATAACGAGCGGCCCCTAAGGAGGCCCTGGGCGTGGCAAATGGCGTTTACACACACAAATGAATTAGTTGTTATAAACTAGCAGGCTCTATTTCGCTTTTCAGCGCAAACTGTGAAGCCTAAGGTCCATAACTGTGCGATACAAACACAGACAAGGGTTCGTATTTGATCGGTGAACGAGAGCGAGTGATTTCGTGATAACTGTAAGTGCTAAAGATGCACTATAATTCGCCATTTCGAAATATTAGGCTAGAAGTGATGGACTTATAGTAATTGCACAGCTCGATTCAAGGCATGTAGTTAAAATTTCGTAAACTGGGTATTCATAAAGGTATATATGATTACAATTGTTAGCTGCTTGCCAAGGTGAGGCTTGGCGATTGCGTATTCTCACCGTTGAATGTGTAGTGTTAGCCTAGTTTGTTGTAAACAAAAACGGCCACAAGCAATTTGCCTCCGTCGTGGCTTGTTTTCAGGTGGTTCAGCAGTTCCTTGGCTTCTTCTCCGAGATTAAGGTATGGCAAATCTGCACCGTCCCACGGAAGCAAGTACGCATCCTTGATGCTCGGTTCCGACGTGCGAATCGAGCCCACGCGGTCTCGACCATGCATGTACTCAAACAGCTGGCCGAGCTTTGCGCGGTCTCCAGTGAGGGCAAGTGCCCCGAGTTCGTGTTCCTCCTCGGTGGCCGATTCTTTAAGGTACTCGGTTGCGCTGTCTACTTGGACAAGGCCGCGGACCACGAGCTCGGGCCCGAGTGCTGCCCACTCGTGTTTAGTCCCCACGCCGAATCCTTCGCCAGCAAACGCGATCGAGTTGTCTTCGAGTTTGACCGTTCCCGTCCACGCTGGTGGCTCCTTGTGTGCGCCAGTCTCTGGTGGAGGCGGTCCTAACGGTTCCTTCATGGCCTCTTCTTGGTCGAGTTCGTCCTGCTGCTCTTCTTGTTCCAGGGCAATATGCGACGGCTCAACGTTGAGTTCAGCTGTGCTCGTGTCCACGATCTCGCGAGGCGGTTCTTCCTCCTTGATGATGGATTCGCGGATGCTTTCTTCGTGCAGCTCCTGAGTCATTTGCTTGAGCTCGGGGTTCTGGAGCTCGCGCGAGGACATGCGCACGAACTTGTCCGCCGGCAGCGACCCCGAAAGCACGGCCCGTTGAAGGGGCGCGTTCTTCGAGTCCTTGAGATTGAACGACAGCGTGCGGAACTGCTCGCGGTACGCGGGGCTCACGCGGTTTGCGCGGGCAAACGCCCTGAAAAGTGCTGCCTCGAGCGCAAGGGCCAGCGACTCGCGGCTGCTCGCGTCCTGCGCTGCATCCAGCGTGTCAAGGATCCGGAGCCACGCCTCAGCAACGCCCTTGCGCGTCTTGTCCTTCAACCCAGCAATGCCTTCCTCCTTCTTCACGGGTTCACTGTCCGCCCCATTACGGTCAGCCCCATTACGGTCAGCCCCGTTACTGCCAGCCTTACGATCACCGTCAGCCTTGCCATCGCCATTGACTTCGCCATCAGCTGTTGCTAGAGAGCTAATATTAGAGTCCGTTGTGGCCTCACCATTGGCCTCGGTGTTAGCGTTGGCATCGGCCTTGGCATTGGCCTTGGCATCAGTCTTCGTCTCATTGCTCGCCTCGTCGCTGTCAGAGTCCCGGCACCGGTAGCAGTGGTACGGCTCGGGCAGCGCAGACTCGTCGTCCACACCGAACTCGCAAATAACGTGCTGCCACGTCCGGCAATTCTCGCACTCGGCCATGGTTTTGTCGTCCCCTACTTTGCCCTCACACCGACACAGCGTCTCGCCCTCTAGAATCTCTTCATCCTTCGGCTTCTTCGGCTTCGGGCTTGACCGCCGGCGTTTCGGCTTGCTGGCGACGGGCTCGTCTACAATCCAGCGCGCATTTGGGTTCTTTCCTCGGTTCGCCCGTAGTGGCCGGCCGTTGCGTGTCTCCATACTAGACTAACCTCTCAATGCACAACTAGCAAACAGCACACCCTGCCTCAATGAAGAGAACAATACCTACCGAATATTCGAGCCGCAATAACAACACGGACCAAGCTTGCTAGCAAGGCGAACTACGGTTACTGACGACGCTGAGATGCGGGACGCCGAGTTGAGGAGGACCCCCCCGGGGTTTGAGGCAGTGCTTACCTAATTCACAGAGCTCGGTGCTCGCCTGAGCCTAGAGACCTAAGCAGGACGAGACGTCCCACCGGCCACAACCCACAAGCCTCACGTCCACATACACACGGCATCGGTTGAGCACCACAACTTAACTAAACCACACAGTACCACACTGGCAATTCGTGGTTCTGCTTGGCGAATTCCCTGACCAGCCACATTATTTGAGATGTATACGACTCGGAGCGGAGCCCGGAAGGGCCACATGGACAAGCTTTTCCCAAATGCGGCGGAGCTCGTGGACGAGGACAGCGTTGCTGAGCACTTCTACAAGCTCGAGGACCGCTGGGAGCGCAAGATGTGGCACCAGCTCACTGAGCTGCTCGACGACCTGTTCACGGACGTGCGAATGGGTCCGCTGTACATCCCCATCTATGAGAAGTTTGTATTCCCCATTCGCAAGCAGCTGAACACGCTGTCGGTGGCGTTCTTTGCCGTTACGGCGAGCCACCGCCTGCGCATGCCCCAGGACAGCCTCGATTTTCTGGACCAGGCCGCGGGCTACATCAAGTTTGAAGAGGATGCGTACGCATACGTCTTGATCAAGGTCCGCGAGGCCCACCTCTACTTGCGCAAGGGCGACCTTGCCCGCGCGAAAAACCTGCTGGAGCTGTGCCGTGGCCACGTAGAAAGCCTACCGATTCTCGACAAGGGCGTGTTGGGCCAGTTCTACAACGTGTGTGCCGAGTTCTATGAGGCGCAAGACGACTTCAAGAACCTCTACCACAGCACGCTCCAGTTCCTTGGCTGTTTCCAGGAACTGCGCATGCTCCCGCAGTCGCTCGTGCTTGCGCGGGCCGAGACGGCTGGCGTGGCCGCGCTTCTCTCGAGCGAAGTGTACGACTTCACCGACCTCATGCTGCACCCCGTGTTCCGGGCCCTGCACACGAAGGACATGCTGTGGCTCGTCGAGCTCGTGAAGGCCGTGAACTTCGGCGAGGTGCAGCGGTACCAGAAGGCAAAGCCCGAAATTTTGCAAGCCGCGCCCGAGAAGGTTAAGGAGGCGCTGCCGTTCATCGAGCAGAAGATCTGCTTGATGGCGCTCGTCGAGTGCGTGTTCCGCATGCAGTCCGAGGAGCGCACGATCCCGTTCACGCGCATTGCCCGCGAGACGCACCTGCAGCCTGGCGCGAAGGTCGAGATTCTCATCATGAAGGCGTTCAGTCTCGGGCTCATGGCCGGCTCGATCGACGAGATCAGCCGGACCGTGAACGTCGAGTGGGTGCAGCCGCGCACGCTGTCGCCGCAGCAGATCCTGACGATGCGCCGGCGCGTCGCCCAGTGGGATGCCGACGTGAGCCGGCTCGGCCGGTTCATGCGCTCGAGCGGCGGCGACGTGTGGCAGGCCGCCTAAACGGTTGTTGTGCTATACATTTTGGTGCTAATGCCTCCACTGCCCTGAGGGCTCGACCATGGAGGGTGCAAAGTGTTTCATAGACTGCTTCAATGTCAAAGGCTCCAACGCAGAATTGTGGGCCCTGCAGAGGGCAGTCACGCTACGCTACATCATGCTAAATAGGACAAGCTGTATCATACGCATAAAGACTTACATCTCTAATCCAGCAGGGGGTTACGAAGAGCGGCGCACGCAGGTAGCTTACCTTCATCAACTGCGTAAGTTCCATTTCGATTACGAACTTCTCGTCAACACGGAACTAGCAGATGAAGTGAAAGCCCTCAGTACTGCTTTCATCACACTAAAGACGCAGTGGTCTCGCCTGAAAGGTGTATCGCCGTTGATGAAGCGTGTTCAACTACTCATAGGTGGGCTTGTATCGCGCTACCTATATATAATATATCACGGTCACTAATTGTTCACACGTAACGGCCCAACCAGTCCGAGTAATTACAATTTTACGTCCTTATTGCGTTCACGTTCACTGATCACTATATCGCTGCCTGTCCCGCCTGCTCAACCACAGGCAACATCAATATCTGAAGACTCGAGAGTATCATGGATAGTTGCTTGTTCAGGATATGTATATAGAATAGAGCCGGAATCACTGAGCACTACATATGCCTCACCGTTCAAAGCGATTTTAGCAATCATTCTAATTGGGCAAGGTTGTTCAGGACTAGAGTGTGCTGAATTGTTCATGCGGCCGCATTGATCCATGCAGCATGCTCAACTACCCGCCGGGCTCGTACCATATACACACCACTGCCACTAATTGTGATGGATTTAACGGCACCCTGGCCAAGTTACGCGATTTTAGCAGTAAATCTGGCTTCCGTGCTCCATGATGTTCTGCACGTACGCACGCTGGATCGTTGTGACTGAGTACGAATATCCAAGCACGGCATCCAGAACTCCATGATACGCATGCATAGATATGCCGCACAAACTTGATCGGTAGGTAAAGTACTGCATATGTAGATAAATAATTACTCGCGTGGCTGCGCGAAATCAACGTGCATGATCATGTTGCCCGCGGCGACGCCGTCGAACTTCTGGCGGGCCCGCTCGGCCTCCTCGCGCGTGCTGTACACAACGAATGCAAAGCCGCGGCTGCGGCCCGTGGCCCGGTTCGTGACGAGGTTGCAGCGCAGCATGTTGCCCATTTTGCCGAAGTTCGAGCGCAGATCCACGTCCTGGATCGACTCGGGCAGGTTCGAGATACGCAGCGTCGTGGCCTCGTCGTGGTGGTGCGCCGAGCCCATGCTCGGAACGCCGGGCACGCCACTGCGCATGCCGGCACCAACACGGCCCGCCCGCATCGACGGCGGGACGTACTTGCCGTTCTCGATGCCGGGGGGGGCACCAGCCCCAGACACGCCCGGCACGCCCGGAGGCGGCATCGAGCCCTGGCGACTGCCCGGAGCGCCAGGAACGGCACCGAGCGCCTCGTTCGACATCGCAAGCTTGTCCTTGAGCGGGCACTGGAACGACAAGTGGTCGCCGCCACAGTACTTGCAGCTCACGCGCTTCGTCTGGACCTTGCGCTCCTCGCCGCGCTCGCTGTCCTTCTTCGGGTTCGCCGTCTTCGGCACGAGGCGGAGAACAACCTCCGAGTCTATGTGCGGCTGGAGCTGCTCGCGGGCGGCCTCGCCGTACTTCGTCCAGCTACGCCTCACCTGCTCGGCCGAGTTCGCCTCGGCAAGCTCCTGCTTCACGCGGCGAGTGACCTTGACCTTTTTGCCGGCATCGTTAAGCCGGTAGAACACCACAGTCTGCGTGCCGTCGTCGTTCGACGTCGTTTGCGGTGGCGGCAGCGTCGCTATTGACATTGTGGTTGAAAGTGAAAAGTTCAGCCAAGGTTAGGTCAGCCTCGACGATGATATCCTCCTGCAGGGGCGGGGGCGTCACTGCTAGGTTCGTGGTTCGCGAAGTTATTATATATTTTTTGTTGCTTTATTCGTGTTTTAATCTTTCATAGGCTATAAGTAAATGTATGTGTTTTACGTGGATGTCATACGTATGTATGCACGCACGCGTGATTCGGGATGGATATGAATGTGCGCAGGTATTTATGACACACGAGAAGCACGATTTATGCATGATATGTGATGGACGGTTTATACTGTGTATTTACATATGATGGACGGTGTACTTTCATGTGATGGACGGTGCATTTGCATATGATGCACGGTGTATTGATGATATGTGTATTGATGATATGTGATGCACGGTAATGATATATGTAGTATCCATGATGTATTGGCGTACAGTGTATCCATGATGCGATGTTCGGTATGGCGTACGATGATTCGTCGCTCAAACTGTTGGTTGCGCTTCGTATTCTACAAGCAGGATATGTGCAAAGTGTACGTGTTTAAGCTACGTCGGCTCGGCCGGGTCCAGCCACGACAGAACTGTGAAGGGCACGGCGAGGACCGCACTCGTTCATACTACGGCTTGGCCGGCGTGCAAGCATGTGGCAATTAGTTCTTCTTGGCCTTGGCCTTCCTTTTCGGTGCCTCTTTCACGAAACTACCTGCAAGACTGCCAATGAACGAGCCGAGGTATGCGCCAAGAACAATCGTGATGGGATAAGTCTGCCACGGCCGGTCCCAGTCAAGAGCAATGGGCACGGCTCCGAACCATGCGCCAACAGCAGAGCCCAGCGAACCGAGGTACACGGTGTTCAGGGGTAGCTGCAAGCCGAGGATCTGGCGCCACGTCTCGCCGTCGAGGCCATACACGGTCAGTAACGGCTGCAGGACCAACGCTGACAGAACGAGCCCGCACAGCAATGTCTCGAGCTGCACGGAAATCACTGGCGCACCGAACAACACGAGAATGAACGTCACGGCAGGGACGAGGAGCACGGACAACAGGGCCATGAGAAACGCCGAGTACGCGTCACTGCCAAGGGCCACAAAGCCACGCACAGCTTGAACAAGCGTTAGCACAGCGCCGCTCGCCAAAAGTGTGCCATGCAGGTCCTCAACAAGCAAACGCTGCGTGGCCAGCAGAGCCAGCGGAACGGCCGTGTACAGCATAAGGTGAGTCGTCCCTAACCTGCCTCACAATACGCTACATATATGGCTGTGGGGGGACTGTGTAGAAATATACTTTTTCCTTTATTGAACGCATT
The DNA here is from genome assembly GCA_030579735.1 of Starmerella floricola. Lineage (NCBI taxonomy): Eukaryota > Fungi > Ascomycota > Dipodascomycetes > Dipodascales > Trichomonascaceae > Starmerella > Starmerella floricola. The sequence goes on along the minus strand of JAKTRP010000009.1, from coordinate 126,585 downwards.
CAGAATCGCTACTATCATTGTAGAGGTGTAAAGTTTTATTCATTGGGCTAAATGTCACCGCATAAAATGTTGGTCGCTATTACATTAGATAGACTTGAAGAAAGTTTATGTTTTTATTATTGAACGTATTCAGATTGAACGTATTCAGATTGGACGTATCCAGAATCGCCAATGCTATTGTAGAACTATGAAGTTCTGTTTATATGGCTCGGCGATCACGGCATAAAGCGTATAAAATGCTGATCGCTATGAGGGTCTGTATAAACGGTAAGAAAAGTGGGTGTTCTCAGTTTAAACGCACTCACAATAGCTAAGAAAACGATATCGTAGAGCTACACACGTTCCATTGTTTGGGCTAGTAGCTGTAGAATGCTGATATATGATGAGGTAGGCGGGCTGCGTCTACCTCTCCGTTTATTACAGCTATCGAGTACTCTTATCATACACTTCTTGAACTACTGTACACTATATTACACTTTACAGGCGCAGCAGGTCCCGGCCCTCGACATTGAGCGCTCGCCGGACCTGGGCCATGCCTTGGAACCCAAGGCGACGGGCATACACGGCCTGGCGGTCTCGTGGCAGTTTCCAGAACTGCTGCGCGAAGTTCACGTCGATCAACTGCTGGCTGTTCGTGGGCATCGTCGACAGCGTCGAGCGGTGCATGCGCGGGTTCAGCCCGGCTGCCGAGGGCTCTTTGTCCATAATTTGCTGTGTGAGTACAAACAACGTGCGGAACCCCTCTTCAAGCAGCGGCTTCACGCTGAACAATGTGCCGTCGCTCGTCACGCCGTACACAATGAGGTCTTCGGAGGCCTGCACTTGCGCAAGCGTCGTTGCATTGCACACGCGGCCCGTGTAGAAGGACGCAAGGGGCACGAGCCGCGGGCCGCCCGTGCTCAGCGGGTTGTCGGGGTCGTACTGCAGAAGCTGTAGCCGGCCGTCAAGGGTCGTGCTCACAACTGCTAAGTCGCCTCTCAACCCATTGCACACGGCATCGACAGTGGTTGTTACGGGGTTCCGCGGGGCGCGAGCGGGACCGTGCGGCGTGAGTACGCCATCCGAGGTAGCAAGCAGGTCGAGGCGGTGCGGGTTCAATGCAAAGTTCAGCAACCGCGGCCCGCGCAACCGCTCGCCCATGATGATGATGTTACGCACGGCCTTGATGTCTTGCATGTATACTTGCGTGTCGTAGAACCCGATGGGCTCCATGCGTTTTTGGAAATTGTACAGATGGACTTGCTGGCCATGGGCCACTGCAAGGAAGCCCATTACCTCGGCAATGCTCGAGACGGCTCCACGCAGAAGCTCGCTCGCAAACTCTTCGACTTTGAGTGGGGCTGGTTCATTATCGCTAGCGGACTCAGTATCACTCGCAGGCTCCTCGCGAGCACCATCCGCAGTTTGTCTTGCAGCAGACATCGAGTTTTCGGGCTCGCCTGAGTTGCTGCGCGGCTCATCTTCAAGTATATTGTACAAGTGGATGTGGCCGTTTGTTTCGTCAAGCTCGGGTGTAGCCATGGCCGTTCCGACGGCCAGCATTTGCTTGTCCCCAGCATCGCCGCTGTCCACAATCCGGAGCGTCAAAAGCGTCTCGTGGAACCGCGCCATTGGCTCGGGCTGGAACTTGTACGACGTCAGGGGCAGTGCGTACACTCTGCCCTCATAAACATGCGCCGGTGGCTCTTTGCGCTCATGCTTAGTTTCCACGACTTCGTCGTCGGGCTGCTTCTGCGCAGGGGCTGACGCGTTATTTTCATTTTTGTGGACTGAGGGATCGTATGGCACAAGCTCGTTGCCGCCAACAATGACGGATGCAAACTCGTCGTGGTACCCGATGTCTTTAATAAACAGTTTGTCGGGTCGGTCAAAGGATATGTTGCGAAGTGGTAACGCGTTCGAGTAGAGATCGACGCTCGAGTCGAGCTTGGCGAAATGTAATGTCTCCTTCGCGTCCAGCCACGCAAGCTCGTACGATGCCTCCGTCTTTTCGAGCTTTTGAGAAACAACTACATCCAACAGCTGGTCTCCATAGAGCTGGAGGCGGTGGCACTGGAAGCCGGCTTGCTTGCCCTTTACTACGACGTGTGTTTTCGCGCCCCGGAATACGAGAAGGTCGAATTCGGGGATCAGGATTGGCGACTGATTTACCACGAACGGCACGCTGAACCGTTTCACGAGCAGGGCCCCGACGGGCTCGTAGATCGCGAACAGCCGACCCAAATGGACACCCACGTAGTTCTGGTCCTTGAAATGGAGCGCATAAACAGCAATGATGTGGCTTTCCGAATCCGCAGTGGTTTGACTTTTTCCTTCAGTGGCCGGCACTTCGTGCGCCTCGCTCGTTCCATTGGAATCCTCATGCTCCTCATTTTCGTGTTCTTCAAGACCAGCGTCGCGTTTGTCTTCATCCGGTGTTAGTGGGCTTAAGATTTTGTCCATGTTGCTCATGTCGTAGCTGTACCCCTGATTCTCTGCATGGTCAAGGCGTTGCACGCGCAAAATATTATTTGTCGAGTGGAGCACTAGTGAGCCAGAGACACTCGCCACGTCGACGTCTTCGACTGCGTGTACAAGCTCGAGATTTGTTGCGTCATGAACGCGGCACGCACGATCCTGCGTCAGAACGAGGATGTGGTTCCCGCGGATCTCGGCAAAAGTCGATAGCGGTGTGCTTTCGTGCTTCACAAGTTTTAAGTTTCGTGAATCGAGCAGCGCCAGCGCTTTGCTCTGCACGACCAGCAGCTTGTTCCCGAGCTCGCGCACCGCTAAAGTGAGCTGGTCACTGGCGATCCCGCGCGGAACGTTGTTGGTTTTCGAGCCAGCCGAGGCATTTCTGCGACCTGTCGACGGATAAAGCTCGGAAAACGTGGTACGGAATATCTCTGGCGAATCAGCAACGCGTCTTCTTTTGGGGGGAGTTCCGTCCTCGCTTCCGTCGCCGTCCAGCGAGCCCGTTTTCGCCGAGTCCTTTGAAGTCGAGCCAGTCGTTATTAGCACAGGGTTTTTCGGCATGGTTGCACCGACCAGCCAGAACTTGCCGGGCTGGACCTCGATGTTTAGAGGAGCAGCATCGACCTCGTCCATAGGCAGCTCGCGCTCTACGATTAAGACCCCGTCTTCGGTCCCGCATGCAATGCCGTTATCAATGGTCGTGACGGAGGACAGCGCTCCATGTGCTATAAGTTCGGAATTCACATTGATTGCCTCAATCTGGGGAGTTGGCGACGCGTGCTTCAGGATATTATCATACATTTGCTCAATCGAGTCACTCTCGCGCGCAAGTTCGTCATCTTGACGGGATCCCGCAACCACCCAATGACAAAGTAGAGTATTTCTTGTACGCGAGCTGATGACAAGCTGTTTGCCGTGCGCGATGAGACTAGTTGGTTCTTTCGCCGGTAGTGTGAGCAGCCGTCCCGCCTCGAGCTGAGCAAGGTCGACACTAAGGACTGTTCCCGACGCCAGCACGCATACTGCAAAGTGGGTGCCGGGCAGTTGCGTGGTCAAGCAGTTTTCAAACGCCCAGTCATCCGCATCGTCGCCAGTCTCAGCCTGCAAGCTAGCTTCTCCAATGGTGCCTGGTGTGGTGCTGCTTGGCCCGTTAGTGCCGGATGCACTCGCACCAGCATTAGTGTGGCTGATTTTACGCACGCTCACAAGTTCCGCAGACTCGTTCACAGCAAACAGCTCGCTCGCAGCAACAACGAGTGCTACGTGTTTCGGAACATTGTACAAAGGCACAATCCGAAACACGTCGAAACTGACTTTCGGGATGTGTACGATACGGTTATACAAAATCCGGCTATTAGGCTGCGATTTCAAAGCAACTATGTGCAGGGACCTCGTCATGGCCCCGTCTGCGCCCACTAACCCCGTCCAGGTCGGCTGGTTAGACGCAAGCACCGCAAGCGTGGGCTCGTTGTAGGCCGGTAGCAGCACCATCTCAAGTATTTCTGACACCTGGAGAACGGCACAGAGATCCGTTGTGTTGATAATCGAGCTCTGTGCCTTGTCGAGCCCGGCCCTGCCGGAAATCAACGGGTTTTCTAGCGCGTCAAAGCGCACAAATGCAGCAAACTCCTTCTGAAAGTGAAATACCAGGCACCTGTTCGAGTCGTCAATGCTGAGGCGGTGCTCGCGAGAATCTGCGACGTCGAAATTGCTGCGGTCGGCGAGCTTCTCATAGTAGTGCAGAGACTTCGTGGAAAACTCGAGCCTCGCCGCGTCCCAGTGCAGCACGACCATCTTCGCATGCAGGAATGTGACAACCACGTATCTTCCGCCAATTGAAGACACGTTTGTGACGGTTCCCTGCAGCGGGAACTCGGCGACCCAGCGTGGCCCAGCCTTCGAGCTGAGGTCCGTAAACACCTGCAGCAAAGAGTTTCCTCGGACCACAATCAACAAAGGGTCATCTGGAGACTCTGCAGCCACAATTAGCGAGTGCGTCACCACGGATGGCTTCAAAATCTCCGTATATGCATGCATTTCTGCACTGCGCCAGAGTGCAAATTGTGGTACGCAACTAGGGTTCTAGGGTACATCGCGCACAGGCCAACGCTGTGATTTAACGCTCGGGAACGCGTCCTAAGAACTCGCGTGCAAGTACTGTGTATGGAGCCATTGTGAAATATGTAATAATGTCTTTATAGAATGAATTGCGAGGTCTGGGCAACATGGTCGAAATTAGACGTTAGTGTTATCCGTCAATGCCACCCATGGATGCTAACTGATAATGCTAAACGTCAATGCTGATTGCACTACTCACGTCAATGCCGAACAAGGCCAGCGAGCAGAAATAGTGTCCAATTAATTCAGAACGCCTGCGTTCTTAGTTTTCTGGGCCTTTTGCCGGGTCTTTCTCTTCGTAGGCGTGTTCTCACCTACGTTAGACGTTTCGGCCTTTTTCGTGGTTTTCTTGCTCTTCTGAGTCTTTTGCTGTGGTTCCTCGTCCACGGGATTTTGTACGGGTATCTCCACGCTGTTTCCACCCGCAATGGATGTCCCGTTCTGCCTCAGCAATGCATTCGCCGCGTTGTTCAGGACTACGCTTTGTATGGCGGCTGGTTTCCCATCGAGCTTCGCACCAATATGAGGCATAGGAATTATGCAGTGCATCAACGGCCGCTCAGAGCTCATGAACTCGGAATGTGCCGCAGCGGTCATTGGCATTGGACTGACCAGCGCCACGAGGTTCTGTGCATTGATGCTCGAATGTCGCTGCATGCTGACGCCCTCGAGGTCTCTCCACATGGCACCGACTATTTTCTTGCTCGTGGACTTGCACTGCACCAACAAGTCGATTGCTTTCCACTTCCCAATGAGATCCACGCCTCTATCTCCGGACTGGCCAACCAACGCGAGCCGATGCAGGCCCCTTGGCCCGAACCGGTCCGCAAATGCTTTATGGGCCATCATTTCGTACAATTCGCCACGTAAATTGCTGGGAATCTCGCCGGGAAGTTGTCGGGCATAGGCAATAACCGCAGCCAGCCTGTTGCCGGCGGTCATGGTGGTTGTGGTGAGGGAAGCGTTGCGCGTGGAACATGACATCTACAAACGTGAAATCCTCCCGGCCACACAATGCTGCAGGCTTTCTCAAATCTATTCTTTTATATTTGTTTCAAAGGTGCTAGATGAACCATAGAAATCAATTATTAGATGTGGGTGAAAATTCCATGGACTCGCATCAATGTTTGTCCTTCCAATTCTATTCTAATACACTAACGCAAATAAAAGCTCATGGATAGAGCACGATAACAGAATCGACAATGATAAATACTCATATATCTCTCTTTGTCTCCTATTAGGTCCTTGAGTCACATCAATGTCTCACTTCAACGTCTCACTGGTTTGGTCTCACTTGGCCCAATGGATATGAATCTATACTCCTAACGGGACGAAATGTCCGATAATTCGAATTTGTTCAGCTATCCTCGGGTCTTCCCTTGTTTGCACTTTTGGTAAGGTTGCAGTGCAGTCCCAAAAAGGGAATGGCAGCAACAGAGGCCGCGGCTGGCCAAGGCCATATATATCTCTCGATTCGGAAACTCCCTGTCAACTACTAATGAGCGAGAAAGTAGAGCCCAAAGGACCAATTGGCCCGAAACCACAAGCTCCGCCGGTTCCACTGGCCCCGCACGAGGCCGAAAGGCAAATAAGGGAGTCGCATTGGAGAGACATTCCCTGCGTTTTCATGTTTCTCATCATCCTCGTTGGGTTCATTGTCATTGCATCACTGGATCTCAAGGACTACACAAAAACGCAATGCTTTCGCAACCGGTTCGGCGACCCGCGCGTCGTCTTCTTCGACCCCCACATACTGGCAATAATCGCCATCTGCATTCTGTTCACGTTCATATTCTCAGGACTCTACTTCTGCGTGGCTGCCATGTACACGCCGCATTTCATTCTGGTGTCGATGTTGTTTCAGATTATCGTGTCAATGGGGTGCTCCGTGTTCTACTTAGCGCAGTCACGCTGGCTGTCGGGAACGTTCAGCCTCATTTGGCTTGCTGCAAGCGCCGTCGTGTACTGGATACTGCGCGTGTTCATTAGAACAGCCACCGTTCATTTGAACACGGCCATGCGCGTGGCCGAGCGGAACCCAACAATCATTTTCATCAGCATTCTTGGTGCTCTGTTCTCCGCGGGCTGGTCCGTGCTCGTCGGGTCGGTGACACTCGCTGGTTTTGGCAAGGCCGTCACCGAAGATTGCTCGAAAAACCATATGCTGCGCCCCGAGGGCGAGTTCCTTGCTCTCCTGGCCTACCTCGCCATGAGCAACTACCTTGTGACCGAGGCTGCGAAGGCCGCTGTGCGCGTGTCCATTTGCTATACTTTTGGGTGGTGGTGCTCTATACCGGACAGTCCTGAGTACGCAGACGCGAGCACGGATGCTCCTGTCGGGTACCCGAACAACCCGTACACGACCTGGATGGGCCTACTCGCCGCCTGTACGTACTCGTTTGGCTCGATTTGCCTAGCAAGCCTGTGGCTCGCTGTCGTGAAGCTGCTGTCGCAGATGTCGTTTGCGTGGTCTCAGACTCTCATTGTGAACAGCACGATGTACGCGGGCGAAGATGTCTCGATTATCCTGCTCGTGTGGCTGCTCAGTATGTGCTTGTCGCAGTTTGACTCGGCCCTCACGCATTTCACGAACTACGTGCTGGTGTATGTCGCTGTGGACAACACGTCATACTTCGAAGGGTTTAAACGGTCGCTGTTCCTCGTTTTAAATGAGGGAATTAACGCAGTTATCAACGACTGCTTGGCGGGCGGCACATTAACGTTCGGGTCGTGGTGCTTGGGAACACTCGTCACACTGATTGCCTACGTCTACATGCGATGGATCCAGTCCTACCCCGTGGAGGGGATCTTCTTTGTATGTTCGTACATCATGCTCATGAGCGTTCAAGTGAGCAGCATTCTTACGACTCCCATATCGAGCGGCGTGCAAACGCTATTTGTCGTGATGGCCACAGAACCGAACCGGCTAGAACGTGCGCATCCTCAAGTCCACCGCGCACTGAACGCATGCAGGTAGCAAGCAGGTAGCAAACAAGCAAGCTACATAGTCTCCATTCAAAATCGTTTCTCTATTTATACACAACTTTAGCATAGCTTCACATTAACCACGAACACAGCACGTTTCCAGGAACGCCCCAAAACACAACTAGGTGCTATTTGCAAAATCTGAATTAAGTATATAACATATTAATATAAGCAGTAGTGTGCCGAGGTATTAGGATACACGAGTCGTCTTTGAATGCCGTGTATCCATCATTGTTGCTCTTGCCGAGGGAGCCGGCAAGTCGCATGTACATCCAGTGCAAGGTAGCTTTAAACAAGCAATTAGTGCACTGAGCAAGCGCCAGTTCATTATGCGGCAGGCACCTCCGAAGTGACGGGGTTCTTTTCGAAATGCACGCTTTTGCTGCGCTCGCGTTTGGCCGGCTGCCGAGACTCGCCGTTCTCGCCGTTAGCAGTCTGCGTCTTGAGTGCCGGCTTTGCGGGCTGGGCCGGTGGAAGTTTAGCTGCCTTGGCCCGTTTACATCGTGGGCAAGCGCACAGGAACCCCCAGTTCACGCGCAGCTTATACTGCCGCGTCTCGTAGTCGAGGTCCGGGTTCACGTACGTTGTCGTCAGTTCCTGGCCAGCCTCGATGTCAGTTTTCGCGAGCACAACAATGCCATCTGCGCGGGACTCTGAGCGGTGCAGCACGGAAATGTTCGGCTCGCAGCTGTGGTTCAAGTTCGCGTACAGCTCGAACAAGCAGCCGTTCAGGTTGTTCAGGTTCACCATGCCAAGGCCGTACATGTACTCCTCGTACTCGAGTTCGTAAACGGGCTTGACGGCAGCAGCGAGAAGCAGGTGCCCGCGCTTCCAAAGCTCCTCGTTCTGCTCGTACTCGAGGCTCTCGCCAAGAATGCGCTTTGCACGCTCGTCCTGCCGGATCTGGGCCATGCCGGCCATCACGCGTGCATAGTGCGAGTTCGCGCCGTGCTTAATTTTGTGAAGAAGCGTTACGGCATACAAAAACCCGGCGTTCCAGTCGTTGTCCATGCAGTGCTGTTCGTACAGTTTCCACTTCGAGCTCAAAATGCGGGGCTTACTCGTGCGGGTAACTGGGTGATACGTTTCCGTATGTCCAATATCGAGCCGTTTGCAGTTGTTTGAGCACCAGTTCGCCGTGCAGTAGTTGCAGGCGATGCCTCCACGCGGTAGGGGAGCCCCATCAGCCGTGGTTCGGAGCAGTCTCGCACAGTATGCGCAACATCGGCCCCCGCGCATGAGCCGTAGACGTTCAGGGTCTGCGGCTTGTACAAGGGGAACCTCTTCCCAGATTTTCTCGCCGGCCCGGAACGATTTCGTAGCGAAAAGTGCCTTGCCCTTCGACTTCGACATCTGGATGCGTGTGCCTGGCGGGCTCTGGATCCCCGGCACGAGCTCAGATTTCGTGAACTTGACGAAGGTAGGTTTTGGCTGGTTCGGCTGCAGGTTGAACTCCTTGAGAGCTGCCTTCATCCGTTTTTCAGACAAGACCCAGCCATCGGTCGCCTTGGCCTCTTTGACCCGTGCAAGCAGCTTGGCGTAGCTCAGATTCTCCGACTCTGGGTCTTCCTTCCATATGTCCAAAATTGTCGCTACAATTTGCCTCGGGCCGGGGCTGTAGTCCTCGGGCATTGGCTCTTCTGCGCTTCACCGCTCGTTGTCAAGGTGCCCTGCTTCCCTTGCCTAGTTCGCTTGAGATGCCCACTCGCTCGGCCTTGCCTTACCTTGCCTTGCTCTGCCCTGCCTTGCCTTGGCGAGCAACTCCAGGCAATTGAGTGCACGGTAAGGCACGATAAAAAGTACAAATTGGGCACACTCCATAGAGCGAGAGCGCACAAAATTGGCGTGCGAAATTCATAGCCTAGAAACCCGTAGCCTAAAGTACCGAGGCGCGCAGTAGCAGAGCTCCAAGCAGTGCCTTGTCGGGCTACCACTAACGTAAAGCACTAAAGTAAAGCTTCAAACTAGAGCACCAAATCACACTGATGTCAAGAAATATGCGCTATTTCTGGCGGTCGCTGGCCATTGGTGCACCAGCTGCTGGTGGGTACTGTGCAGGCAGCTACGCCTCGGGCACGCTCGGGTATGCCCCTGTTCGGTCCAAGGCGTGGGTCGACCGTGAGCTCGACACTGCCCCGGCCGTTGCAAAGCTGAAGAGCAACCCGCACTTCAGCCAGCTCGCCTCAGCGTTCCATATTTCGAGGCTGCATGGCGAAGACGGGGCCGTGAGCGAGTCCATGCTGAGCTTTCGCGATTTGAGCGATCCAAAACACACGTGCACGTTTGTGCACTGCGGCCCGCGGACGGTCGGGTTCCCGTTCATTGTCCATGGCGGTGTGCTGGGCACGCTGCTCCGCCAGGCTGCTGCTCTGGCCCTTGCAAAAGACCATGCTTCAGGAAGCCTTGCCATTAAGTACCGGCGTCCCACAATTGTAGACCAGGTTCTTCGCATAGAAACAAAGCCGCACGACAAAGGACTCGACATGTTTATTTATGGCCGGAATGACAGGCTCCTTGTGCAGGCGTTTTACGAGTGACTACTCCGTAGAAGGGCCACGTCTGGGCTAAAGTTCGTAAATCCAGCACAACTTGCCGCGTAAACTGGCTATGTTTGGCATTATGAAGTATCCGCTGCAAGTATACACTGTTAATTGTGCATTGTCAAGTGTGCATTGCCAACTATGCACTATCAAGTACGCGCTGTCAACTATGCGCTGTCCAGAACGTGCACTGCTAATTCAGTGTGTACGGTGAGTAGACTCCTTTATTCTTGCTATTGAACCATCCTCAAATAATCATGCAGTTGTGCCTCGTTTGTTTGGTCTACTTGACTTGTTGTTTACCGTCACCGTATGATGTACAACGTAAACAAGTGACATACGGTACGCAGACCACTTGAATCAAAACAAATGTTCCTTAAGCATATTCAATATATAAGATCGTTGGAATTAGTTGATGCGTTTAGCGAGTAGACAGGTTGCGGGCCGCGTAGGCCTTAACAAACAAGTTCATCTCGCGCCCAATGACCCTCGAGTTCCCCGTGGATGCATGCTGGAGGATCTGCTGCGCAAACACAAGCTTCTCTTCATCGCTGATGGTGCCCTCCGGGAGCGTCAGCAGCAACTGCTGTAGCCAGCCCACGGAGCTGACGGGCGAGACGCGGAACACAAGGTCGACCATGCGCTCGGCCATCGGCTCGAAGTACTTGTCTGGCTTCAGCAAGAAGAGATAGAATAGGGAGTGCACGAGCTCGTAGCCGCGAGCCTCGAACACGGCCGTGATCTTGGCCGGGATCTCCAAGTCGATAGCCTCGTGGCCGGCTCGGGGCAGGAAACTCTCGATATCGTCGTAGAAGTGGCTCACCGATATGAGAACTTCCGTGTCCCACGCATAGTTCAGCGTGTGGATGCTCAGCTTCACGGCCGGGTCGAGCAAGTTTGCAAAGAACTGCGAGGGGAAGTACACAGCAATGTCGCACAGCAAGTGGAACCCATGGTGAAGCACGGCCGAGATCGTCGTGAACTGCTCAACTACACCGCCCTGGTCCTTGAGCTGGGCAAGCACGTCCTCGGAAAGCAACATGCGGCTCATGCTGTAAGCGTAGTGCCAAACCTCGGGCACGAGCTCGGGACGCGTGTCTTGCCTCGAATTGAAGCACTGCACAATGGCGCTGCTGAGCTCGTAGAGCACGGGCGATAGGGGCCTGACCGTCATGACGCCAGCCACGGCCTGCATGAGCGAGCGTACCTCCATCTGCATAACAGAGCCAATGTTGAACAGCACGCGTATGTAATAGCGCGAAAACGCGTCGAGAATCGATTCCTTGTACGGCCCGAGCTGGCCGAGTATGTTCGCAAACAGCTGGTGCTGCAGGCGCACGGCAACAATGAGCGGGTGCTCCCGGGGCGGGATGTTCTCTTCCGGCACGTCGATTGCACTGATCATGGCGATCATGCCGCCAAGCCCCTGGACCTCGTACGAGACCTGGCGTTCTTGCTCAGACAAGGGCATGTTCGAGCCCATGTCGCTTGTAATGCGCTGCACGAGCATGGTTGCACGACGCGAGGCCGGCTCAAACACGGTCAAAATGGCATGCTGGAGCTCGGGGCCGCGGAGGTGGTTGATGACCGCACCGAGCCCGTCGCTGTACTTCGCGAACGACTCCAAATCCATGTCACTACGCGGGATCTGCTCGGAAATCGTTGAGTAGAGCTGGAGCAACCGCGGAAGGAACGTCACCATCTCCGCCGATGCGTCCGTGCAAAGGTACAGGAAGGCATGGGCCGAGGCACGCCTCACTTCAGGAAGGGGCGACCACACGGACGTCGTGACGTATTGCAGCGCGAATGCCAGGCTTTCCGGGTGCTTTGCCGTCCACTGAGAGTAGCGGCCAAGGAGCATGAGCACGGCGTGCTGGATAAGCTCCTCGTTTTGGAAGGGCAGCTCTCTCAACCGCTCATATATTTGCGGCATCCACACGCTTTCTTCGAAGGGCACGATGCGTGCAAGTGCGCGGATGCAGAACAGCATGGCCTCGACGGGCTGGAATCTGAGTGAGCGCTGCAGGTCAATGAGCTGCGATACCTGCTCGTGGCACCATCTCAGCACTTGTTCGTGGCCGACAATCGAGCCGCATATCTTGAGCATGTCGCCAATGTCGTAGCGGAAGTCCCGGAAGATCTCTTCCTCTTCGTGGTTGTTGTCAAAGGACACGGGGAACTCGAGCATGCGCGTGAACGACGAAAGCATTTGCAGGAAGATCGGCACGAACGGCTCGCGCTCGGCCTGCCGGTTGTCGGGGGGCGAACCGGGCAGGGGCTCGCCAATAACGGAGCGTAGGTGGTCGAAGAAGTCGAACGTGTACTCAGCCGTTTCGAGGTCGATGCCGGGCGTCGCAATGCACTGAGCCACGGCACGCAGCAGGGGCATGAAGCTCTGCGGTTCCCGGCTGATTAGAACGTGCCAGGCCTGGCCGGCCTCGCTGAACAGCCGCGTAAAGTCGCGCAACATGTCCTCGTTGTCCTCGTACAGCGGCGTGTACCTCGGTGCCAGTGCCACGATCTTCGGGAACAGGGCCGTGATGGCCTCTTGGACGTGCGTCTCACGGACCTCGCTCGTCTCGCGCAAGATTGTGATGAAGCAGTCGACGGCCGGCGTGCGAGCCTCGTCGTTCTCAACTCCAGACACAATCCAGTCCACGAGGGGCGAGGCCATGATCTGGGGCAGGTCGATCTCGTTCAGCCACGGCTTCAGGGCCTCGAAAAACAGGCTCTGCGTGGCGCCCTCAGTGGCCATGACATCGGCCCGGCTCATCATGAAGTTCAGGACCGTGGGCGCAGAGTCCTGGACAAGCGACGTCGAGCGCTGGAGGCGCAGGGACGGATCGACCATGCCTGCACGCGGCGAGCTGAACTCTTCGGGAAGCACTTTGAGGAACTCAAATAAGAGCGGAACCATCTCTGTGGACGCAAACCGAGTCATGAGCTCCTCAATAGGACGCTCCCACTCGGCGACTTGCATGGCGAGGGCAGCGAGCGCAATGCACAGCTGCACACCTACGACGCTGAGGAGCTCGGCATTCTTTTCGAGAAGCACAAGCACTTGTTCCTTGAGGTGGAGGCGAGCATCTCGAGGGACTTGGTGGAGGTCGAACGCTATTTTGTTGCGTAGCGTTTGCGCAGAGAAAATCTTGATCGCCCGCGAGGGCCCGTCAGAGCCGAGCACCTCGTACACGACTTCCCACGCCTTGGGGCTGCGCTGGAACTCTTGGAGCCAGTCATTGTATTCCTTTCTACGACTCGCATCGTGCTGCAGGCCATCGAGGGCCTCTACTAGCGTGGCCAAAGACATCGGCCTTGCGTTTGTGGCGTCTGGTTCGGGGGTATTCGTGGGTGTTTCTTGCTTTATAGACTCGGAGTCCGGGCTTGGCGACTTCGAGGGATCCGATTCCTTCGTTTCAGACTCCGTAGCGTCTGCCTTCTCTGTGTCTGGCCTCTCCGCGTCCGACTTTTCGAAATCTGATGATTCAGAGTCCGACTGTTTGGTGTCTGGCTTTGTTTCCGGCTGCTCGTTTTCCGGCTTTGTCGGGCCTGCACTCTGCGTCGAGCTTGGCTTCTGGGGTTGTGTTTTGGTCTTGACTGCTGCCTTCTGCATTTTATGTGTTGCCCTGGCCCTGTACCTTTCCCCTGTTCCACAGCTCTGAGACAAAACAATTATGCAATTAATTATGGGTGCCTTCGTGCCGAACAAGGGAGCCCCGGGAGGGGCGGCGGACCTCTCGAATAAATAATGTTGCCCAGAGAGCAAGTGCGACTTCGGAGCGAGCAAATGACGTAGGCAATTATGTACGTTACATATCTATGACTTTACGGCCAGAAGCAACTTACTATCGGTGCCTTTTACAGGCGCGTGTTTAATCGAGAAAGCCGTAGTTTTCGTCCTCAAATGGGGACTAAGCAGTATTTGAGTCTAGATCGTTTAGTTCTCTGGCCTGTGTTGCGTGTTTTTCATTGGCCTTTTCTTTTCTTTCCCCTCGGTGCCGCGCCTCTCCCGGGTCCCGGTATCAGACGCACTGCAGATAATGGAGATCTATGAAATTGTAGAGGTGCAGGGTCAGCCGGCACGCGAGATAAGCGAGGCATGTGAACTCCCGTAACAAGCCAATTGGTTCGATCAAATGCATTGCTGCCGCACCTTATGGCACGGGCACGAGTGCATGGGAGAAACAGGGGAAACGACATGGGTCCATTCGCCCGGCCCCGATCGGCAAGATCCCCTCGCAATGAAGCAGAAACATTGCCAACCAGCTGTTTAATGCAATTGAAAATATGAAGCCGTTTCTAGGCGAGGTTCAAATGCTTGCATAAAGTTTTCGTGCTCTACCTCGATCGCACAATATCGAAAGCACATCGATCGCCCATGTCTTACCGAGTTTCCGATCGAGTTGCCGATCGAGTCGCCTCAACTACCACTCATACAAGGTAGCGACACCGAAATATGCATTAGCTCGCGCCATATGATGCCTCTATCCCCACTACAGGTGAGCTTTCGCCGGCAAGTATTGTCTCCATGGAGATGCCCCGCACTCGTCTATGCCCGCAGACAGTCGACGGGACTTTGGGGCGCCTTCGCTGCGAGAGAGTAGTAGGTGCTACCTCCAAGAGTACACTAGATCAGATAAATTAATATATTTCCAACATTTAGGTGGCTTTTAGCGCGATGCAACGAGAAGAATGCGATTACTCCTCCTCTTCCTCGCCCTCACCGCCCTCAGTGGCCCTCTTGGCGTTGCGGCGAGCAACACGGCCCGGGCGGCCACCGCCGAACGGAGACTTCGGCGAGAAGTTGATGTGCTTCTGAGAGTCGAGGCGCACGAGGAAGCTCGGCACGTTGACGACCTGCTTGCCAACGACGATGTGGCGCTGAGTGATGAGAACACGGGCGTGGTGGATCGAGCGGGCAAGACCGAGCTTGAAAACCTGGGTCTGGAGACGGCGCTCAAGGAAATCCTCGATCGAAAGAGCAAGGACGTAATCGAGCTTCATCCTGTCCTCGGTGAGCACACCGGAACGCACGAGCTTGCGGATAAGGGCGTTGCCCTCGAAAAGACGCTTCTCGTCCTTCTCGTCACGGGTGAGAAGATCACGCGCGGCACGGCGGATCTTCGAGAGCTGGAGACCAATGCGGTACAGCTCACGCTTGTTGCGCAGACCGTACTCGCCGCAGAGCTTCAGCTCGGCGTCGAGACGGCTGGCCTCGAAGGGACGCTTCGGGGTGGAGTAAGTTTTCGACTGCGACCGGGGAGCGGAAGGCATTGTTGTTCACACAATCCACGTTGGACGATAGTTTAGCTGGACCAAAAGGCTTGATGGGTTTCCGCGCGTGACTGGGAGTGACTTTTCAGAGTTGCATGGAGGGGAACGCCATGCGGCCAGACAGCCCTCGAGCCCTATATTAGGTAAGACCCCCTTCGACTTGAACGAGGACGGCGCTCTGTGGATTCGTGGATGCGTTGGGCACAGGGTTCGTCCTGGGCCCCAGCTACTGCGTACGAAGTACTGGGGGTCACAGGCACGATAAGAGTTCTGGCTGTACAGTGGCTAGTAATTCGGAAACTAATTGGAAACTCGTGTAGACACTTTTGTTAACTCTTGGAAACACACATTTAGTAGAATAGCAACTAGTAGAATAGCAACTGCAGTAAAAACATATAGCGAATACTCGTGTATACTAACTAATATGACTAGTGAGCGCCCGTCTTATCATGCAAAGCACATGCGCGTTCGTGCTAGCATACGGCGCGCCAGCACACTTGCCAGTATACATGCTGCATCCATGCTGCATGCCAGCGTACATGGAGGCGCAATGCGTCGGACAAATGTTTCAGATTCACATGTTGTCGGGAATCCCAGCTGCAGCTGCAGGCTGCGCGCCCCGATCTCTGCCCTTGCCAGAGCCCTTGCCGGGGCGAAAAAACGATATGGGTCCCACCGTCTGTGGTTGTGAGGCGTGGGTCACTATCCACCGCCACGAGTAGGGCTCAGGTGTGTTACGTCAGCTGCAATTTTTTTCTCCCTCTCTGGCGTGCCGGCGAAACCCTCGCCGAGCATTCGCCGGGGTTGGGAGCACGGAGTGACAAGATCACAAGTTTGGTGAATATTCCTGACCTTTCAGCGAAATACATTGAACAATGGGTAAGAGTCGTGGACTTCGCAGTGGTACTCGTTACGCGTTCTCGCGCGACTTCAAGAAGCATGGCGTGATCCCCATGTCCGTGTACTTGAAGACCTACAAGGTCGGTGACATCGTCGACATCGTTGGCAACGCGGCGGCCAAGAGCCTTCCCCACAAGTGGTACCACGGCAAGACCGGCGTTGTGTTCAACGTCACGAAGAGCTCTGTCGGTGTCATCATCCAGAAGCCCGTCGGCAACCGCTACATCGAGAAGCGTCTTGCTGTGCGTGTCGAGCACGTCCGTCACTCGAAGTGCCGTCTCGACTTCATCAACCGTGTCAAGGAGACCGCCGCCAAGAAGATCGAGGCCCGTGAGAAGGGCGTCCGTGTCCAGCTCAAGCGCATCCCGCAGCAGCCGCGCGCCGCTCACCAGATCAGCCTCGGCGAGAGCCCGGAAACCATCTACCCGGTCGCTTACGAGACCTATATCTAATTGTTTATTAACATATATCTATATGCTCATGCAGACACGCTAGCCGAGAATCGCGCAGCCGAGTGAAGGCCCGTGGCCGTCAGTTGTGATGGGCTGTGTTAGCTGTGCTTAGTAGGCTCTACCTATGTTAGGCCTGCTTGTTAGGCTCTACCTAGATCAGGCCGCTTGTCAGGCCATTTGTCTAAAGCTGTACTTGCCTCAGACTGTACTTGTCTAGTCACTTACCACAGCAGTCACTTCACAGCCCCTCACAACCCCTCACGGCGAGCTTGTATATTTGCGCAAGCGAGTTTGGCCATTGGTCCGTGAACTTTTAGCCCTACGTAGCACATTCAACTTGCATGTCTAATTTAACGTGAACTACTCTATATTAATTTCGATAGCGGCCGTGGTGGCCGTGAAAAATTAACCCTACCACCCGCTCCAGGTGCCTGAACCAGCTCTGAAACCTGCTACACCCACACGAGTTCGGGCATGTCGAGGGAGTCCCATATCGATGGGGTGCTGGAGAGCGATGAGAATGCTGCTGAACAACCCATTGAGCCCGTGCTGCCGTCGCGCGCAGAGCAGCTCGCCCTCAAACCCCAGGTAAGTCCCTGGGTCCACTTCTTCGCCGGCGGCGTGGCCGGCATGGCCGGTGCGATCGTCACAAGTCCGTTGGACGTCGTGAAAACACGGCTGCAGTCGGATTTGCACTACTCGCTGACACAGAGCTCGAAGGCGCAGCGCAGCCGGTTTGTGCTCGTGCGGGGCATGCACCATGTCACAGACACTTTCCGAATCATTGCCGACGTCTACCGAAACGAGGGTGGCCGTGCACTATTCCGCGGTCTCGGGCCGAATCTCGCCGGTGTGGTGCCCGCACGGGCCGTGAACTTCTTTACTTACGGCCTTGCGAAGGACACGCTTGCGCCCTGGTTCAACGACGTTGAGAAAACGAAGCCACAAACGCACTTGCTGTCCGGAATTACGGCCGGGTTCGTAACTTCGGGTGTCACAAACCCGATCTGGCTCGTGAAAACCCGTTTGCAGCTCGACAAGGCCCAAAGCGAGGCTGCTGCGTCCTCGGCTGCTACATCTCCCTCTGCTACATCCTCAGCGAAACCGGCGTCAAGCCCGGCGAGCACGGCGTCGGCGGCCCTAGCGAAGCGCCGGTACCGGAATAGTTTTGACTGTTTCCAGCAAATTCTGAGAAAAGAGGGCTTTTTCGCCCTGTACCGCGGTCTGTCTGCCTCGCTTCTTGGCTCGCTCGAGAGCTCGATGCAGTGGGTGTTGTACGAGCAGATGCGCACGTTCATTAGGCACCGCCAGGAACACCGGCGGTCGAGGGGCGTGCAAATTACGGCGTACGAGAAGTTCCTGGACTGGTCGGCCACGAGCGGGGCTGCCGGTGCGGCTAAGTTCATTGCGTCCTTGCTCACGTACCCGCACGAAGTCGTACGCACGCGTCTACGACAGGCCCCGCAAGAGAACGGCAAGCCGAAGTACACGGGCCTTGTGCAGTGCTTCCGCCGTATCATTGTTGAAGAAGGTGTTGCATCGCTGTACGGAGGCCTGACACCGCACCTGCTCCGGACCGTGCCGAATAGCATCATCATGTTTGGCACCTGGGACCTCATTGTCCGCCTTGTTGCCGGCACTATGTGATCCCATTTCATTGTACATAGAACTAATTACTGCTTGTCTTGTTGTTCCTCTGCCTCTGCTGTTACTGTGACTGGGTCTACTCTGAGTTGCTGGCCTGCTCTGTTGTGCCTGCTCTACTGTGGCTTGCTGGCATTGCTGTGGTTATTGCTTGTCTCGGGGACAATGTGGAATGAACTGTTTGTATAGACAAAATAAATAAAGCAATAACTAAGTAATGAGGATTGAAGGGCAATCGCTCTGAATAAGTGATAGTTTGGCGTGCGCGGTTTAACGCGGCGAGCCAAGGCTACGGTCGGGGTTCCGGTCGGGATTCCGCGCGGGCTGGTCGTCGGAGTTCCGGAAACGGATGGTATCTCTGCTGCTGCTGCTCGGCGTGGATTCAAGGCTGTGGCTCGAGGGGCTGCCTATACTACGTCGTTTTGACCGGCCACGCTGTGGGGAGCCGTCATCGGTCGGGAGGTGCCGCTTAAGCCGGCGGGAATCGTCGTTCTCCCTGTCCTCGCTGGGCACACTGTTCCCATCGTTGGCGTTGGCATTGTTCGCATTGGCGTCGTTGGCGTTGGCGTTGGCGTTGTTTGCGTTGGCATTGTTTGCGTTGGCATTGCTGGTATCGTTCCCATCATCGTCCTTGATCACTTGGCCAGCACCGTAGTAGAAGCGCACTTCGACATTGCCGCCGCCGCCGCCATCGTCGCCATCGTTATCGTCGCCGTCGAAGTCGTTGTCGCTGGAATTGTCGTCGCTATCGCTGTCGCTAGAATCGTCGTCTTCCTCATTGTCGGCATCCTCGTCTGACTGCTCGGGGTTCGGGCCTTGTGACCATCCCTGTTGCATATGAGCGTGGAGGCCAGGGAAGCCCGGGTGGCCCTCGTAGTCTTGGGCTGCCTGGTAACCAGCGAAGTTCTGGTACATCGGGTACGCCTGGTACGTCGAGAACGTTTGGAACGCCGGCGGCGGGACGGGCTCGTACGCGGAGAAGCCCTGGTACGCGGGGAACGCCGGAGGGTATCCTCCCTGGAAACTGGAGAAGCCCTCGAAACCGGGGAAGCCCTGCGTCGCGGCCGGGTGGTTGTTGTGCACAAAGACGTGGTCGTGGTGCGCGGACCCGGGCTCGTAGAACGGCGGGAATTCGTGCGCCCAGTCGACGTCACTGTCACTCGCGTGCGCGGAGTCACTGAAACTCATTTCCTCCTCCTGCATGTACCGCCCAAGCTCTTCCTGCAGCGATTCGCTCATTGTGAACGGCTCCTGCGGCGGGTGGTAGCTAAAAAACGTCGTTTGTACGAGGTCGTCGAAGTTGTTCGAGCTCCGGAATGCCTCCGACGTCTTTGCCGCCCTCATGTACGCCGAGCCCACGGCATCGCTGCCAATCGCCTTCTCGAGGTGGACGCCCGTCATGCCGTACGAGAACAGGGTCTGGATCGTGCGCGCAAGCACGACGTTGTAGCCGGGGTCGCCATTCTGCAGAACCTTGACGCCAAAGTCGCGGCACGTCTCGGCAACGTCCGGGTGGTACTCCGTGTACAGGCAAGCCGCGACTTCCTTCTGCGTCGGCATCATGTCACACTCCAAGCCAAGCCTCCTTGTCGATGCATGGATGAGCATCTTCCACTCGCACATCTGCCTTGCGTTCGCGCTAATGAACACGAGCTGCCTAATCGAGTAGCAGATCGTGCGGCACAGTGCAAGGTTGCCGGCGTTGAACCGGAGGCGTGCCTTGAGGAGCGCAAGCTCGAGGATGATGCCAAGGTTGTTCTTTGACCGCATGAGCTCGCGGTGCACGTCCGTCATGTGCATCTCGGCCTCGACAGCGAGCCCATCCTCGTTCGCGAGCACCATGCAGCGGATCATCAGCGCACTGAAGTACAGCTCCATCGTCTCGGCACCACGCTCAGCATGGTACGCGGCCCGTTCTCGTGCGAGCGCACTCGCAGGCACAAAGTCGCCGTTCAGCCAGTGGATGTAGCACTTCACCTGCACAACGGCATCTTCGACACGCCTCGGCACGACCATGTCACCGAGCTGCTCGAGCAGCGCGTGCGTGCCGTCGATATCGTGCGCCAGCGCTAGCGCCCACGCCATGTTCACCGTGTACGTGGCGTACGCAGACGACGTCCAGTCCCAGCCTTCCATGCGGACCATATCGACGAGCCCCTCAAGGGGCTCTTCCAAGTAGAACGCCTTCACGAGCGCCATTTGGGCTCCGAGGGCCGAGCTCGTGTCCTGCCTCAGTGCGCGGTGAACGATGCGGCAGAAGTTCCTGCACTGGCGCATGAGCCCGCTGAACAGCCAGATCTGGGCGCCGGCAAGGAAGAACGGTGCAATAAGCTCCTCGTCGCCTCCTTTAAGAAGGAGCGGGATCATAGGCCGGCTCTCGCGCACGAGCGCAAGCGACTGCTGCACAATCTCGCCCCCGGCAACCTCGCTCTCGAGCTCGAGCACGCGGGCCTCGAGCTGCTCAAGAGGCGTGTGCGACGACTCCTTGTAGAACGCGAGGAGCTCGCTAACGGACACGGCCAGCGCATCCGGCACGCCATCGGGCAGCTCGTAGTTCGAGTACAGCGCTTGCAGCCAGCCCACGAGCTCGCGCGTCATGTAGGCCGTGTGCGCCCCGGCCCAGCCGTCCGCGGGCTGGGCCCCGCTTTGCGTCCGGCGCATTTCCTCAACGAGCGACCGCCGGTTACACATGAACGCCACGCTGATCTTCGAGAGCGCCTCCTTCAGGTTCCCGCGCCGCGCGTCCGTGTCGGCCGCGGTCATAAGCCCGTCCACAAACTCGCTGCCGAAGCTCGGCGGGTGTGCGGGCGGGGCCTCGAACTCGACGTCCATGTCGAGGCCGATCTCGTACCCGCGGCGGAACTGTGCGCGGTCGCTGTTCCCCTCGTCGTCGGGGTCGAGATCCTCGTAGTCGCTGTTGTCGCTGTCTTCCGTGCAGGCCGAGTCGAGCATGTGCGGGTCCACGGCGTCGAGGTACGCGGGCTGCGTCGTTGCCACGAACTCACGGATGATGGCGATTTCCTGGTCCACGGGGTTCTCGCGCACGTTCGCAATGAACGGCACGACCTCTTCTGAGTACTGCTTCCAGAGCTTGATGCTCTCCTCGAGCTCGACCGTCGTGAAGCACGCCGCAACGTCCACGGCTATGGGGCCCAGGAGCGAGCCCTGAGGCAGGGGCCGGTTTTCGAAGTAAAATCGGATTTCTTCAGCCTCGCTCACAAGCGTGGCGGCCGTGTCGAGGTTCAGGGCAATGTATTTGTAGAAAGTCGCGAGCTGCGAGCGCTCGAACCTCGCGTCGAGGGCCGCGAGCAGGCCCCGTGGCTCTTCGATTCTCGCTGCGAAGTACGGCGCAATGACGCACCAAAAGTCAATGTTGCTTTCGAAAAGGTCGCCGCCCTCACCGCTAATAATCAGGCCTTGGATAAGCATGATGGTTATGCGGTCGTTCGTGAGGTACGTTGCATAGGCTTCGCGAGGAGGAGGAGGAGCCCCCTCCTCTGCGAAGTACGAAAAAAGCTGTCGGTGGGCACTCAATTTGCAAGGATGCGCTGCTGTACGCAGGACTTAAGTCTGCTATACGGCAAGCGGGTTAGAAAGTCAAGGACCGGGGCGGTTGTGGACGAGAGGGCGGGGACTTTCCGGGTGTACTTAAGGACGGTGGTGCGTGGGTTGGGGGGTCGATAACCCCTGATTCTCCGAAATGGGCCTAACCCCAGGCATCTCGCAGGGCCCTGATTGTCTCACATTACCCTGATGACTAGCGCTACCCTGAACACCCGGGACTGACACATCCTGCTTAATTTTACCCGAAAGATCGTCGGGCCACCCGGGTTTGCTGCCGTGCTGTGCGATTAGTCCGGGCGAATTCCCCGCGCAACTTGCAGCAGCGTCCACCATGCCACCGAAATTCGTGGCCATGCCGTCGAGCTTCGGCAATGAGTCGCCGGAAAACTCAGCCCGCCAGCGCTTCCGCCGGCTCCAGCTCATGGAGAAGTACCAAGAGCCCGAGAACATCTTGGAGGTCGAGGTCCGCAACCCGCGCACGCGAGGCACGTCCCGATCCATGTATACGGACTACGAGATAGCGATCCGCAGCAACATCCCGCTGTTCAAGCCGCAGTCCTCGGTCCGCCGGAGATACAGCGACTTTGTCGCCTTCAAGGAGGTGCTTGAGCGGGATTTGCCGCGCGTGCATATCCCGGCGTTACCGCCCAAGGTCTTCACCAACCGGTTCAGCGACGAGGTCATCCAAACCCGCAAAACCCAGCTCGATAAGTTCCTCCAGCAGGTCGCCACGCACCCGCTCGTGCAAACTGGAGCGCCTAAACTGCTCGTTTCCTTTTTACAGGACGAGTTCTGGGACAGCGAGGAATGGCTCTACTGAGGGGCCTTGCTGCGCGTACGGCTTATCTGAAACATTCTATCATATGCACTACCCACAAATCCCGCATACCTCATGTGCGCATATCTCATGTGCGCATATCTCATGTGTGCATATCCCATGTGTGCATATCCCATGGTGCATACGTCATGCATATAGGCGCCATGCATGTACCCGCCATGCATTATTCCCGTGCATTATCCCCATGCATGTTTCCCATGCATGTTTTTTAATGCATAGCAGTGTCCAGAAAATATTATTTCGTAGGCGGGCCAGCGATCCGAGCCAGTTCGAACGCCGGCTCGCAGTCTTTGCTCCAGTCATTTTCTTATTCCATACAAATACACACATATTTATTATTGCGTTCAGCAACAGGCTCAAATGAGCGAGCTCAGCTCGGCCGCCCAGGCAAACTCGTTGTAGGCTCCCTCGCGCTCGTAAAATACCGGACAATCTATAGATTGACATGGGTGGGTTCGGTACCCGAGACCGATGGTGATAGGCGGGACCGCCCCGCTGCAGAGCCGGCAACTCGCACACGCGTGCGCAAGCTTTTGCTCCTCGCGTTGCGTGCGCGATGTCATGATGTACCGGCTGCGGGGCCCGTTTTCACGGCAGTCTGCACATAGAACGCCCGACGGAGACTCCCGCCTTTTCTCTACGCACACAACACACATTTCGCTTTGCAAAAACCCGTACAACGTGCCCGGAGTCCGCCCGACGTGCCCGGAGTTCCATCCCGAGCCTGTGAGCGCAGGTTTCGGAACGCGCATGGGCCTCGGCATCTTCACGTACCAGTCGCGGACGTTCGCTCCAACTAAATTCAGCAGCCTCTCGAGTGGCGGGATAATGACCTTTTGAATGTAGTACTCGGCATCGAGCACGAGGCTCGGCGACCGTACCATTTCCTCTGGCGAAACGACCCGGTCGTTGATCCGAGACCCGGCAGGCCCGGCCGCTACGACAAATGGAACCCGCTCCCGGTACTGCGGCTCGATGCCATCATCCTTCATCATTTTCCTCATGCTGACCACTGCCCCGCCGGGGAGGTTGCTCGTGCCGTGCGCCGTTTTGTAGTGGCCAAGTTTCACTTCCTGCGCGAAGCTGAAATCCTGGACATTCGGCTTGTGGCCCCGCAAAATCGAGCGCCACTGGTTCTGTAAGTACTGTTTAACCTTCGATAAGTCCCTTGAATTGAATAGAATTTGTAGTGCTCGTCTCTCGATTTTTTGCACGATCGGCGTGCCGTCCCGGCGGACGGTTTCAGTGCCCTTCGCGTCAAAGATAGGGTCGCGTTGCGCTGCGGTTTCATATGCATGGCCCACATACCGCTTTTTCGTGAGCAGAATGCATGGGTCGTACACCTTTTCGAGCTTGAGGAGAATCGGGTCCGGTGTCTCCGCGGTGATCATATCGGCAATCTCCGTGCCGATACGGAAAGCTTGCTCGCGGCTAACGCCAGGCAGCCGCACAAACAGGCTATCGGTATCACCATAAACTGTCTCAGCCTGAACGCCCCATTTCTGAACAGACTCAATTTTACGGATGCTCCATTGCAAAATCTCGCGGCCAGTCAGTACAATGCTGTCGGCAAGCTCTGCGCAGGGCATGCGACCCGAGAAGGACGCACTCGTGTAACCGTATGTCACATTGGCAATGAACTTGAGCGCAAGCTGCTTGTTGTTCAGGTTATGTAGCAGCCTTGCGTTGTCCGGGCCGGGACTCTTGACCTTGCGCGTCTCGTTCGTCATGAATCGCGTGTCTAGAATCTCGCCAAGCATTTGAGCAAGTAGGCTCTTGCGGACTTTCGGGTTCACGTAGCCCATGCCATTCGGTGCAACGTAAATATTGTCCTCGCCGATTTGCGCAAGAATGCCTCGCTGCAGGGTGTGGTGCTGCTTCACACCGATTTTGTTCTGGCCCCGCCACAAGTCCATGCGGCCAATGCACGTCGAGTAGCACAGATTGAACGCAATGACAACGGACGGGTACAGCGACCGGAAGTCGAGGACACACACTGGGTCGGTGTATAGATCCGAGCGCGGTTCCATGACGAGCGGGATGTACTCGAGCGCGTTTTGCTGGCCCACTTGCGTCTTGCTGGGCGAAATGAGCACGAAGTTCTGGCGCCGTGACAGTCGGCACATCACGGCCTCGACCTGGAACTGGGAGCCTCTCGTCAAGCTCGACAAAAAGTCAACGCCAGTGATTCGGGACTGAGCACACGTCCGGTTCACGATCTCAAAATGCGACAAAAGTCGCAACACGTGTGACACCCGTCCTGTCCAGTAGCGCACAACTAATGCGACTGCCGTCGGGTCGCCACTTGTCCACCACGCATTCAAGTCGTCGTAATCAAAGCGTGGCGTGGGCTCATGGAAAACGTGGCAGACAACGTGCTCTAGCGTGTACTTCGATAGGGCAACTTCCTTGCGCACAATGTTCCACAGACTAAGAAGGTGCCTGCCTTTGACCTTGTCTTCGTCTCCCGAGCTGGGGCCGCCCGATGCAGGTGCGTTCGCACCGAGCCCAACCGCAAATGCCTTCCAAGGGGGTAATTTAGGAGGCCTGACTCTCCCGAGCTCCTCGAAAAAGACATCCGAATGCTCAGGGTGGAGCTCCTGGTACCTTACGCGCGCGTACCCCCACGAGCCAGCATTCAGTTCGTACCCAGTCAGGATATCCGGGTTGAAATACCGGACCATCTTCGTAACCTCGTCGAGCAACTGCCATTCCGTGTCGACCAGCGTCACGGAAGCGGTTTCGCTCGCGTCAATGGGCATAGTCGAGATGACGCCGTATGTAGTGGCTTCATCTCGCGCAGCACCGGATACCTGCCAGAACACGGCATGGATCGCATCCGTGTTCGCCTTGGGCACCTTCCCGGGCCTTGTATTAGCATGTATTTCTATAGCGCAAGTGGACATTTCCTCGTTAAGCGAGTCTCGCGTTCCAAGCGATGCAAACTGGTACTTCCCTGATGCGCTCGAAAGCGACTGGGCCAGTTTGCGTTCTTCCTCGTCGGCCCACTCGCGCACTTCAGACGTACTCGGGGCGGGATGTATGAGTTCGAGCCTCGCTTTCTTACGACTTGAGCCATGAGAGTCCGGGAACTCGGGCTTCCCGTTTTTGAGTTGCCGAGGCTGGTACTCGCGTAAGCGAGGGAACGAGGGATCTGGGGAAATGTCGAATGGTACCAAGTCTGTGGCGTTTCTCGTCTTCAGCTTGAATTCCTTGCCTCCGTAGCGAAACGGAAAGGAGACCACATCGTCTGCATCACTGTAGTATGGCCGTGTGTGCTCGGTCACGCCATTAGTTCCTAGCACGTCGCTCGTGAGTGGCGACTCGTATCTGAACTGCAGTATATTGTCTGTCTTGAGCCCGAACGCCTGCACGGCCTTTGCAGCAGCTCTAGATCCGCACTGAGACGAGAACTGCGAGCTCAGAACCGTTGAGGCTTCTTTCGCAGCGGTATTAACGTCACGCACAGTTTCAATTTCGGCAGGCACATCCAGCACAGAGCCCGAGCTTGGGCCGTCTCGCCCACCATTCTCAGGATGGGCTCGTTGCATTGCCAAAAGCATAGAAAGGTCCTCATCGTCAGATTCGGAGTAAATAACTTCGTCCTCCTCGTCTTCGTCCATGTCCCCGTCCCTGTCGGCCCCGCTGTTCTCTCCAGAAGTCCCTGCTCTGTTCTCTTCAGTGGACCCCTCGGCCTGTGCACTCGGTATACTTCTTGGGGCACTTCCTGATGCCAGGGAAGGCACGAGCTCGGCTGCAGTTGGTAGAAAGCCGAGGTCGAGTGGCTCCGGATCCTTTGCGTCCCAGTTTTCCTTTATGTGTACTCTAAGCAGTTCCTTAAATTCCTGTGAGCGTTCCCATTGCCAATTGTGCGATACGTCTTGGTAATATGGCTGCAAGTTCTGGGGCTGCCACGGCCGAAGGCCCATTTTCTCGCGCCATCTCGCATCGGTTTCTCTTGCTTCCTGTAAGCTTGAGATCGAAACTTTGTTGCTCTGTGTTTCAAACACTTGCGTGTGCCGCTGGTCATTCTCATAGTTCTGTCTGTTCAAGATGCCTGTGGCAAACGCATCGAATTCACGGCCACTGTGGATCGTGAGTTTCGCCTGCTGTCGTTCCGAAAGCTGCGCCTCGTCCAAGTACAGCCAGCCGCACCCGTAAAGGTCGTAGTCTGCCAAAAAGGACAAGAGAAACGGGATGTGGGACTCGTAGGGCTGCACGGGCTCGCCAGTGACCTGCCCCGAAAGCATTAGCTCTGCGCATTTGTAAACGTGCGTCGGATTGAACAGCTGGATTTTCAAGAAGCACATCCACCCCACTGAGTACCCGTACATATCGAACGCTCTGCACGGAGCTACACGCTTCACAAAGATCCGGCCCCGGGCCGAGTCCTGGCGATGGAACGTGTTCGCCATCGCAGACTCGATTCTATCCTCTAATTTCTTCGAGAACTCCACAGGGTTTGTTTCGTTTCTCGGCAACGGCACGTAGAAAAACGGATACGCATTGTGGATGTGCACTACACATTGCTCGCCTCCTTCGTCCTCGACGGGGCCATAGACTCTGATCACGGGCTCCTTGTGGCCATCGCGGTTCGCTTGGTACGAGTCAATGCAATTGATTCGCACCTTTATTTTGAAGAATGGCTAAGGCCAGAAGCCTTTTCTCCTAACGCTTTTCACGGATTGTTTGTGGAAATCAGATAGTGCAATGCGAAATATTTGGACCGATACAGTGTGTGCCATGTGGGGCTAGGGCTTTTGCGGAGCTAGAACAAGCCAGCCAAGCTCGCTTACACTTACACTTGAGTGTTTATATTTGAGTTTATGTGTTCACTTATAATGTCTACTTGTCTTTCTTTTTTCTTGGTCTACTCGAACTGGCCAGCCAATGGAATGTGAGGCTGCAGGTGTACTCTGTCGCATGTGGAGAAGGGTCGAGTTACGAACGCTGATTACATGGCACACTCTCCACTTTGATACCAACGCGTGGGTCTGGGAGCAATAAGGGGACTGTGATGGGACCACGGAAGTTGCCATTATAAACCATTCCTATAATTATTTTTACATCTCTTGTGATTCCTACATATTTATCATAAAATGTTTGATACTTGGACTTCCAGTGGCGGGCTGACAACGTCCATTGGTTGGGCAGTGTGGGGAAGTGAGCTTGGCGGTTTTCAAAGGTATTAATAGTATATGCGTAATGCAAGCCTACTTTCAAATTCACTATGCCACAGGAAAAAGTAGACACGACTCAAAACATTGACAAAGTTAGCACGAGTTTGGCAAATGAGGTAATGCACGAAGACGCTGAATGCAAGTGTCTGGCCTTTCTGGAAAATCCTACGCTGTCAGGACTCCAGAGCGTGCTTTCGAGTAATTTTCGGACGATGGGACTTTCCAAGGCGGATATTCTACTCAAAAAGGCGATTTCAAAGTTACTGGTTGACTCGGGAGACGTTGAACGGATGCTATGGCTCAGTTGCTTGGCCACTAAATTCCAGGTGTCTTATACTGAACTCTACAAGGAGAGCTTCGAGCTTGCAGTAATGGGTATGCTCAACTACCATCCGTTGAACTTCAAGGAGAGCGAGATGTTCCACCTTGGGCAACTACTGAGTCTTCAAATCGAGCTCCTAGATGCTATCCAGCTGTCGAGGCAAGGATTCAGACGACTTCTGAGTGCATTAGAAAAGCTCCTCAGCGTTTTAGTGTGCAAAAACATACCTCAAAAGGTCACTAATTTCATTGGTGCGTTATCGAGACAGGCAGTGCGGCTAAAAATGAGCTCGCTGAGTGGCATGACTACTGCTTTGCTTTCCGGCAAACAAAGAAGGGACGAGGGTCCAACGCGGGCCGCATACTGTGTGCTTGGAATTATATCTTGCGATATCCCAACGAGACCAGATACGCTACAACGCGCAAGTGAATTGAGCAGTAGGATCTTGAAAACGAATTGGGATACTGACTTTGTCCGCATGAACCAGTTCCTCGGCATGATTGCAGGGCAGCTGGAGCAGTCTTCTTCCTTGAAGGCTTCTGCTGAACTCTTTGTATCTGCATTTCTCAAGACGTTGTTTGAACTTTCTTGGGAAACGAAGACTCCAAAGTATACGTCCTTCGTTTTCAAAGCCCTTCGCACGCTGTATGGCTCACTAGAGAACTCCAGGGAGCAGCAATCACGCAACCACGCAGCCCGTGCTCGCTCAAGCACTCAACCCGCAGAACTGCCAAGCGCCGAGTATACGACGCATATACGGGACTTGTGCGCACAGCTTATAGCCGAAGACCGCCTTCTGGACTCCTATAAGCTTGACTTGTTCGAGCTCGCGCGCGAAATTGCTATTTTTGACCCCGGATATATCAACAAAAACTGGTTCCGGCGACTCCACCGTTTGAGTTTGCCAGTTTGCGCAGTGTTGAATTCTATGGCCTTAGAATATTGGAAGGCTGTAGGCGACCATGAGCCTGTGCATCAAACTGCAAAGAGAATCATGCTTGAACGCGGCGGATCCAGGTACAAGTGCCGGGCCCTGGAAGCCCTTGCTAAACTTGTACCTGCACAAATGGAAAGCTCAACGTGGCAGTGCTTGCTAGTGGGTGTACTTGACAAGGACAACACAGTGAGTACAGCCGCGCGTTCGCTCGCTGCCACTGCTCTGAGAGACCAGGGGAGTCTCGAGGTTTTAGCTTCAACATTTCTTGAGCTCAAGGACGACAGACTGTCGTGGCCCCATCTCGGCTTCTGTGCCATGGTGCGCAATTTCGAGCATGCAGAGCTTCAAAAAAGCTCACAACATATTCGCCAACTCAATTTAAGGCTCATCGAGGCGGGTGGTTTGGCGCACGCGTATATGTTAGTGCGGCAACTGAAAGGAGCTTATTTCCCTCAGAACCAGATGTTCGTGGGACTGAACGAAGTATGCGAGTTACAAAGGCCGTGGAAAGTGCGTTCTGTGTGGTTGAACATGCTCTGCTACGCGAATCTTTCATTAGCTGAGCTTTCTGCCGCACAGGTTATGCGAATAACGAAGAAACTCGTGTTGCTGCTGGCATCAGAAAAACTGGGTGAACTCGGGGCCATTGAGGCAACCGGATGCATTCTTGCTAAGCTTATTTATGCGCAAAGCGATGCAGGAATCAAGTCCAAAATAAATGACGCAATAACGTCTCTCCTTGAGAGGGCACTTGACGTGCTCAAGCTTGGCGAGACCGCGAGCCCGCAGAAAATAGTGTGGCTGGCCGTCGTTTGCAGTATAAGCAGGTTTCTGCAGCTGCCGTCCGAAAAGATATGCGAAATCACCGATGCTCTTTGCATTTCTATTCTGAGGAATTGTGAGCCAGTAAATGCGCAGGAGCTTATCCTTGAAGTTATTGCGAAAGTAAGTTACAAAACGCCAGAAGCCTTTGCTGTGTTTCTCGAAACCGAAAAGAGTTTTACATTCCCTGTGAAGGCACGCGCGATCTCGTTTCTAGTCGTCCAGGTGAGCAGCGAGCTCAGCAGGGTTCAGACCCCGTCGCCGCCGAAGAAAAAGAAAGCTAAGAAAGATCCTCAATTCACACTGGCTGACACGAACTCCTCCATCTCGAGAGACGTAGTGACGTATGTCGTAGACCAGGTTCCTGAGGCTATGGTTGCAGCGTACAGCTCTGAAAGTGCTGAGGCCTTACGAATAGTTGAGCGTGCCTTAAAATCGAGAATCGTTGCGCCTGATGATTGCATTAGCCGCATTGTGGCTCTTAACTTCTCCAGGAACAGTGGAATCTCATCTACTGCACGGCGAATTTTGCGACATCTATGCGAGAAGTACGGGAGAGAACTGAGGCTGAAGTTCGTGGAAGGCCTAATGCTGGTGGAAATGCCATCTTCGGCTCCCAGTGATCAACTGGCAGCTATTTGGAGATACTTGAGCGAGACATGGAAGCCACGAGAACGCAAACAGCTCGCAGAGCGCATTGGCGACGCGTTTCACACGCTAGTAGACTCCGAGCTCGCCACATTTCTTCACGCTTCCGTCATGAAAGTGGCATGGAGCCGGTCCGAAGCCGGCGTGCTTGCGAGAAAATTCGGTGAAGCAGCTGCCGCCGGCCACGGCCACAATGTAGAACTCTTGCTGAACTTGCTAAGGCAAAAACACAACACGATGAAAAGAAACCTTCTAGAAGTAGATTAGCAAAGTAGGATAAGCCGCGAGGTAACACAAAATTGTGGTTAGTGAGTTTTGTATGTATGACGAGCTTTAAATAAACAAGTGATAGCTTTGTTTGGGCAAATGCACAATGATGGTATATACGGAATGTTCTATGGCACGCAAAAGAGGGAAGCCCACCAAGGCCAGCCTTCCTGAGGCGTGTGTTGGTGAGTCTAAGTTTACTGATGGAGCCAGTCGTGGAAGTAGATGCCCGCGAATAGCAGGAAGCACAACGCACCGCTGAACGTGATGGTTCGCAAAGACAAGTGGTTCGCGAGGATCTTGCCCCCCAACACAGCCATGGCCGTTGTGACGCAGTGCCCGAGAAGGCACCCAACGAGCGTCTGCATCCAGCCCTCGCCAGCGCCCATGGCAACGGTTGCAATCTGCGAGCGGTCGCCCCACTCGCCAAGGAATGTCATGGCGAAGATCTGGATCCACACGGGCGAGAACATGAGGCGGGCGAGGTTGTTCAGCCCCTTCGCCACGGACCGCCGCCGGGACTCGTCCGCGTACGCCCCCGAGACGCCGCCGACCTCGGCCTTCTCCGCGGCCGACGTCGAGTCGGCAAGCGACAGGTCGTGCTCGACCTCCTCGAGCTCGTCCGTGGCCGCAAGCGACTTGTCCATGCCCCAGGCCTCCTTGACCAAGCGCGCACCAAATACGAGGAAGAGCAGCGCCGCCAGCAGCGTTGTTACGCGCCTGCTAAGGAGCGACGGGAGCAGCAGGCCAAGAATCATGGACAGAACCGTCATGATGACCATGGCCGCGTAGGACGAGCTGAACACAAACAGCGGCGGGTGCCGCATGGCCATGAGGGCAGCAATAAAGAACGTCTTGTCGCCGATCTCGCTCACGACAATCATGGTTGCCGAGCCCACGAGCCTGCCCAGCTGGCAGCCTGCTGCCTCTTCAATGGCTGAGGTGGTCCTTGCGTGCGAAGACGAGCTAGATTCAGCGGACGACGAGGGCGAGCCTGCCTCCGATTTCTCGGCGTCCAGCTTGCGCTGCTGCGCATCGCGCTCAGACTCCTTGTCGAGCTGTTGCACATCTTTCGCCGTCTCGGCCTCCTCCTCTTTCGCCTTCTGCTTCGCGTTTGTTGCCTTGTTATCGGCCACGGCGTTTGCTGCGGCGGACTCCTTTGCCTCGCCGCTAAGCTTCGACGTTCGCGCGACCTCCTGTTTCTGGTCGCCAGGCTTCTGGTCACTCTTCTGGTCACTCTTCTGGTCGCCCTTCTGGTCACCCTTCTGGTCACCCTTCTGGTCTTTGCCCTTCGCTACGGCCTTCGGGCTCTTCGCCTCGTCTGCAGACACGCCGAGCCGCGAGGGGTCGTAGTCGTCCAGGATCACAGAGCCCTTCGAGTTCTTGCGGGAGTCCTCAGCCGTGGCCTCCTCAACGATCTTCTTCTCGCGTTTCGGGTCGGCCGTGTCCGGCTGCTTGTCGTTGGGCGCAACGGCCGGCGCATGGAACTTGTCGTCCTCGTCCGACCTGTGCGGGTCAAACACTGTGTCCTTCGGCGAGAAGTTCGAGGCGAGGTTCAGCTTATCGTCGGCCGCTCCGGCATTTGCCAAGCCCGTTCCGTACTTCACGTCATCGAGCTTCTCGGCCTTTGCCTTTGTGTCAAGACCCGCGTCTGCTTTTGCTTCACGTACAGTCTCGGCCTTTGCGTCGGCCTTTGTGTCAGCCTTTGCGTCGGTCTTTGTATCGGCCTTTGTGTCAGCCTTCGCATCGAGCTTCGCATCGAGCTTCGAGTACAATGCAGTGTCCGTCGAATCCGAGCCTTTTGGCTTGCCCTTAGCATCTGCCTTTGTATCAGTCTTCGTATCGGCCTTCATTGCACCGACCTTTGCAGTCTCGGCCTTTGTGTCGGCCTTTGTCTCTGTCTGTGCCTCCTTCACAGCCTTCTCGTTAGTTGTATCAATTTTGACAGGACCCTTAGCTTCAGGCTTCACATCACTCTCGGGCTTCACATTAGAGATTGCCTGCGCACTGTTCGAGCGCGTGTCGAGCACGGCGCTTGCACTCGCGCCACTCGCGGCCTGAGCCAGGGGCCGTGAGGCAGAGGCCACGGCGGGCAGGGACTTGCTGGCCACGGAGGGCTTTGCGGAGCCGCTCACAAGCTCTGAGGCAGCAAGAAAGGCGCACAGGCCAACAGCGAGCTTTCTGGAGACCATTTGAATGAGTTGACTACTGCTGAAATGGCTCCTGGCCGGGAATGACAAAATTCACGGGCTCTGGGTTCAAGGGCAGCGGTTAAGATCCAACGTGCAGCAGGGAGACTGAGCGCGAGGGCACGCGTGTCGAATGGCTCAGCCATTACACACGCATGGCACGCATGGCACGCATGCTGGAAGGAGGGAGGGAGGGATAACGTGACCCAAGTCCACGGCGGGCCCATGTCCCTCGCTCGTGGCCACAGCGTAAGGAGTGTATACAGCGCAGTGCAAACTTGCAAATCGCGAATTTTGTTGAGAGCTGTTTTCTACCGACATCCGCGCCCGAATACGCCGGCGGTTTGCTGTGCCTGGCGGCTTCTGTCGTAGAAGTACGCAACCCTCGGCCTGCCTGACTACCCTTGGCCTACATGTGTTGCGTGGATCCACCGTGGGGTGCGTTCCCATTGGTACACAGGGCGCGCTTGTTGGGTATGTAAATGCAATTCGCGGATTCCAATTGTGTACAGACCAGATTTGCAGGGTTCGCCGATGTGTTTCCCGCACTTTACCCCACGACCCTGTACCCACGACCCTGCTTCCTCGAGGACGCCGTAACGAAATTGTAGATATAGAACAGAGCCCACTCGCAAAGTGCTCCTTCGAGCGCATAAAACAGATAGTTAGAGTAGCCTTGAAGGCATGCGCAGCCTTGAAAGCACGCGTAGTTGGGAAAGCACGGAATCGTCAAGGTAGAGGACTGCGGGGTGTCTGTAATAGGGCTATATAGTGAATGGAGATAGTGAGTTACATGTAGGCAATATCCCACACTGCTTCGAGCACCACTCATAGTGTAGACGCTATACTGATTCAATGATGTTTAGCGGAACAGCCGGAATGCGTGCCTGTTTCGAACATCTTACATTAGTGGTGATTATGAGACAGGCTTACGGCGTCTCGCTTCGCGTACATCGACAGTTCAATTCATTACATGTTCAACATACAGGCAAACAATAGCCAGGAAATGAAGGCAGTCAGTGAGCACCAGCTGATCAGGCAACGGGAAGCAGAGTAACTTTGCACGCTCTGTCACGAACAGCATATGTAGCATGGCCGACGTTCAACACGGGCCATTATTCGAGCCAGAATATAGGCAGTATCCTAATGCTTGGAAGAACACCACTCATAGTGCATGGCCATTCCCAGAACAAGCGGGCCACACTGAGCAAAACATGTTGGCATGGATCCCGAACGAGATGGGTTCCAAACCAGAGGCCGCGTTCAAGAGGCACATGCGTTTCAGCGAGCGTATTCGCATCGACCCCATTAAAGACGGACCCATGAGAACCAGAGCTGTAGCCAGCGTATTAATTGCAGCAGCTATGACTGCCAGATAAGTCTAGGTATGTACACTATTTCGGGCCGAGGCCGAACTCCTTGACGACCTTGCGCACGTCGCCAAACGACTCGCGCTCGCCCATCATCACGATCGTAGGCTCGGACCCCGTCAAAATTTTCTGGGCCACGCGCTGCAGGTCACGCACAGTCAGGCTCTCGATCTTGTTGATCATCGACTCGACGCCGACCTTCTTGCCGTTCATCTCGACTTGGCGGCCGGCGTCCTCCATCTCGACCATGCGGCTCTCGAGGTTCATGAGCAGTTGCGAACGCAGCTGGTTCTTTGCGCGCTCGACCTCGACCTTCGACAACGCGTTTGGCGTGAACAGGAGCGCAAGCTGCGACGCAATGATGTACGGAATGTACTGTGCGGCCTGCGGGATCGCCGAGCACGTAATGCCGAACAGCCCGTCGTCGCTGTACGAGTGGTTCACGCCCAAGCAGCTTTCTACGTAGCCGTACTGGTTGAGCACTTGCGTGTACAGCCGCGAGTACATGCCTTTGCCCGGCCCGCCAGCCGAGAACGAGCCGCCGCCGCCAAGCAACGTTTGCAAAGTCGCTACAGCATAGACATCGTCGTCGTTCACGCCAGCACTGCGGAACAGGATCTGGCAGTGGTAGAACTCGGGCAGGTTCCCGATGGGCGGAGGCACGGGCACGCACTTCTCGCCACCAACGTACGTGGACTGTGCAGCCTCGGCAAGCACAGGCGCAGACTCGGCCGTTTTGAAGTGCCCAAAATGCTTGTTCGCGAGCTCCATGGCCCGCTCGGGGGCCATGCCAATGAACGAGAGCGCGAGCCGCGAGGGCTGGAAGAAGGCGTGGCGGTACTGCCACAAGCTGCCGGGCGTCACGAGCGGCAAGCGCTCGCTCGCGATCATGAGCGGGTTCCCGAGCCCGTCTTTGAACGCGGCCTCGTGGGCAAGCTCGGGCAAGTACAGGTCGGGGCTGTTTTTCAGCTCATCGAGTTCGAACGCGGCCGTGCGTACTTGCTCCTCGATCTCAGCGGGTAGAAGCAGCGGTTCCGTGATCGTCGACGCAATGAGGCCGACCATCGTGTCTATATCCTTGTGGAACGTCGACGCCTGGTAAATCATGGTTTCGCGCGAGCTCTCGCACTGATAGTTGCCCCCCAGCGCAAGAAGCTGCTGTTCCATCTGCTCTTGCGTGAATCTCGCCGTGGACTTGAAGGACAGGCGGTCCGTCAAGTGCGAAAGCCCGCTGAGGTCTGCGGGCTCGAACCGCGACCCGGCCTTCAGGTACGCCCCGACGCCCGAGAAGTGGCACGGGTACGGCGACGTCACGACTTTGATGCCGTTTTCAAGCTGGCCAATGGGGTACGTCGGCACCTGCGAGCTGAATGCTCGCCGGCCCAACCGCGCTCTCGCGAGCCAACCTTTCACCATGGTGCGTGGTTGACTAACCCTCGCAGCCACAAGCCTTCACGTAGCGAGAGGCCAGACCCGGTCCAAATTACTAGGTCAAATCACAGTCAATCGTTAGATATGTAAAGGCAGTAGCGAGTAAATTTTGAAGCTTGCACGGGCAATTGGGCCTGTTTGTCCCGACTGTACTTGACCCATGCCTGAGAACCGGCATACGTGAGAACCGGCATACGTGAGAACCGGCATACGTGAGAACCGGACCATGCTTTACTTCAACTAACGTTACTCTATATTATTGATATCGCGTATCCAAAGTGGTTTGCTGGTCTTAGCAAGTGTGTTTGTCTCAAAAAGTGTGCTGGTCTAAATAGGTCTGCTCGTTTAACAGGAGCAAAAAGGTCTGTCGAATGGGGTATCGCAGCACGTTATGACAAGGCAAGCAAGCCGATGCATGAGATACGTCTTAAATATTTACTGCACACCACAAAAATGCGGCTAATGGCCTAACGTTAGCCATACGCACATTCGTTGACAGCATTGTTGAGTGGTGCATGAGTGGTGCATGAATGGTACATTGAGACGAATGACCCTGTTGAGCAGTACATTGTGGTACATTGAGCGGTTGGCTGTGCTCGACTGTGTGTGAGTGGAATGAATGGGTGGAATAATTTATGTGCTTAACCAATCTAGTCGTGTCGTCGTGAGCCGGGC
This sequence comes from Starmerella floricola, assembly GCA_030579735.1. NCBI lineage: Eukaryota > Fungi > Ascomycota > Dipodascomycetes > Dipodascales > Trichomonascaceae > Starmerella > Starmerella floricola. The sequence goes on along the minus strand of JAKTRP010000009.1, from coordinate 89,975 downwards.
TAGTCGTCAACCGACAAGCGCTTGCCCGGCGTGCTCTGGGCCTTCGGATCGGGCTTCGCATCCGAAGGCGCTATGTTCCCCATGGGCGAGCCCTCAGCAAGCGCCTCGAGGTCCGGCGCGTCCTCCACGGCTGGCTGCGGGTCCTCGATCCCGCCGTTATGTACCTTGATCCAGTCGACGTCGAGCTGGTACGGCCCAAACTGGCCGTCGATGAGACCAACGCCGACGCTGCGAATCGCCTCCGTGGGCATTCGTTGCTGCTGCTGCACGACGCCACCGTTTGTGAGAATGAAGTTTGCGAATGAGACCGTGACGGTCTCCCACTCGCCGGGCGTTTTAAGAAACAGGCGGTGCTGGTACAGATCCGTTGGGTACGGCGTGTCGGCCTGGATGTTTATGAAGTATTTGCGGTAGTCTCCGCGCACGCGCATGGACAATTGGCTGAACTCGGACCAGTCGTGGAACTCCGAGGAGAACAGGCCAAGCAGGCTCGGCGGCAGATCCTTTGTGCGGAACATCGCGTAGCCAAGCCGCACGATCTCGGGCTGGTCCTCGGGCAGATCCAGGCTGATATCGCCGTGGAATCGCGCAAACGGGTGCGACTTCTCGTTCATAGCGTCGAGGTGCACGGTGCTGAACCCGCCGAGATCCTCATCGCTGCGCGTCAGCAGCGACTTCAGCCCGATCTCTGGCTGCCTGAAGTTCACAACAAACTTCTCGCCTAGGTTCGACGCCAAGTTCGGTCTCAAGAATTTACGCAACATGCTGAAACCGACTCGGGCCTGCTCCGTCGATCTACCCTCTGCGTCACTGCGTCACGTGTGGATCCTCAACGAGCCACAAATGGACACGAATGGCTACGAAATGGCAAACGGTCCGCGAGATGTGCCCCAAACAACTGAAGTTCAGAGTTTGTTGAGCTTTCTAAATGTGATCGTGTGTATTTTCTAAGTACATGATGCAATGTTTCTTAGTACATGATGCAATATGATTTTATTGAACTCACGCTTGCTAAGTTGACATGTCCACCTCATTGGTACACGTTACTTGAGTGAGATAGACACGGTAAGTAAAGGCAGAGTAAATTGCATGAATTACTTCGAGTTAGCTAAGTAAAATTGTGTGGACTGAAATCAATCGATACGCCGTAGTATCTTGTCTTAGTCCACGTATACTGTGGTAATGACGTGTATACCTAGCCTCCAAATTAGGACAATAGCGTGGCACTGTATAATAGCGTGGCACATCCCCTGTAGGGGGACAGTGGCATGGCAATTAATGTAGGTAAGTTACATCGCAATTCTATAAGGTAGCAAGCTATTAGAATATCTTTTGTGTCCCCACCGCGAACCAGCGCGAAAGTAGGAACGTGAGGGACCCGCCAAGATACACGAGTCCCGAAAACAGTTTTGTGCCCAGGAAGTTGTTCGAAGTGAGCGCACCGCCAATGGGCAGGCCCGTCAGCACGGCAATGCTTGCGATCGAGTACGCCGTGCCGTAGCGCTTGCCGTAGTCCTTTGTGCTCGACACGGACGACACGCACACGGGCGTGAGCGAGATTGTCGAGCCCGACCAGAACCCGAACAGCACGGCAAACGTCGTGACGCCGGCCTTCGAGCTGCCTCCCGGAATCCACAGCGCCAGGCACAGAATGCCCGTCACCATGGACGTTACGATCATGACGTTGTACGTGCCGAGCCGGTCAGCAACGTACCCTGGCAGCGTTCTGCCGAGCACGGAACCGACATTCAGGTACGTGAGAATCGCATTAGAGTACCCGGACGACAGGCCCTGGGCGCGTGCGTACGTGACCATGAGAATGATCGGCACAAACACGGCCCACTCAACAAGGAACACGCCGCAGCAGCAAAAAAAGAACTTGACGATGCGCAGGCTTTTCACGTCGATCAGCGCCTCACGCCAGTCGACCTTGCGCTTGACGTGCCTGCTCTCGAGCGTGAGGCATGCAATTATAGCGAGCCCGAGTACAATGAACGCCATAACACGGATCGTCCAGCCGTACCCGATCATGGGAAACAGGTTCTCGAGCATGAGAGGCAAGAAAATCCCGCCTACCGCACCTCCCGTTGCGGCAAACCCTGTGGCCAGCGCCCGTTTTTTGTAGAACCAGTGGCCAAGCACGGTGATGCACGGGTTGAAGATCATCGAGGACGAAATGCCCCCCAAAACCGAAAACCCCAAAATGAATTGGTAGTACTGCTTGCACACACTGAGAATGAAGCACGCCGCGCACCACCCAATGCAGCCGGGAATGAGCAGGGGCCGCAGCCCGTACGCATCGAACACGGGGCCCGTTTGCACGCCGCCGAGGTACATGAAGAACAGCCACAGCGAGAAGATCCAGCCAATCTCGGAGTCCGACTTGTCCTGCAGCACATGCAGCTTCAAGTAGTCCTGGACAGTGCCCGTGGCGTTCGAAATTCCGAACGTAATGAGGATTCCGCAGAACGACCCAACAACAACGAGCCACGCCCGGAATCCTCCGTCGGGAATCGAGCTCTCGAGCTTTAACGCCGCGGCCTCGGCCGTGTACTCCTCGCCAGACTCGGCCGAGGTTTGTGGGTCGCTGGTTGTGCCGAAAATCTCGTGCTTGTGCTCCGAGTCTGAGCCGACGGCCCTCACATCGTCTCTTGTTCCCGGGTCCGCCAGCGGTTTCTCGGCGTATGCGGGCCAGTCATCGCTGCTCCTTGTAGAATTCTGATATTTGTTTACATCTGACGCCCGGCTAAGCTCTTCTGCCGTTGCTTTTTCCATTGCCGGTGTCTCACTCTCGTCTGCTGTCAATGAAGTCCTCCTCGTCGTGTAGCTCACAAACACTGCAAACTTCTACCCCGTCTGTATAGAGTTAAGAAGTGACTACGAAGACCTTTTTCTCGAGCGACTAAGGATGAAGAAGAGGGAAAAATTGCTTCCCCCACAGAATTATATTACCACAACCTGCAGCCGTGAGCCCCGGCTTATCAGAGAGAATGAGTAAGTAAAAAGGCTTTGATATCGGGGATTCCCAAGGCGGGGAAGGGTTATGCGTATGCGTACTTCCACATGCTCGCCGTTCCATGCAAGTCAATTACGGCCTGAAAAAAAAATAAAAAAAAGTTTGCAGCGCCCGGAAATTTCGAAACCGCATTTTATTTGTAGAACCGGGGCAGAACCTCGGGATGTTTGAACTAATCTATGACTGACTAAATAATTGAATAAATATAAAGGCGGCATCACGCTCGCCCACGGCACAGCCACGTTACCACGGGATGGCTACGGTCTGGTACCACGGAAACGCTATAGTCTGGCTTGGTACCACGGAATGACTACGGCCCAGCTTGGCACGCCCACGGAAAGACCACGTTATGGCGTTATACGGCGAAACGGAAGTTCAGGCGCTTGTTACCTTCGTCCTTCGTTGTTATTAGGTACTCCTTCTGCTCCTCGACGGTCATTGCGCTCCACTTCTTCTCGCGCTCGTGGTTCCGCCACACGTAGTAGTACCGCGTGATCAGGACCATTGCACTGGCGCCTGCGCTGATGCCGACGAGTGCCTCGAGTCCCTTGCGGTAGCGGGGCGCATCGCTCTTGTTGAAGACGTTGCTGCCAACAATGCTTCCTGCCTGCGAAAACATGTTCATGATGGCTGCGCTCACGGTGCGGCGTGCCACGGAGTACGAGTTCATCGAGCTCCACGAGATTGTCACGGGCCACGACGGCGGGTAGCTCAGGGCCACGAACATGAGCCCATAGCTCGGCCAATGGTCGTGCAGGAACCCGGACCACCACCGCATGCAGATGATGGGAATGAGCAGCCAGAACGGGCTCGACACGAGCGCGAACCCGTAGTTGTGGAAGTAGTTCGCCACGTAGCTCTGCGTGAGCATCGTCACGATCTGCGCCACGCAGTACGGCACCATGAGCAGGTTCGTGTGCACAGTGCCAAAGCCCATGCCGCGCAGAATCAGGGGCACGTACTGGCCCAGGGGCTGCGCAATGATGTCGATGAGGAACCGGCTCGCGTACAGCGGCCACATATCGTAGTCCGTGAGCGCGCGGAACAGCATGCGCAGCGAAACGCCCTCGCGGTTGCTCATTGTGCCCTTTGTCGGGTCATCGCGCACAATGCGGTTCGCCATGATCTTCTCCTCGCGTGCTGTGTACCAGCCCTTTGGTCGGAACCACTTCTTCGTGTGCGACGGGCCCGAGGGCATCTTGAACGACGCGAGGCCGAGCACGAGCGTGATGAGACCCTCAATCAAAAACACGTACTGCCAGCCGTGCCAGCCGCCTTTGCCCTCGAGCGTTTGGATGGCCGCGGCAAGCAGGCCACTGAACGCCTGCGTGAGCGGGTTTGCAACGTAGAACCATGCCGAGCGGGTTACAAACTCGCGGTGCGTGTAGAAGTAAGACAGCCAAGTAATCTGCTCGGGCAAAAACCCGCCCTCAAAGAACCCAACAAGGCATCGTGTAACTAGGAATCCGGTCTTGTTCTTCATGCGGCACTGGCAAATCGCAACAATGCTCCACAAAGTGACCTGTGTGGGCAAGAACCGGTCAGCGCCAACGGCCTTCGACACGAGCTGCGACGGGAGCTCGGCCGCAAGGAAACACACGAGGTTCAGCGTCACGCCGAGGTTGTAGTCGTTCGTCGTGAGGCCTAGATCATCGAGCAGGTTGTCGGACACGGCGTTCGACAGGTTGTACCGGTCGATGTCGAGCGCGAGGAACATGATGAACGCCCAGAAACACGCGTGCCAGTCCGACTTGAGAACGACTTTCCTTTCCTCGGCCTCCGTCCAGGTGAACTCGGGGTCCACGAGGTGCCTGCTCTCGTAGTTCGCCTCTTCGTACTTGTCCTGCCAGAACTTCGCGCGCTCGGGGTCCTGGAACACATGGTTGTACGCGAGACCCGCGGCCTTGCCCTCGACGTCGGTTCCCGAGTCCTCGGACGTGATACTTTCGGCCTGCGGAACGGCCTTCTCTTCGCCGGTGCCTCCCTTCAGGGGCACGTCACTCACTGTGCGCGTGGCCGAGTCATTAGCGTTGTACTCATTCGCACCATATTCGTTCGCGTTGTATTCAACTGTTCCAGTTACAGCCTGTTCAGCCGAGTCTTCACGGCCGTGCCTGCGAAACCACACCATCGCAATATGTTTCTTTCTGTTTATTACTCGTGGAGTGCGTGGGTCGCAAGGATTTTTTTTATAAACCGCTCGTTTGCTGATGCTGGAAAGATCTTCACTCGCTTTTTATAGACACACACACGACGTCGTCGACCGCCGTGCGCAGCAGATTAAAATCTCATGTGGATACAGGTTCGGGCCCCCACGCGCAAGTACGCAATCGCCCCGTATCTTGCATAAAGTGGCCGTTCCCCTAGCCCTCCAACCAGAAACTCTGAAATTTCCACGACCGGCAAACTACCGATGTACGCGCCTCGATGCAAGCTAATTCAGGCAACGCAAAACGAGCGCAATCTTACTCGAACACACGCTGAACCTTCACACAGTTTGATTTGTTCTTGCGTCGAATAATTCCTGTGCTTGCGCGAGTCATAGGCCGCGCGTAGGCTTGCCCTTACCCCGAAACACTCTTTTACAGGCAAACATCATCCATGAGTACTATGGCGCAATAGACACGTGCAATGAAGTCTTCGACAGGCCAGAAGATCGGGCGCAATTAAGCGAGTCGCTGGCCGAGGAGGCGCAATTGTTCTCGCAAGCGATGACACACGCATAAATTTAGGTCAGCCAGCCCGTGAACAAGCCCTTTGAGTAGGGCTAATTGGGCGAGTCAATTACGCGCGGTTAATTAGCGGCGATGATCGACTGGGCATCTTTCAGGGCAGACTCAGGAAACCCCGCCATCTCGGCGATGAGCAGCCCGCCGGAACTCGATGCAATGCCAGGCTTCAATTTGTAGTCAAACACTGGATTCCCGTCCACGCCAACGTCCATAGTCGCTTGGAGTAGTCTAATTTTCTCTGTAATTTTTGAGTTTTTGTCGGCTTTGCGCACTAAGTCCCAGATTTCTTGGCCGTAGTGCGTTGCAAACAGTGTCCGGCACCGCTTGTCGATGACGAGGTGCTTGATCGTTGCATACGCAATGCCGATTCCGTCGGTTCCGGACGTGCCGCGGCCGACCTCGTCAAGGATCGCGAGCGAGCGGTCTGTTGCATTGTTCAAAATTGTGGCCGTCTCGAGCATCTCCATCATGAACGTGCTCCGCCCGCTGTACAGATCGTCGCCGGCCCCGATGCGGCAGAAAATGCGGTCGACGATCCCAATCCGCGCGCTCGCAGCCGGCACAAAGCAACCAATGTGCGCAAGCAAGGCAATAAGTGCGCTTTGGCGGATATACGTCGACTTGCCGCCCATGTTCGGGCCCGTAATCATGCACAACGGCCGCGGAGCAGACAGGCTGCAGTCGTTTGCCACAAACCCGAGCGGGGCCCACCCGCCGAGCACGAGCCCCGTCTCGACGGTGATATGCCGGCCATCCTCGACTTCAAACACTTGCGGGTCGTCTACAACCTCGGGCCGGACGAGGCACTTTTCAACGGCGAGCATGGCGAACGACAGCTCGACGTCGAGCTCGTCCAGGAACGCGTACATTTTACGCATCGTTGACAGGTGCTGCGCCAACACCGTGTCTCGCATGTCACGGAACACGCGCTCCTCGGCCTCGCGCAGCCGGTCGCTGAGCTCGACGCGCTCGCTGCCGAGCTGCATCCACTCTATATCACTCACGTACGCCGTAGATTTCGTTTGTGTAACAAGCTTGTTAGCGGGAATTTTCGTTTTCGCGTTCGGCACAACACGGACGTAGAACTGGTGTGACGGCGACCATCGCAGCTCTGTTCCGGGGCCGTACTCCTCTTGGACGCGCGCAAGAATCCGGCTCTCGCGGTCGGCAAACCCGTTCTGCTGCGCATGGATCGCCTGGATTGCAGGAGTTACAGACGCGTTCAGCACGGGGATGTAGTCCCTGCTCGTAGCGGGTGCAAACTTGTGCGGCGAGGAGGCCTTCGGCTGCTTTCTACCCGAAGCCTTTGTTTTCGTCTTTTTTGGTGCATATGCTTCAGCGCCTGCGCTTGTTGCATTGCTTTTTTCAGTGCCGTTTGCACTGTTCTCTAGACTCTCGTCACCGGTAGTCTCGGATTGGGCGATAATGGCATCTGTGTTGATGGCCCGCAAAATGTAGTCCGCCAACGCTAGGGGCTCGGCAACGAGCGTTCCAAAATGCACCTGCCACGCACTCGGCAGATTTTCGAGAGGCAGCAACAAATCGGCGATGTCTTTGAACGTTCTGATCGATTTCGCAAACGCTACAAGATCCAAAGGATCAATTTTCGGCAAACAAAACTTCTGTAACAGCCGCGGCCCGTCGGGAAGCTCCGCGAGCATCATTTGCAGGTGCTGGACAATGACACGCGACTGGTTCATGAGAAACTCGACCCTGTCTTGGCGTTCCCTGATGAGCGTTGTGCTCTGCAGCGGGGCCGAGATCCAGTCTTGGAGAAGGCGGGACCCGCTCGGCGTTTGTGTACGCCGGATAATGCTGAGGAGCGAACCTTCCGTTGAGCCCGACGAAGATGCAAGCGAAGACGAGCGAGCCGACCGCGATGAGATCTCGAGGGCTTCTCGAGCGCGTGCGTCGAGCTGCATAGTCTGGGTCATGAGCTCGGGCTCCTGGATATCGACAGGCGACCCAGGAATGCACTCGTCGATGTAACGCACAAGGCCGACGAAGGCCCGACGCGCGAGCACGGGCATTTCATCGATACGGAACCGCTCGCTGTGGCTTGCTCGCACAGACCAGTACTCGAGGGGAGCGTACCGCGTCTTGGTGAACACGGCGAGCGGGGCGTACTCGGCAACCGTAGCCCTTGCAAACTCAAGGTTTTCCCTTGTCGTTTTCGAGTCGACGAGCACTTCCGAGGGGGAAATGCGCGCAAGCGTGTTCCCGAGCTCGGCCCGGGCCACGAGCTGGTACTTCGCCTTTCCCGAGGCCACATCGACCCACGCAAGGCTCGCGTCGTTCGCACCATAGAAATGCACAGCCGCAAGGTAATTGTTCACGGATTTGTCGACAAAGTCCTCGGCGAGCAGCGTGCCTGGCGTGAGCACGCGGTTCACTGGCCGCTTCTCCTCCTCGGACCCACCACTCAGCACGAACCTCGAGTCCTGCATGAGCGTCACGACGGTTTTGCCCAAATCCTGGACAATCAAGCGCTCGTACTTCTCTTTGTGGGGCAGCGGGAAGCCGGCCATGTTCACAAAGTCTTGGCCCTTGATCGGGCTCTTGTGAGCCTTGCGCGCAACTTTCAGGTTTAGCAATGGCCCGAACTTCACGGCCTGCTCGAAATACAGCTCCATGAACGAGCCGACTTGCGTCAAGACAACAGCTTCGGGATATTTCTGCTGCATTTCGTGGATGTAGTGCAGCATTGTCCGAGGCGCACGTTTCAGCGAAGCGGGCTCAAGCGGGGGCAAAGGCGGACCCTTAGGCCCAGCTGGAGGGATTTTGCTGGATTTTGCAGTAGATTTCAGCCGGCAAAAGGCATGAATTGTCCTGAAAATCCGGGGCCTTACGACCATCATTGATGATGCGTGCTCCGACCTTACCCATAAATACCATACACACGAACAGACGCGTGTATGAGTTAGGCACGCCTAGTACAATGATCCGGCACTACTTAATTGCGTTAAGGTTCAAAATATGTAGAGAATTTGTGTTTAAGGGAGTAGAGATGTAATTGCGTGCACGCGTGTATTTGAGCTCAGCACGCCTAGACAATGCCTACACTGCTCAATTGTCTGCATTAAAAGCATGGAGGGCTTTATGTCAAGCAATTGTAGCAGAGACATGGCCACGCACGCACACGCGTGTATTATGTATGTGAGTACAGCACGTTAAGCGTAATACCTAACGCCACTCCACTACGCCACTCCACTACGCAACTCAATCGCATTAAGGTTCGCTCGGTGCCCAATTCCCAATTGGGATAACTATTGGGCCACTTCGGGCACCTTTTGAGAACCGTTTGGGACAACATAAATAGACTGAATACGCAACATTCTGGCCCACAATGGATTCGGACACCCGTCCAGTGTAGCCCCCCGCACTGGTCGGGTGCCAGTCCCCAGCCTAGCTGGAGTTCGAGCCCCCCTCGGACTCACTTCTGCCACTAGCCCCGTGCGCCCCCCCACGGGCTAGTTGCCTTACATAGATACGAACTACGAGTACTTGCCCCCCAGTACTGTAGGGAGTGCCAGCCGTATATAGATACGAACTGCAAGTACTTGCCCCCTAGTACTGCAGTGAGTGCCAGCCTTATATAGTTTAGCTCAAGTCGAACCAGCTGTGCTACAAGTATGCAGCGAAACCTATGGCACGACTCACACCCCGTGGCAAACACTGTGACTGAAAAGACTATCGAAGACATGGAGTCGATGCATAACATCAGGTACCGTCAACCAGGATTCTGCAATATTGGTTATTATTATGGAGAAATAATCTATACAGGTTATCGAGTTCACTAAATTTTTAGGAGTTAGCCGTTGAGATGTAGTGGAATTAATGTGGTCGATGTTTGCCCACCAGCACTGCATTGAGTGCCAGCCGTATATAGTATAGCTCAAGTTGAACCACCCGTGCTACAAGTATGCAGGGAAACCTATGCTACGACCCAAATAGTGGAATTAATGTGGTGGATGTTTGTCCACCAGCACATGCATGTCTCGTGGATGTGCCTTGCATGTACGGGCTTATGCAGGGAATCTGTGTATTGTGCAATTTACATATTGTGGTCGTGGATGGCCTTAGCTGGCACTCGCACGCTAGGCGGACCATGAGCGCGATCGCGTGGTTACTCATGAACTACATGTGGGCCTTGGGTGTTGTACTATATGCTGTGGGCAGAGTCGTGCATGATAGATGTGCCTCATGGGGTAGCCTCATGGGGCAGCCTACCTAGATGTTTCTGTGAGTCCTACTAACTTATGTATCGCGAGCGTTCCGCCTCGTGCTTCTGAATGATTTCGACATACGTACTTACTGTAGCAAAGAGTGTACCTAAAGAGTGAGGGGAGGGCGGTATCGGAAGCCGTTGGATAAGGGTCAGGTGACGGGCCCGCCGTTACCGGTGAAATTTCACGGTTTGTGGAACCCGACCTTTGACCGACCTTCCGCTTTGACCGACCTTCCGTTGTAACTTGCACCTTTGGCTTGCGACCTGTGAGCCATGAGCACGATTTCGACAACGAGCAGCTTTGCCGCCGGGGCCGTGGCCGCGTGCATGGCCGTGACCGTGACGAACCCGCTCGAGGTCGTGAAGACGCGGCTGCAGCTACAGGGCGAGCTCGCGAAGCAGAGCAAGGATGTGCCGCGCGTCTACCGCGGCGTGCTCCAGAGCATGGGCGTCGTAATGAAGCGCGAGGGCGTGCGCGGCCTGCAGAGCGGCCTGACGCCGGCGTATCTGTACCAGATCATGCTGAACGGCTCGCGGCTCGGCCTGTACGAGCCGACGCGGCGGGCCGTGAACCGGGCGCTCGGCCTCGACGCCGCCACGCCGAACTTCGCCATTGGCGTGGGCGTTGGTGCGGCGACGGGGGCTCTCGGCGCCGTGCTCGGCTCGCCCTTGTACCTCATCAAGGTCCGCATGCAGTCGTACTCGCCGACGATGGCCGTTGGCGAGCAGACGCACTACACGGGCGTGCCGAGCGCGTTCGCGGACCTCGTGCGCAAGCGCGAAGTGTTCCGCGGCATTGGGGCGGCGGCGCTGCGCACGTCGATTGGCTCGAGCGTGCAGCTGCCGATCTACCACGCGGCGGGCCGGCTCATCGACGATTTGGAGGTCGTTGCCCCGGCGTCGCCGCAGCGGTTCCTGCTCGCAGGCCTGTGCTCGGGCATTGGCGTTGCCGTTGTTATGAGTCCGCCGGATGTGATCATGACGCGCATGTACAATCAGAAGGGCGACCTGTACAAGTCGCTCTGGGACTGCATAGTTAAAACTGTGCGCTCCGAGGGGTTCTGGGCGCTGTACAAGGGCTTCGGGGCGAACGCGATGCGCATTGGGCCGCACACGATTCTCACGCTCACGTTCCTCGAGTACACGATGGCTGCCGCACACAAGCTTGAGGGCGTCGAGCACCGCCTGGTCAGCCGCTAAGGAGGCTGCGTATTTATTGTAAAGTTCGTTGTTCATGTTTTTCTTCGTGCCGCGCGAGCCCGGTATATATAGTCCGGGACCCGCCCGATAAGACTGATCGGATGCCGTAATATGCATGCACTGTGTATGTTGGGGTCTACTGGTGTACAGTATGCTGGTGTATGCTGGTGTATTGTATGCTGGTGTATTGTATGCTCGTGTATGCTAGTGTTTTGCTAGTGTATGCTCGTGTTTTGCTAGTTTATGCTATTGTTTTGCTAGTGTTTCACTGCCATGCTAGCGTACTGCATGCTAGCGTACTGCATGTATTCTGTATTGCGTATATTGCGTGCTATTGTGTATCGCCGGCTCCGTGCCGTGCCGTACGACCGGCGTCCCGGCGCAGAGATAAGAGCAAGCCGCGGCTGCAACCTGGACTGCAACCTGGCAGGGCAGAACCTGCAGAGACGGCCGAAATAATATTATTTGCGGCAGGGGATCTCAAAAGGCATAGATTATTTACGTGCATAAATTAGCCCCATGCATGTGGGGGCCGTAGGGCTTCGGGTACAGCCAGGAGTAGGGTACGCCCGATCGTTTTCATGGACCAGCCAGGCGGGCTCCAGGCCGCCGTGTGTCTCGAGCTCCCGCTCAACGTGAAGCACGTAGGCTCGGCAATTGACGCCGTCGGGGGCGCGAGGGAGATTGCGCGCGTCTCATCTGAGGCTGCGTTCGCGAAGGACCCCGAGGGCCTCGAGCTACGGCTCAGGCCCGACCACTTCCACCACGCCGTGCGCTCGACGGCCCTGCGGTCCACGAACCTCGTCGTTGAGATCGAGCTCCCCGCCAGATGTTTTCGTGGCGAGAGCGACGTGAGGACTGCACTAACAACGGCGAAATCGCTCGGCGTGCCGGCCGTTGTTGTTCCGCGGTTCCGCATCGACTTGGTGCACCGGTTCCGCGAGATCGCAGATTTCCAGTACTACACAGGCGACTCGCGGTTCGTGGCCGCGGTCAAGCGGTCGCTGTTTGCGGGCGATCTCGCTGAGATCCAAAGGCTGAGGCTCGCGGGCGGCCCGGGGGCCACAGAGATCCTGCCCCCGCCACGGTTCACGCTCAGCACGCAGCCCTTCTACTACGGCTACAAACAAAGCCCGTACGTCAAGATCGTTGGCGACGAAAAGGGCGAGCAGCGGCTCATTCAAACAACCGCCTCTTCGCGCGTGATCTCGAACATTTTGACGTGGGGCGAGGCCGTGCCCGTGGACGCCCCGGCGGGGCTCGACAAGACGCCACGAGCGAATGTCAGGCAGTGCGTCGACGAGGTTTCGGCCCTGTTTGCGGCGAGGCCGAGCTACACGCGGCGGTCGCTGCAGCAGAAGCTTGGCCCGCAGATGTCCCGGTACCTCAAGTACGCCCTGCCGTACGTCTCGTACTACTACCGCAGCGGGCCGTGGCGGGGCGCCTACATCAAGTACGGGCTTGACCCCATGCGCGACCGCGAAATGGCGAGGTACCAGGTCGAGCATTTCCGCATAGCTACGGACGAGCCCGACGCCGAGATCGACGCCGAGTCGGGCACGCCCTCACAGGCCCCGCCTTCAGGACAGCCAACACCTCCAGCACAGGCAAGCCGCGCGTCGCCAGTGAACACAGAGTACTGCTTTGATGGCACAAACTTCCCGGACGTGCCCATGCTGCAGCTGTGTGACATCGCGGATGGGTTTCTCGAGCCGTTCATCAACACGACGCAACTCAGAGCAGAGGTCGACACAAACGACGGGTGGTTCGACGAAAAGACGATTGCTGTGATTCGCAAGGTTTTGCGGGCCGAGCTCGTGAGACTCAGGGACACGGGCACGGCCATGCCCGTCGTGCAGCGCGAGGAACTCGCCGCGGAGATTCTGAATGGTCAATAATAGAACAAAATCGGAAGGCGCGACTCCAAGATGAATTCAACCGCATTCAAGAACTTTGTGCTCATGAACTTGTAATCAACATAGTCGATGAGCAATAAGAATTTCTTTAGTCTCTCTCCCACTTGAGGTGAAACTGCAGTCGTTGTTGCGAGAAAGCTGTAGTAGTCACTTGCATCGCACACTGCCAAATCATTCCACATAGATGCTAGGAGATAAGCAATTTCACTGCTATCTTGAATTGTAAACAAGGGGCGAATAGTGGAGCCGCCAAGGAAATACTTGTTCAATTCTTGCCTTAGATCTCCAAATAGAGTGTTTGGTGTATCTTCTATTACTGTTCTTCTCCTACGTCTCCTTCTGCGCTGAAACTTCATGAAAATCTTGGGTGACACTGGTCTTCGTGACTCGAATCGGAACCAAGACACGGTATTCGTTTTCATCCACCTGAATAGATAGGACCATCCAATTATTACGGGTATGCTAGTATCATCAGGGATTACTTTCCTACCTAATGTCTTATTCCTTACCTTCGGCTTTCTCTTATGCTTCTTTTCCCCGGATTTAATCTCGTCTTCGCCTTTCTTAGTCCCGATGATTCTGGTTTCCCGTATGTGCGAGGAAAGGGTCCTTATGAATAGCGCACGGCTGCTCGGAATCCATATATACGGCTCTGCTGGGTGGAATTCTAACCTCCCAACCGGCACAAAGTGACTATCACCGCCTTTGAATTCAAGCTTTACAGTTTTCTCATACTTTATGCTCATTCAAATCGCAGGTACCACTGAAGCAATAGGGTATGTTATCGCATACCGCCTATGTACGAAATAGGATATGCGAGCGTGATTGTTATATAATCAGACCGAAGACTAGGAAGAACGCGTCAAGATCGGCATCTTAAACCAGTGATGAAATATTTAACGATATAAAATATACACCAGGAAAGTCATTCCTCCTCCTGATTGGCGTACTCGAGCTTGCGGATCTCGAACAGGCGGTTGCGCGCGAGCGTGAGGTCCTGCTCGAGCTTGAGCACCTCGACCTGCTGCTCCATCGATGCAGACTTGAATTCGTGCGCAGACAGCTTGCTGTAGTCGATCTTCTTCGCGTCGGGCCGGTGCTTCGCAATGATTTCCTCGACCTTCGACACAAGCGAGCGGCACGACGTCGTAACGGTTTTGCTCGCCGACTCGAGGTTTTGCTGGTTCTTCGAGAGGTAGCCGGCCTTGACGCGGGACGAGGCCACGAGCTGTGCAATCGACGATGCCACTTCTCTAGACGACACAATGAGCTCCTCGGGTGACCCCCGCCCGCTGAGCGTGCCGTCGGCCGTCTCGATGAGCACGTTTGTGGCGGAGCCCACGGCACGCGCCGCAGAAATGAGGCCTTCCGTCCACCTATGGTTCTTTTTGTAGTAGTTTTCGGGACTCTCGCCCTGCTTGCCCTTAGCGACAATCTCTTGCTGGCACTCGATGGACGCCTTGATGAGCGCGCTAATCGCTGAAGTGATGGCCACGGTCGCGGCAATGATAGCCTCGTTCACTTGCCTGTCAAATGCATGGTACTGCGACGACTTGCCCAGGAGTTGGGTGAGCTGCTGGTTCGCGCTCGTGACTGCATCCGCGAGGTTTGCCATGGCACCGTCGACCTGCTGGTTCAGGCTACCGGACGTCAGCACGGATTTTGGCAGCATGCCTTCGACAACGTTGCTCAACTCCTGCAAGTACTTGAGCACTTCGACCTGGTTCGTGATAATGAGCTCGAGCTTGTCCTCCTCGTCATCCAGGTCGTTCAGCACTTCGGACCCGAGACTCGCGAAGAACGTGCACAGGTTCGTGGCTGCATCGCCCGCAGCGCTCGTAACGGCCTCGGTGGCCTTCGACCCGGCGCTGATCTGCGCAAGGCCTTTCACGTCGTTCAATAAGTTCGCCATCTGGCCGCTGAGGCTGCTCGCGTTCGTGATAATCTCGACGGGCTCACCTTCGTCGCCCTCGGCAATATACTGTGTGAACGCATCGGCAAACATCTCTGTGCTCGCAACGGTCGAGTCGCAAATGCTCAGCACGTACGGCGGGTTCGCGTGTGGGTTCCCGCTCTCGAGGGGCGAGTCGAACGCCTCGAGCGCTTGCTGCACATGCTTGTACGCGGCCATGAGCACGGCGTCGAGAATCGAGCCGACGTCGCCGCTGCCGTTCCCGCTCTTCGGCTTTAGCGACATGCTGCCGACCATCTCCTCCATCTGCTGGATCTGCTCCTTGAGAATGTCGATTTCGTCGTCCTTCGACTTGTCTGTGTGTTTCGAGAGCTCGGCCTCGAGCATGGCGATCTGCTTTGCGTGCGTCGACGCGAGCGAGCTCACGTCTGCGGCCTTTGTGCGGTCATTGTCCGAGATGCGATCGTTCAACAGCGAAATGTTGCGCTCGAGCCTCTCGACCTCGTCGAGGTGCTGCCCGCGGGACTTGTCGAGCTCGTAGCGTGCGCGATCGCGCTCGCGGATAAGGTCTGCGAGCTCGAGCGTCTTCGACTTGAGGTCGCGCTCGGCCTTCTCGCGTTTTTCAACGGCTTCCTGTGCGGACGCGGCCTTCGTCTGGACCTTGCGGAACTTCTCCATCAAACCCAAATGCTCGTTGCGCAGCTGCGAGTACAGCTTTGCGAGCTTCTCGTACTTCGAGCGCCAGCCCTCGACCTGCTCCTGCATGCTCTCGATCTGCTGCGACTTCGCGTCGATCTGCTGCTGCGTGAGAGATGTCATCTGCTGCAGGTCCTGCTCGAGCGACTGCACGCGCTGGTCGTACTGCTGCAGCATGCCCTCGGCCTCCTGCTGGCTCGCGCGGAGCATCGACATTTCCTGCTCGAGCACGGCCGCCTGGCCCTGGTACTGCATCTGCTGCTGCATGCGTGCGTACTCTTGCTGCTGCTGCTGCTGTTGCTGCTGCAACGCGGCCTGCTCGGCCTCGAACTGCTGCTGCGCCTGAATCGCGAGCTGCTCCTGCTGCTGGCGCTCGGCCTCGAGCTGCAGCTGGTACTGCTCCATCTCGCGCATGTGCTGCTCCTCGGCGGCCTGCTGCGCAGCAATGTTTGGCTGCTGGCCCTGCCACCAGTTGCCCGTCGGCTCGGCCGTGAGCGCGGGCTGCGGCGTCGAGTCCATTGTCACGGTTGTGGCGCCCGTGGCCATGGGCTGGAGCTCGCGCGGGCGTTTGGGCAGGCTCGGCGCATTGTCGTTGCTCTGCATGAGGTCTGGCGGCTCCTTGTCGAGCTCGGGGATCGTGATGAGCGACACAAGGTACTTCACGCCCTGGCACTCGAAGTAGAAGCTGCGCAGGCGGCGGTGCTGCGAGTAGTAGCGCGACCGCAGCGTGTCGAGGGCCTCAGCATCGACCTGCTGGTGCAGGCCGCGAAGCATGCTCGTCGTGAACCGGTAGATGCCGTACGACTCCGTGACCATAGCCGTGAGGGACGACACACGGCACTCCATGCCGCCAGACCCGGACCCGCGCCGCCTCGCCGAGCCAATGCTCGCGAAAACCACGCGCTGGAAGTCGTCGATCGAGTCCTGCAGGTTCATGAGGTCGATGCACGCCTCGAAGCCCTCGTTCGGGTCGTCGACGTTGCGCAGCGAGATGTACTCCTCGTACTCGAACGTGCCGTTGAAGTCCGGGTGCCGGCGGTGGAACTCGAGCTTGAACAGTAGCAGCCGCACGTACTCCTCAATGAGCCTGCGGTACCCGCCGCCGGGGCCCGACGGGCCGGCGAGCGAGCGGATCCAGTTCACATGGTTCTGTGCCTCCTTCAGAACCGTGCGGTGGCCCTCGTGCAGCACCTTATGAATAACAATGAGCGCCTTGAACACCATTACGGGGTCGTCCTGCAGGGGCAGCATGCGCACGGCATGCCAGAACGCCTTGCCGTTGCGGTGGTCCCACGTGTAGACGACGCACGCACGCACATGCTTGCGCTTCGGGGCCGTTTCATCTGGCGAAATCGCTTTGCGAACGCTCGTGTCGATATCAGGCTCGCTGCGCAGAAACGACATGCCGAGTTCCCGCCGTTAAGAAAGTGTGGCTGTGGCTGTGGCTGTGGCCAATGGGTCAAGGGCTGGGGGTGGCCAGTTCCACTGTGGCCGTGGTTTGTGGTGTTGTGATGGGGTTTGTGGTGTGTGGTGTGGTGCGTGGTTTGAGGTGCTGTATGTATGTATGTGGAGTCGCTAATCTAAGCTGGATTATGGCTGTGGGCTGGTGCTGGCGCGAGACGGTGTGTTGGGACTTTTCCATGGGGAGTCCCATTGCTGAAATCTCGAGATTCTGGCTGCGTTTCGTAGCGGTGGCAAAACCTCGGACGGTGTAGAGGAAACCATAATGATTATGTGAATGAGATCCAGGAATGAGAGATTCGTCGCGGACTTAATTTTAGGGCTTAATGTACACAGAATCAGGAGTTGTAGCGGTGTTGTGGCTCTACCTACTGCAATGGCCGAGCCACCACTACGCCAGTAATAGCAGCTAAAAGTGGCAGTTGTGGCTGTCATAGCATTGGAAATAGGACCCGTGTACTCTTGTGTCCACAACTCATAGCAAGAACTATCTATTCTCGACAGTTTGGCCGTCTGTGGTCGTCGGCTCAAGTCCTGTCTCGCTGTGTGCTCCGTGCCCTTGACCCAGGCCAGCAGCACTACAGCACATAAACGCCGTGGAGCCAAGCGTGAAGACCGGCCCGAGCAGACTCCAATATACTTCCGATAATTACCTCAGAGTCAATGGCGCATTAGCTCTAGTGCTTAATTCACGGATAAAAGTAAAAAAACATGTACTTCCAGTACCAAGAACCGCAGAAACGCCGGGCGAGCGAGGAACCGGCTGCTGCTGAGTACACAAAGTTGCAGGCGTCCTCACGGCCCGAAATCCATTAATTGTAGCTGCTCAGACACTCTGTATCTGTGCCAGAACTCCACAAGCCGGAGTTCAGCTAAAAAGTCATCGAAATGGGGGCCCCGAGAGACGGCCAACGGACGCCCAATTTCCCAGGGTTCGGGGGAGTTCCCTATTCAGGTCGGTCCACTCGGGTCGGTCCTGGGGTATCGGGAGGCCCCGGGCGGGGCACGGGTGTCACCGGTGTCGTGCTGAGGACCCTGTGATTATCCGCTTAGTCATTTCTGCCTGCTGGCAAGTAGCCTGGGCAAGGGGCCTGTAATCTATGAAATTTATATCTGCAACGTTGCCCGTTACCTATGGTCAAGGGTCGGCTTCATGCCGTTACGACGGTGCGTGGCCCGCCCTCGGAACGTTTAGACATTTTTTTTCGAACACAAATTCGAGTGGAATCCGAAATACCCCTTTTTCCGAGCTCCTACGACTTACTGACCGGTTCGTGCGAGGCCAAAACGGGCCTGAAACATTTGACTTTTATCTGGCGCACGAGGTGGTTCCGTCCGACGGGTTAGGCCGTAATTTTGGGCAACCCTTCGCCCAGCCGTTACTCGAATTGAACAGGGACGTTACGCCGACTGCAGGCGTTTAAGCCCGCGCAAAGCCGTGCCATATACTTTAGTCCACGCCGAAGTGAATGGGGGACCTCAAAATGCGACTTTGCGGTGCAAACAGGCGTCTAGAGCTGCTCGTGCGGATGCACGGCGCCGCGCTCCGGAGCCCGATTGACATGGGTCTGGCAAGATGTGCGTGTGAGCGGTTGTAATCATTAGGTAATATAATCTATGCATGCATACGCACTGCACATGCACTGCATGCGCAATCTCACGTCAAAATAATATTAATGAGATTGCGCGATAAACCGGTATCACGGGCCCAGGCCGAGTTTGGCGTAAAAAATCGTTCTAGGGGCCCTAAAGACGTGCGGAATTTTTGCGCTGTAGAAAATGGGTGGCACTGCCAGTACCGAGCTTCCGAACCACTTCCGGCGCTCTATTTCCATCGTTTCTGCAGGGATGCGAAGCCCTTCGCAAAGGGGCCCTGGCCGCCGTCGATGACTAGCTGGTGATATAATCTGAAACATTTGTCTAACAACAAGAACAGGGGTTGTAGAAATCAAATAGTGGTTGGAGCCAGGGTAAGTGGTCAGAATACATTTCCTCAAGACTCGGGGAACGGGTTCCCCGCCGTCCATACAGCGGTCTGGGGCCGCCAAAGTGCAAACGTAGGCGCAGAACGCATCGTGGAAATATGTTGTGCAAAAGTATAGAGGTCGATAGCTATGTAGACGGCGGAGAAGCATGAAATGCAGGGGTGGGAGTGCAGGCGTATGCGGTGTGTGGGTTATGACGTGAGGGTCTTGCGAAATGTAATGCAATCGAAGCCAGGAACATAGATGCATAGATAAGAAACTGGGGTTGAGGACCTGGGTTAGAGATTCGCGCGAGTATATAAACCGGTGTCCCGCCCCGCTTTGGTCCCGTTCCTGCACCTGGCCTCACACTCTCCAAGGAACCCAGCTTTCATACACCACCATGCCTGTTAAGGACGAACACTCCAACGACTCATCCGATCCCGAGACAAGCCCCACGGACAACCGCGAGGGCCTGGCTGACGAGGGCCCCGAAGCCTCGCACCGCAGTGCCACACCGGAAGGCACTCCCCGTGCGGACCCCGAGCATGCCATTGAAATGACTGACGCAGGAGACAGCACTGACCTGACAACCCACCCGACCACCAACCAAATCACCAACCAAATCACCAATCAAACCACCAACCGAACCAAACCAACCACCAACTCGACCACCGAACCGACCGAACCGATCACCGAACCGACCACCGAACCGACCACCGAACCGACTGAGCCTGCCACCGACCTGACAACTGACCCGAGCACTGACGCGACCGGCCCGACCGAACCGACCACGGAGTCTGTCATGGAAAGTGCCATGGATGTTGATGCCGAACCTGTCGACCCTGCTACGGAGCCAGCCATGGATGTTGATGTCGAGCCTGCCACGGAGCCTGCCACAGAAGCTGAAACGGAAAGTACCATGGATTCTGCCATGGGACCTACCATGGATGTCGATGCCGAGCCTGTGACCGAACCTGTGACGGGACCTGCGACTGAGCGTCATGCGAACAGTAGTGCTGAGCCCGATGGTGTTGGCGCTGATCCCAATGATGCTGGTGCACTTGCGTCGGATAGTGCTACGGCTCGGTCCAGTCTTCTCGGCCCGGGAGGTGTCGCCATCATTGGCACGCCCACTGAGGTCGAGAGAACGACGACCACGACAGAGGTGACGGTCACGAGAGTGACTACGGAACGGACGAGGACTCGCCGTGTGACTGAACACGAGCCGGGAACCACTTCGACCGTCACGACCGAGTCTTACACGCCGCCCACGCAGCAGCCCGATATCCCGCAACCGGTCGAGCCCATGCCTGGCCCGGGCCCCATGTCTGTTGCGCCGTGGCTACGCCAGACTATGTCCGACGTCCCGTTCACACTCGGCGAGCCCATTCTCCCGGGACGCGAGCCGACGCAGCCCACAACTCCGCCGAACATCCAGCCCGAAAGCCAGCGGAGCGAACCCGGGGAGCAGCTGACGCCGTTTGCCCAGCTTGTTCGTGCAGCGCAGATGGCCGAGCGGCCAAATCTGAGCGAGTCAAGCCGTGTCGAAGCGCCACACCAGTCTATCTCCGAAGCTGTACAGTCCTATGTCCAAGGGACTATACAGAGACAGGCCGAGGAGGAAGCTCAACGGGAGGCTCAACGGGAGGCAGAGCACCGCCCACAGAGCCACACGCAGACTCACACCCAAACGCATACGCAGAGACACACACAAACCCACACGCATCGTTCTCACGAAGACCCGCGTGTACGTGTCCAGGAGCAGGCCCGTGCACATGCTCATGCGCAAGCTCAGGTACAGGCACGGGCCCGAGACGAGGCACACCGGCAAGCCGCTATCCAGGCCCAGTTTGCGCAGGCGTCCCAGGCGCTCCAGGCCCAGGGCGCCCTGGCAGGCGCACAGCTCGGGCTCATCCCGCACGACAACTTAGCGACTCTGTTCGGGTACCCTGCTCCGTATCCGGACGCTCGGTGGAGCTACGCTCCTTTCATGGCACAGATGGCTGGTGCACAGATGGGCTTCCGGCCACCGCCGGGACACGTTCCGCCTCCTCGCGAGCCAGCTAGAGCCGAGAGACCGAGCACTCGTGTGCACACTCGCACCGAGACGATAAGGATGCCGACACGGCATACCATCAGGGACCGGAGGTTCCAGGATATCTCCCAGCGGATCCGGTTCGAGAACCCGGCCCTTCGTGCTCAGAATCGCGCGCGCTCGAACTCCAACTCGAATCGACTGCGACAGGCTGCTTCGCAAAGGGCCCAGGCACAACCCAGCGGAACGAACGATGCCGCATCTTCTAGCCGTACTGCAGCACGAAGCCAAGCTGGACACAGCGAAGCTAGAACCAGTCAAGCTGGAAGCAGCCAAGCTCATAGTAGCCAAGCTATACCGCAGCCAGTCAGTGTTCCGGCTCCAGTAGCCTCGTCGTCCTCGTCGTCGTCCTCGTCTGAGGGTCAAAATGGATACGAGACGCTCGAAGTCAGAACACCTGCAGGTACACGCATGAAGACAAGAACCATTGCGAGAGCGGGGGATTTTGTCGTAGACCGCGTCGCCGAACAGATCGCCGAGAGGGGCGCGAGAGCTGAAGCGAGGCGAATCACAATGAGCAAACGAGGACAGCCAGGCCAGACCCAGCCGAGGCGGCGCAAACAGCGGAAACATCAGGACGACGAAGGCAACTCCGGACGTCGGGACGAGCGAAACCAGCGCAGAGATCGGGACGAGGAAGATCCACCAAACGAGCAAAGGAATCAGAATCAAGGAGGGGGTTCGGAGGAAGATGGCGAGGGACAGGGAAACAGCAGCACAGGTAGCCTGGGCAACCAAGCGGGAAGGGCCCGCGTTTGTGACGCTGGGAGATTCGCTCAGGAACACACTCAGGCTCGACTTGTTCAGCCCGATTACCCGCGAAATGTGCCTATTGGTGTTCGGAGGGGACACCAACGGAGCAGCCAGCTCGTTTTCGATGGAGAGACGCTCGACCGCGTAAGAGAGGTTCTGGAAACCATGGCCAGGAACCACGAACGCACGCTGGAAGAGCAAATCCGTGAGACGCCCGCCCCGAGCCTTCCAATTCATGATGTTGAACTCGAGGAGGCTAGAAGGTCTGCGCAAGGCGGTGAGCAGGCTCAAAACGGTGAGCAGGATCAAAACAGTGCGTCAAGCTCGCAGAACGACCCCGACTTTAGCCGGTCGCGCAGCCAGGCACGCAGCCCCTACGGAAGCCAGTTGAGGAGCCAGTCCAGAAACAGGGCCACACTGGCATCGAGTCGGTCACGACACCGTCGCAGCAGCTCTTCAAGACCGCGACCTAGACAAGCAATCAAGGAGGAGGAGACAGAGCCCACGGAAGAGTCTACACAGGACGTGACTATCAAGGAAGAGGAAGGTTCAGAGCCCACAACCACATCTGCAGGCGAGGGTGCAGACTCGGTAGTGATCAAGCAGGAGACTGAGGAGCCCCTGCCTACGGAGTCGAGCTCACCAGCAACGGACTCGTTGAGCACGCAGGCCAGTGGCACTAGCAACTTGACCGGTGCCGAGTCCTCGGAACCAGCTGATCCTAACATTTTCCGGCACCCGTCGCGCTGGGCGCAGAACTACCATACTTGGTATGCACGTATGGCTGCAGGGCATCGTACCATACAGATCGATCCGAACCATCCAGACTTGGCGCCACCAGGGCCCTACTTGGAGTACCCGGACCCGGATCTTGTGCCCGACAGTTCGACGTCACAGAATGGAAGTACAGCTACGGACGCAGCGAGCTCGGAAGGTACGCCAGGAGAAGAGCAGCAACCCGCAGAAGAGGAGGCGCTATTTGTGGAAGACTTCGAGTCCGTAGAGGATGTCGGGAAAGAGCACATGAATGGACATGCTGACGTGGAAATGACAGGAGTCGACGATGAGGAAGTCGTGGGCGAGGCTGGTGAAGCTGATGACGACGAGGATGACGAGGCCTATTCGCCGCCGCCTGCTTCTATGGAGCGCATGATGTCCGTATTCAGTTTGGAGCAGACCCGGCACCCTAGACGAAGACGCGAACGATCGGATGCGCAGGGGACTCAGGAGCGTTCAGGCTCGGGCCCCAAGGACATAGCCGGTCGCTCACAACCGAATTCCTCGAGGATCCGAGGACAGTCAGCGTTGCCTGTGGATGAAAGGCTGCCAAACCACCGAGACCAGCGCAAGGGATTGCGAGAGTCTTCGTCTGCGTCTTCGTCTTCGCATGTGCCGTACGAAGATGACCTTGAGCGTACTGGCCCGCGGCCCATGCTGTACTCATCGACGGCAACGCCCCTGGGACACGATATTCGCCACCGAGATGGCCCTCCCGAGCTCGCGCGTGCAGTCTCGCCGACTCCAGACTCGGACCGCCGTCAGACCAGCTTTCTCGATGACAACGAGGCAACTGGAGGAGGCCGTGACACCAGCGAGAACGACAGTGACTACTCTTTTCTTGATATCTCTGATGATGATGGCGACGGTGTTGGGGGTTCTCGCCACCACGAAGTAAGACACGGCCCCGAGAGCGAGCCGACCGAGATACTACAGGAAAAAGAGGCGCATAGCCCATTCGAACGCGTACCGCGCAGAGATGAGCTTGATAAGAGTGAGGAAGAGATATCGAAGGACAACAATGGGGAGCAGGAGGATGTGAACTCAGAGGATGTGAACTCAGAGGATGTGGACATGCTGGACGAGCCCGCGCGAGGCGATGAAGAACAACCTGAGGAAGCGGAAACGCGCGAGGACGAAGACTATCCTTCAGAGGAGGACGCATTCTACTCTGAGGATGACGTTCAATCTGATGAAGAAGCCGAATCTGACGAAGAAGCCGAGTCTGACGAAGAAGCCGAGTCTGACGAAGAAGCCGAGTCTGACGAAGAAGCCGAGTCTGACGACGACGTTCAATCTGATGACGACGTCCAGTCCAACAACGGCGAGGCTGTGGAGGAGGAAGAGAGCTTATCACCATTGATTCTTGTCCCCGTCACCGAGACAATCCATGCGACGCCCCGGTTTTTCCGCATTGCTTCAGCCCTCGGGATTCTTGCTCCTGTGATTTCAGTCGAGCCAGAGATCAGGGGCCTCCAGCAAACAAGCTACGTTGTTGACGCCGACGAGCACAGAGGTCTCATATTCGTTGCTGCGTTGATCGAGGCCTTAGTGGCGTTTACGCAAGAGCTGCCCGTCACGGATCCGGCCGAACGGAGACGGCAGGTGAACTTGCGTAGACACCTCGAGTGGATCTTCCTAAAGTACACACATGACGAATACGTTAGCCGCGAGGCAAGGAGGCGTATACGAGTCAGTATGCGGCTACAGCGCATTGAGAGGGTAGAAAGACTCAGGCTACTGCGGTTCCGTAATGAGGGGCCTACCGGACTTGGTGGTTATCGTGCGGCAGCACCGGGGCCTTTGCGAGATGCCTACGAATTTTCAATCAGACTCGCGCGCGCCGAACAAGCTTCGTCCGATCCACGAATTCGAGCAATTCAAGGGTCCGAAGCTATGCAATCGCGAGTCCGGGCTATCTACGCTGCACGGGAAGAGCAATGGCGTCGTGAGGACGAAATCGCTGAGTTTGACTTCCCAGGAAACTTCTACGAGGTCATAATGCACCCATCGCTGCGCAACCATTACTCGCAGTATCCAGTTGGAGGTGAGCCAGAAGTGTGCAGCGTGTGCTGGATGCTTTTTAAGCGGTT
Source organism: Starmerella floricola (assembly GCA_030579735.1). Taxonomy (NCBI): domain Eukaryota; kingdom Fungi; phylum Ascomycota; class Dipodascomycetes; order Dipodascales; family Trichomonascaceae; genus Starmerella; species Starmerella floricola. The sequence goes on along the minus strand of JAKTRP010000009.1, from coordinate 65,129 downwards.
CATGAGGTTTATCGACGACGTATCTGTCGCCTATAACAACCCAGCACTGCAGCAGACTATAGAGTCGCTGAACCTAGCTCCGTGGTCGGTCCGGACAAAGTTCATTTACGACTTCGCGGCAGTGCTACGGCAGAATACGGACATTGATGAGGAGCCGGACACTCCTCCTCGGCTACCACAGCAGCCTCAACGTTCGTGATCAGCCTACTACATCCCAGAACATTACTACTTTACTATTCAGAAACAATATTACGTATTTAGACGCACAATTTAACTCTTTAAACAATACAAGGTAGAGATTGAATGGGAGCTGTTAGTGGAGTCTGACACAAGACTGCACAATTCAAAGACGAAGCCATACAAGTTGTGGGCCGTAATACAAGTCGCACAAACTTCATAACAAAAAAAAGCGACTAATACTTAAGTAAGTCACATCATGTTAAATTTATTACACCATTAATCAGTTACACAGGCTTTACAAGCCGTGCACTGTCCACAAAACAGACGAAACCAAATATAGTAAGACACGCCACAGCGCATATGTTAATTTTTACCATTGGTTAATTAGTTATACAATATGTAGCTTTTTGTTACATGGAGGTGCGAGATGTCTACTTTCTCATTGCGCAGCGGCCAAGGAATGTTCTGGGAGTCCGTCTCGTTCCGGCTAACTCGCTCGTTCCGGCCTATCGGTTCCACAGGTTGCTTCGAAATTTGCTTCTGCAATGCAATGCAATCTGGCCGGCTGCGCCACGTTCTTGTCCAGCTTGCATGTGCAGCACGATTTTAATTGAACTGGCATAATCTATACATTTCAGGCGCCTCCCAACACAACTATGAAACACTCAAACTTCGTGAATGTAAACCCCATGAAGACACAACGCATCCAATTTAGAGTTTAACAGCTAAATAAAACACCAAGGAACATACTCATAGGAGACTTCGTCAATCCAAAATTCTGCAATTAGATACTCTAGATAGCGCAGGGCCCAGCGATTGGGCAATCTACATAATTTCACAAGCAGGAGTCTTGACACCTATATTGCAATGCGATTAAATTTTAGATTACAGACTGAGAGCGTAAAAAAAAAAATGGCAACTTGCGTTTAGGCTTCGTACAAAAATGCCCTTCGTTGCCTTGCTGGGCAGGCCTTAGTGGCTCTTTTGAATTGACAAGTGTGTGTACCGTACCAGGCTGGCTCACGTGCTATATCTAAGTGAGACATTTGAGCCTCCTGATAGCGCCAGGCACGGGTCCAGGGAGAGCCCCGTTGAGTCATTCGCTTGGAGGCAAACAAAGAGGGGCTCTTACCAAAGCCAATTCGTTCGAAAATGGGGCTTTGTAAATTCCGCGGCTACGCCCCCCTATTTTAAGCTGCGGTTTTCGCGCGTGCCCTTTCTTGCCAGCTATTTTGTGGCGTTTGAGCCCACAAGAGGCGCAAGCGTTTGGGAGGTCGGCACGCACGCGTATGTCGGGTAGCCGGCTTTGTCAGCCGCCACTCGTAAAATCTGAGTCTACGGCGCAAAACATACAGATAGATGTCTTTCCCTTCCCCACCACCCACCTTCTAGTGACTTTTTACTGTACAGCCGAAATTTTATGGCCTCTTTGGATAACCTCGAATCTTTCGATCCATTTGCCGAGACTGGTGAAGCCAAGACCCAAAGTTCTAACCAGATTCACATCCGGTGCCAGCAGCGTAATGGTCGCAAGACCATCACGACTGTGCAGGGCATCCCGAGTGAGTATGATTTGAAGCGCATTTTGAAGACGCTGAAGAAAGATTTCGGATGCAACGGCCACATTAACAGCGACACCGAGCTGGGCGACATTCTCCAGTTCCAGGGTGACCAGCGCGAGAAGGTCCAGGGCTTTTTGACCTCGGCCCTCCAGATTCCGAAGGCCGACATCAAGATGCACGGTTTCTAAAGCTGCTCAATTCGAGTGGTTGTTCCAGTAGATTCCGACGCCACCCCAGCATTGCAGGGCTTTGCTTGCGTATGCCGATGCATCTTCGCAACAAGAGTCGGTTTGTAACACATACAGGATACCTTTGTATTGGTCGTGTACTGCGGTATCTCGGCACACCTTCGTGGAGTGTCGCTGCATACATAGGTGTAGGACGTTTGCAGTAGTTTGGTCAGCGTCAGTTTCCTACTATATAAGTATATCATTGTATCAGCTATTGGCACATGCTCGCACATGCGCATTCCACCCGCATTCCACACGAGCAACGCGGTTTTAGAATTGCCTGGGTAGAACTCAGCGCTTGAAACCGTCTCAAAACCCGCACCGAACTCCTGAAACTGATGCAGAGTCGTCTCGGCACGAAGAAGCGTGTTGAGTACGGGGCACAGTTGTGACTTATTCTTATATATTTCGTGCGTGGCACAAGGACTGAACTTTTGGAGCGTTGTTAGTGACTCGCTGCTTATGTTCTTCTTTAGTTCTCGTGCACTAGTTCAAAGCCTCGTTTCGCCAATGCTTAAGAGCCAATTACTTGGGCACGAGTCTTGGCAATTACGCTAGCCAGGACACGATGGCGGGCACGAACGGCTGGAACTACTCAGTCTGCTACCTGAAGTATTATATCTGTATGCAAGAACATAAGCTGTGCAACCTGCAGGCTTACGAAGACAGTCTCAGAGACGCTTACGCTGCCGTTAGAGTTATGCATTGTTTTATGTATTAATTAACTACGCTCACTAGCCGTCTCGCTCGGGTGCTATATTGGCCAATGGAACAACACGGCGGTTGCGTGGGGGCAGAGCTGGGCCCGTGCTTTGGCCGCTGTGGGCACTGCGCACGCTCTGAGCATCAGACACTTTGCGCGAGTGCCGGCCCGTTGCCGAGTGCTTGCTTGTTATCGAGTCACGGCGGCTTGGCTCCTCGATAAGCTCGCCCTTGATGCTTTCGTTCAAAATGCCGGCAGTCGGTGCTGCAGTAGGTGCGTTCGGGAATTCGAGCCTGCCGAGAGCGGACTCGCTCAAAACCGGTTCTGTTGTTATTGCACTGGTATCGCTTGTATTTACATTGTCGGGAACAGAGTCCGCACCGGAGTTGCTTGAGTCGGCGAGAGAACTCGCAACTTTATCGAGGTCACTGGGGCTCGTCAAAAGACTTTTGTCTCCATGGCCCACGTTTGTATCCACATTTGTATCAACATCTTTACCCACGTTTGTGTCCATGTTTGTGCCCACATCTAAGCCCGTGGTTGTGCCCGCAGTTGTGTCAGTGAATGCAGAAGGCGTAGACAGATGTGTGCCATGGCTCGACAGCTCGCTTGTTTCATCTGTGGACGCGTCGCCCCGCGTGGTGGCCGGCGTGGCCGACGTAATGGACGACGTGACGGTAGGCTCGGCTCGCAAGGCGTCAGTGGGGACAGGCTTGCGTTTAGGCACTGCCCGGCGTTTCGGCGACAGCTCGGGCCCGTCCGTCGCCCGCGTGGCCACAGGCGACATGCTCGGCGAGTCGGGCTCGCGTTCGACGGACGCGTTCGCCGGCGTGACCTTAGTTGTGGCCGACGTCCACGCCATGCTCCGTATCGAGCTTGGGCTGCGGCTCATAACACTTTCAGTGTCGGCAAAGCTGAGATCCTGCGGCTCAGCAATGCTGTTTGCTGACGAGCTCACGTCCTTGTTTGCCTGCCGACGCCGGACCCAGCTGCTGAACCTCTGTCGGGCTGTTTGTGAGGCTGTGTCCGGTTCCAGGACGTCTACAGAGCTGCGCGTGCTGCTTGCACGGTTCCGTACACGCGGTGCAAGTGGAGGTGGGCTATCAAACCCGGACTCTGGGCTGCCCGTTCGAGTTGCGAGCGTTTCTGATGCAATGCTGGCGGCGCCCGAACCTGCCGTGCTCAAAGTAACAGGACTTGCTGCAGTTACGTCTGTTTCCGCGGGTGCACCCGTCAGTTCAGAGCCATCGAGGCTACCCCTGCTTGTTTGGGGCATGCTTTGCACGCTGTCAGCACTTGGGCTGGAGACGGGGTTCAGCCCTGGAGACGCCGGCGCAAACGCAGACTGCAGGCTCGGTGTGTACTCCTTCGCGGGTGTTCGTTCCTTTATCGCTTTATCCTTGACCGCTTTGTCCTTTGTAGCCTTGTCCTTTGTAGCTTTCTTCGCGAAGTCGGGAGTGTTTTTGTGCGTGGCTTCCCAGATCCCGCCGCGGTAGAAACTGCCCGACGTATCATAGAATGTGAGATCGTCCATGTACGGCATGACGAGCGCTTCCTTGAGCGAGTCGAGGATCTTGCCCCTGATAAACTTTGTGACAACCGACAGCGAGATGTGTGTTTCGTAAACGGCCGGCTCGATGTGCAGGTCGACTTCGGGCATTGTCTCGAACGAGTACCATATACGCTCGCTCGGGGCCGGTTTTACGCGGATAATAATGGTGCCTTCTAAGCGTCGGAGCGTTGCCGCGAGCTCTACGGGGATTTCCTTGGTTGTGAGCGATGTCACGGCCGCAAGCTTTACGGATGTACCCAAAATGACCTTGAACCCGCCGTTGTAGCTGATTGCTGCACTGAGAACGAGGTTGCCGTCCGGCGTCAGCTCCTTCAGCTTGATGTTCGAGAAGTACGGCGCTGAGGACCCGCTGCTGATTTGCTTGACGTCGATTTCGCCAATGATGTTGCTGCTGTCGCTGATCGGTTTCAGCTTAAGCGCAAACTTACGCCTCAAGTACGCATCCGCGAGCCGCGAGTCCTTGATGGCGAGGAAGATCCGACCAAGCAGGGCGTTCAGCCACTGGTTTTCCTGCGGCAGGTCGTTGTTCCAGATCGAGGACTGCAGATGCTGGGCCTCGACCTTCTTGACAGTAACCGGTTTCGCCATTGTGACAGGGTCGCGTGGGCCCAAACTTAGGTTCTCGGTTATGGGGGACAAAGACGGTACGTCGACTTTGCTGGCCTTAATGAGCGCAAAGTAAATGTCCTCTTTCTCGACGGGGTTCGACACGTACAAATACAGTGCATCGCGGGGAGGAATCCCTGGGTACAGGTCCAGAGACACAACACCCTCAGAGTCTACGCGGCTAATGAGCGTGATCGGGTACCGCCGGTAAAACAGCTCGTACTCCTGCAAGTTTTGGGGCCACAGACTCACGACAAATTTCGGAACCGTGATCAGTTCCATGAGCTTTCGCTCTGTCTCGTCCTCGTACAGCTGTAGCTGCGCACCACGAATGATCGCCCAGTACCGTGGACATTTCGCAATGGATTTCGGCCGAATAACATCCGCGTTAATACTGCTCGCGCCACTTCCACCGGTGCCACTTCCGGCTGTGGCATTTCCGGCCGTACTGCTTGTGGCCGTACTACTTGTGGCCGTGTTTGTGTCGTCGCTCGTCTTTGGCGTAGCTGGACTCGCTGACGTGGTTGTAGCAGCACTTGCGCTGGTTTTCGCGTGTTTGGACGAGAACGACGAGAAAAAACTAGAGTTGCTCATGAGTTTGCGCAAAGACTTGCGGGCCGAAGACGGGGGCGGTTTCGGCTGCGAGCCCTCGGCCTCTTCGTAAGGGTCCGTGGCCGAAATGAACGCCGGCGACAGGCGAATCCAGCCACTTGCCTCGATATCGCTCTCAAAATCGACACTGCGGACCGCATCAGCCGAATTGAGCTTTGCAAGGTGTTCTAAAGTGTAGTGTTTGGCCTTCTTTTGCCGAGACTCGGGCTCATCGGACGACGCCTCGACGTCGGCTTCTTCCGGCTGCGGGGTAAGGTAGCGGAACGTGAAGAATACGCCGGATACAACCAGAGGCCAGAAAGTAAATGCTCCCAGCACGTACGCTACTATGACCTGCCTGAACATGCTATTCCAGGCTTGAAACGCACACACGCTCCAGCAGTCACGGCACTAATGGGTGTGGTGGTGGGAGAAGATAGTAGAGGCCGCTGGATACGGGTAAGGGGTCCTGCGAGCAGGCAGGTCCACACTGCGTGCGTACGCCTACGCCTATGCTGGGGGGGGGGTGGTGTACCCTGCTGGGAATGGGGGGGTGTGCGAGGTAGGTGTAGCGTGTGGGTGAGTAACGTGGTGTGGTGAGGTGTTGGGAGTACTGAGGACAGGCCTTAAGAAGGCGAAAAAAACTCTCTCTCTTCTTCCTACCACACCTAGCACTCGTCAGTGCTAGGACCAGGCCCTTTCGTCGAAGCCTTTGGCAGAAGGGCTTGAAACTCGGCAAGAAAGCCGTGCCGGGATAGCTTTCCTTGAGCGGATGCGTAGAAATAAGCAAGCAGAGAAAAAGGTATGTTTACTTGGCGGTGATTATCTCTATAACCAATTGTTCCTACTGAGGTTTTAAGATGAAGAAACCTACACATTTAATCGTTTCAATCCCATATGAGCCGGAATACTAACACTTCCTAGACTGTGAATGATGATCAGTTTCGACCGGGCGGACATAGCGCCGGGCTCGGCATTCGTGCAACTGTCGGCTGTACATCCGGCAGGGGCCTGGCGTAGTGCTGAATGGTCAGTTTCCGACACACTTTCTTCTTTGACCTTATTTTTATGATCGGTTATCTTCGAAAGCTCGCCTGACACGGCTTTCGTGTCTCTTTGAGACTGATTGGATCGGTACCCAGTGACGACTTTTTTGATATTCACACTGTATGACCTACATGAGTTACACAAACAAAAAACTGATTTAATGAATCTGAGGGTCCGATCAAGCCGCATATTACTTACGTACATACCGCTAGTAAACGCTTCTGAGGTAGAAGCGAGACCATGTAAAATGAGTAAGTACAAAGACGTGCCCACCTCGAAGCGGTTATACGCATGCTTGATAGCATCTGCCTCTGACATGCGGTGAACATGCATAGCTGTATGTATCGTGTCGTGCATATTATTGTGGTGTATATGTGCAGCTATTTCTTATGTGCATACATGGTCGTACGCGTTAGCGTGCGAGGACGGGGATTACCAGCCTTTTTTTTAGAAGTCTACATGAATTTATGTGCTACACTTAACTTTTATTCACATGATTTTTCGCGCTACATTTTGGTGCTCGGTGGCCCAGCTGCCCTGATCACTGCACGGCTGTGTTGATCACGACTGCGTGGTTTACGTACCCCGATCAGTGCGTCTGGCATGCTCTGTCGAGGCGAGCCCGAGCAAAGGTCGACCACAGTCGACCAGCTGATTTTACGCATTATGATTGCACTTTAATTTTCGTTACGTTCGCCGTTACATTTATCGCTACATTTGCCGAGCGCTTGACGTTGCATTTGCCGCTATTCACATTGCCTTATTGTTTACAGATCCTACATACTTCCCTTATTGGAACCGCCATTCTGAGATTTGTCAAAAGTGGGACAAACGCCGTACTGTTTACCCTGTGGCGGTTGACCTGTCAAGTGTTAGATTTCTGCATACAGCTGCAGGCTGCGCGGTGCTGCTTGGTGGGTAGTAGGGCACACACGTCCATACCACATTGCCATCCCACAATTTTCAAGGAGTAACGAAATTTTCCGCACAATGGGACACAGGGGGCAGGCTAGGCAGATCTCGAGAGCGCGGAAAGCTCAACTAAGTATTTTATTTTATGTTATTGAATCAAGTATCTAGAATCTATATGGTCGTGTGCAAAATTCGGTCGATATGCAGGCCTCAGAAACCTCTAGCACATGCTGCGGCCCAAATTTTTTTTTTTTTTCCATGATTTTTTGCCCTGGACTCCCTGGCTCTGGTGAACCCTAAACGCGCATTTATGCAGACTTCGTCGTTAGCGACCAATGAGTCGAGCGGAAATTCCTTAGTCAGTGCAAGCTGCAGCTGAAGATTGGCCACCCATGACTGTTCGACGGACCGGTTCCAGCCGATCTCTCGATGCCTGAGCACGTATTGCTCGCTGTCGGGCACTCGAAACAGGGCTCGGCCGGCAAATATGTACTGATTTCATAGAACTCTGTAGCATACTTTGCGCTTTCGCGCGCACAGCCGTGTTCGGCACCGCACTTCTGCGTGCTGGCTGTGCTGGACACAAAAGCTTTGTAACCCTGCGTTCTGGGGTTTTCCTGCGTGCATAACCCTCTCACCGCACAAAAAATATTGGATCACCACGAGCTGAAACACTCTTAGTTAAATATATACTGGGGTGATACGCACGAGCCCGGCAAATCCTGAGATCAGCTTCTACCAATTACTTGTTTGTGAGTCTGAACCGTGCAAAATGACCACAGCTTCATCCAGAGAAGCACGCAGTGCACGCCGCGAGGCAATGAAGAGCAGCACGGTCAAGAAGCAATCGAACAATAAGGGCCGAGTTTCGAAGCAAGTGAGCAAGAAGGCCTCGTCAAAGGCGAGGCAGGCCAAGCTGCCTCAGAAACCTGAGGTCCAGGCTGAGCCTAAACAAGTCGAGCCTGAACAAACCAAGCCTGAACAAACCAAGCCTGAACAAACCGGGCCTGAGCAGACCAAGCCTGAACAGGCTGAACAGACTGAACAGCCTTTGCCGGAACAAGCTGAACAGCAGTTGCCTGAACAGCTTGTGCTTGACGAGGTTGACCAGGTTGAGCAGGCCGAGCCTGTCGAGATGCCGATCTCGGAGGCCACGCAACCAGACATAGAGGTTTCGACCCCACCTCCTTTGACGGGCTTCGAGCCCCTGACTCCTACGAGCCCACCCGCAGAGAAGCTTGCCCTTGAGCCGACGCTCACGGATGAGGAGCTCCAGACGTACATTCGCGAGTTCGAGGCCGTGTACCAAGGCACGGACTCTTCGGAAGCCGAGGACACGGACGTGACCGCCGAGCCATTGACGCCCGAGCTCGAGGCCGTTGATTCCGGCGTTGGGCTGAAGCCGATGTCGCCCCTCGCTTTCGACATGTCATATCCCGACATGGCGGCGAGCGAAATGCCCTCGGAGTTTGCGCTAGATGGATCGCGGCCCGAGGAGCTCAAGTTTGACGACTACATTGACTACACACACGACGACGCGGAGACGGAGCCCGTCACGGAAAGCCCGCTCGAAACCCGGCGACGGCTGTGCGTGTACCGCAACCACCCGGAGCCGAACCCGGCGCTGTTCTCGCTGAACCCCAACAAACGCACGCTGGTCGCTGCGTGGCAGACGGTGGTTGCCGATGCTCAGTACAGCTCGCGAGAGGCGTATCTCCACTCCGTGCTGCTCACTGCAGCGAGCCTGAACCAGCGCAGTCTTCTTTCGGGCCTCGCACGCCAGACCATGGCCCCGGCCCTAGGCACGTCCCACTAACTTTCTTAATTTATTGACTCTATATACCTCGCATATTTATCGTTAATTGACCACTTGGCTCATCTCTACATCCCGCTGGGCCTGGTACATTGGCTTCATGGGCACAGCCACTGCTCCATAGGATTCTAAAGTCATGATGCTTCGCGCCACACTTATTGCTTAGACGGTGCTTGGCTTGTGACATATGCTCAATTGCGTGCCTCAATTGCATTGCCATTGATTCACTTGCACTATTTATTCATTTACCTAGTGTTCGATCTTTAGTTGCACGGTTAATCCTTGCCCATATAATCCCTGCATATATATTTGCGCTGTTATTAGCAGCGAGATAGGCACACACTTGTGAACAGCCTGGGCCTTGTTTGTGCATTCTTTGCGCATCTTTGCCGTGAGTTCACTCGCCATTCCTTCTGGCCTTCTCTATTGCTTACTTCTACTTAGCACGACGCGGGGTGTGTACAGCAAATTTTGTGAATGTTACCTAACTTTCTGATGCATTGCTTTTGTGTTCTTCGCGTGTCTTTGCCTTCTAATTGGCACGGCACAACGCACAGATTTGCCAGACTTATTGTGCCGTTGTTCTGTGCACGCCCGCCAGTGGATCGCGAGTTTGGGTAGGGCAGCTGCATAAGCAAAAATTGACCTCCACGACAGGACGAGATCGAAGCGAGGCTTTCACCACGAAATGAGCATAAATTCGATCAAGCTGCTGTCGGCAAACAGCCACCGCGGGCTGTCCGAGCTCGTTGCGCGGAATTTGGGCCTCCAGCTGTGCAAGGTCGACATCTCGCAGGAGTCGAACAAGGAAATGAGCATCAGCATCGGCGAGAGCGTTCGCGATGAAGACGTGTACATTCTGTGCCAGATCGGCTCGGGCGACGTGAACGACAGCGTCATGGAGCTGCTCATCATGATCAATGCCTGCAAAACGGCCTCGGCCCGCCGCATCACGGCCGTGTTGCCGAACTTCCCGTACGCCCGCCAGGACCGCAAGGACAAGAGCCGGGCGCCGATCACGGCAAAGCTTATGGCGAACATGCTGCAGACAGCCGGCTGCGACCATATGATCACGATGGATCTGCACGCCTCGCAGATCCAGGGCTTCTTTGACGTGCCCGTCGATAACCTGTACGCGGAGCCGAGCGTTGTGCAGTTCATTGAGCGGAACTTCGACCCGAAAAACGCGATTATAGTATCGCCCGATGCCGGCGGAGCAAAGCGCGCCGCAAGTCTCGCCGACCAGCTCGACCTGAACTTCGCGTTGATCCACAAGGAGCGTGCGCGCGCGAACGAGGTATCGAAAATGGTGCTTGTCGGTGATGTTCGGGACAAAATATGCTTGATTGTTGACGATATGGCCGACACGTGTGGCACGCTCGCAAAGGCCGCGGACACGCTCATCACGCAGGGCCACGCAAAGGAGGTCATTGCCATTGTGACGCACGGCATTCTTTCGGGCAACGCCATCGAAAACATCAACAACAGCAAACTGTCGTACGTTGCTTGCACAAACACCGTGCCCATGGCCGACAAAATGAGGCTGTCCACAAAGCTCAAGGAGTTCGACGTGAGCCCGGTCATAGCCGAGAGCATTCGCCGGCTGCACAACGGCGAGAGTGTGTCGTTCTTGTTCCGCCACGTCCCATAGCCATATAACCATAATTTATTCACTACAACTACTGTACCCTCTAGTTCACGCGGGATCGCGAGGCACGGCAAACAAGACTGGTCAAATAGGATCCTTTTCTCATCCAAGGTTGCCGCATGCCATGTGTTTCCGTGCCATGTGTTTCCATGCCATGTGTTCTCACCCATTGTTCTCATGCTATCGTGTGGTTTACGCGTTTGTTAGACGCCGTACCGAGCTTACTATGCACTTGTCATTACAGTCGTATTCTACATATAAGTTTGTTAAAATATATAAGCCGTGTATTACGTTCTAATTGCGTCTTTTACTGTGCGTCTAGGCCATGGACCTTGTGTAAGGCCTACAAGGAATAACGCGCGAAGTCGAACTCCTGCAAACTACGAAGGCGCTCGCCGGGGCCAGCTTGGATAATCTCGTCCATTTTCGGAGACCCAAGTAGCTTCGCTGCCTCCTGGTGGGGGACCCAAACAACCCAGCAGTTCGCTCGCTGGCCACCCTCGACACCTGGGATTCCGTCTTCAAACACAATTGTTTCCTCGGACTTGACCTCGGGAAGTCCCTTTTCACGCCGTTCTGCATTCAAAGACTCGAGCGCAACGTGCCAGATATCAGGGGCAGGCTTGCCTCGGCCCGGAGGAACGCGTGGGTCGTCTCCGGTCACAATATGGGAGCCAAACAGGTCAAACCCGTGGCGGAGATGGGCTGTTTTTAGCAAGTACTTGCTGTGCAACGACGACGTGGCAAGAGCAATTGGCACACCGCGTGCGTGCAGGCCCTGGAGAAGCTCGAGCGCACCGGGCAGGAACTCGGTCTGTTTCCACAGCTTTTCCTGGTAGTGCGATGTTTTAGCAAACAGCTCGTCGGGAGTCAGGGGCAATTGCGCCCATTCCAAAAAGACTTTCGCGGCCTCGATGCCAGGACGGCCCTGGAGCTGGAGCTTCACGGACCAGGGCAGAGTCCCTTTGCCGTACTCGGCGAGCACATGGTTCGTGGCCACGGTGTACATGTCCTCCGTGTTTATAAGCAGCCCATCCATATCAAAAAGACATGCCTTCACCTCGGGAACTCGAGCCATTTTGCGAAACTTACGGGGGTGATTTTCCAATGCGTCACGCACGTACACACAAGCCCACCCGAACCAAGCCTTACTTTTTTCACTTGGTTTCGGGTTGCAGGCGCACGTCCACGCCGTTACATAAGTCACTGGGAAGTAGGTTAGGCTGGGCTGCATGCAGGTTGATCTCTATGCACTGTGTAGGGGCAAGGGGGTGTGACAGCTTATTTCCCTGGGAATGCAGGAACCAACTTGTACACCATGAGCGCATAGCCGGAATCTTGGGCGTTTATTATCTGTCATACGCTAAAAAGGATCAAATTAGAATCATTTTGTGGAGTGGAAGTGTCGTTGTCGTTTTTGACAATTCGAAAGCGACTCTCTTGACTGCCTGAAACAAGCCAGAGGTCTAAACAAACCGCGTATCTATAAGTGTTTCTAGCGACCATGAGCAAGATCGTGCCACGAACACGCAGAGCTGTAAGACGGCCATTGCCACCGCAAATCGTGGCTTCGTTGGTGCTGACGGTGCTGGCTATATTCTACTTGAACCGCACGTCTCACGGCAGAGTTGGCCACTTTTCGAGCTTGGCGAGCAAGGAGCCAGAGCCATCAGAGGGCTTGTTGATGGAGAAGTTCGCGAAGTTTGGTGGAAGGCGGCTGAGCAAGGCAAGTCGGTCGTCGCCAAGTCTGCATGTTCCATCTAGCGACTCGAGCTCCGTGCTCGTGCCTCGAGGCCAGGCGTTTTTCTATACTTCATCAGAGTCGAAACGGCTCGGCTCGTTTGAGACGTGGCGGCCAAAAGAGTACGTTGGGGAACAGCAGCAACGGAATAAGTGCCAGCACGGATTAAGTAGTGAGAACATTAAAGACGAGCCTAGCGTTTTTCTGGCTCTCGTCACATCCTCGACGCAGGCTTGGAGCACTGTCCCTGTGCAATTGCTCACTATGCTGCACAATATGGATGCGTTTAGTATCTACAGCGATGCGGCTGACGCTATTGGTGGAGTTGAGATTGTGGACGTGCTCGCAGACATGCAAAGCTCGGTTCTCGAGGAGTCCGCCGACTTCGAGGCGTACCGCGTATTGAGGGCCGTTCGCGAAAGTCATGTAAATATTGGCCACGAAGTCGGGAACGTGCCAGGGATCCACAAGCTGCAGCAGTTTTCCGTGCTAGCAGCTCTCCGGCGTGCCTATGCGGACAATCCCGGCCATGATTGGTACGTGCTCGCAAGCGATCAAACAAGCGTGCTTTACCAAAACCTACAAACCGACCTTGCACAGTACAATCCGAAAGAGCCCGTATATTTAGGTAGCGCCGTGCACGGCCCGGACAACCTTGTGTTTGCAAGCCTCGAGGCGGGCATTGTCGTGAGCCAAGAGCTTGCAAAACGCGCGTTCGAGAGCTTTCCTGGCCTCGTACTTCGCGACTACGCTGAGTGTGCAGCCCATGAATACCGAGGCGATCTCTTGCTTGCCCACTATTTCCGAACAGAACTCGAAGTCGGGCTTAGCAAGGGGCTCGGCAGCACACAGTTCGAGCCACGGCCAATGTCTGGCATCAGGGCCACGGCCCATAATTGGTGCACGCCCGTGCTCAGCCTCGGAAACCAGAGCCCGCAGGACATGGAGCGGCTTGCTGAATACATGGAACTCAAAGACAGCCATGTCTTGTTTAGCGATCTGTACCTGGACTTCATCAAGCCGTACATATCCGAGTTCCCTGAGCAGAACTGGGATAATACAGCGCAAGACCTCGAGTTCGGGCCCGCGCACAGTCTTGAGTCGGACGCGCACGAGTCGCTGAGCAAGTGTCGTGACGCGTGCTCGCGTGTTCTGCAATGCTTGATGCTTCGGTACGACCATTACACGCACTACTGTGGCCTTGGCGTCTCGTCAGTAGCCCTTGGCGGGCCAGTCATTCGGTACAGCACGCGCACAGATGACCAAATGTGCGGCGAGTTCGGTGTGCAGTGCAAAGCACGCGCCCACAACGAGCCGATGGTGAGCGAGTGGATGATTGACCGGATCCGGGAAATGCGGCAGTCGATGACCTGTGACGTGCTGCACCATGACATGCGAGCAGAAGGCACCGAGTACGGGTCTCTCGACCAAGTCGAGGGCTGGTGGCACCGTGCAACGCGCTCTCTCGCTTAAACGGCGAATGGAAAGCTTGATGGGCTCTCTATAAATAAAGCGTTCACAAAAAAATTTTATTGTGCCTCGTAGTGCCTTAAGGTATGCACATATAAGGTACACCAGTATAAGGTATATGAATATGATAAGGCTAGCCTACTGTGTTTGAACGAGTGAAAAGCAGTTTAAGCGGCACGAATACAACGAGACGGACGAATCGAGCGAGAAACGGATGGCCCTACCACAAGAAAGGCCAAAATACAAGTTGGACTGAGAAACAGACTTGTCACGCCTGGAAGTCGAGAAGCATAGCAGAACTGGCTCGCCCTACGTCGTAGGGTCGCCCACGCCGTAGACTCGGCTCGCTCCGCCTGCACAAAACCATAGTGCATTAAAGGGTATACGAATATAATAAGCTAATAAAAATCGGGGCCGGCTTAGTACTCGGACATGTCGCCCTCGTCCATGGGCACGTCGGCCGTGACCTCCTCGTAGTCGCGCTCGAGCGAGGCAAGGTCCTCGCGGGCCTCGGAGAACTCGCCCTCCTCCATGCCCTCGCCAACGTACCAGTGGACAAAGGCACGCTTGTTGAACATGAGGTCGAACTTGTGGTCGAGGCGGTGCCAGGCGTCGGCAATGGCGGTTGTGTTCGAGAGCATGCACACGGCACGGTCGACCTTCGCGAGGTCGCCGCCGGGCACGTACTGAGGCGGCTCGTAGCAGATGCCGATCTTGAAGCCCGTCGGGCACCAGTCGACCATCTGGATCGACTTCTTCGCCTTGATGTTTGCGACGGCCTGCTGCACGTCCTTGTTCACGACGTCGCCGCGGTACAGAAGGCACGACGCCATGTATTTACCGCTCTTGAGGTCGCACTTCACCATCTGGTTCGAGGGCTCGAAGCACGCGTTCGTGATTTCAGCCACGCTGTTCGACTCGTGGAATGCCTTCGCCGCACTAACGACGGGGGCGTACGTGACGAGCGGGAAGTGCACGCGCGGGTACGGCACGAGGTTTGTTTGGAACTCGTTCAGGTCGACGTTCAGCGAGCCGTCGAAACGCAGCGAGGCCGTGACCGAAGAAACGACCTGCGCAATCAACCGGTTCAAGTTCTCGTAGGTAGGCCGTGCAATGTCGAGGTTGCGGCGGCACATGTCATAAATAGCTTCGTTGTCGACCATGAACGTGCAGTCCGCGTGCTCAAGGGTCGCGTGCGTCGTCAAAACAGAGTTGTAGGGCTCGACCACGGACGTCGAGTTCTGCGCGGCCGGGTACACGGCAAACTCAAGCTTAGCCTTCTTGCCGAACTCCTGCGAGAGGCGCTCGAGCATGAGCGCACCAAAGCCACTGCCTGTGCCACCGCCGAACGAGTGCGTGAACAAAAAGCCCTGCAGCCCGTCGGCGTTCTCGGCCACACGGCGTACGCGGTCCATGACCTCGTCAATCATCTCCTTGCCGACTGTGTAGTGGCCACGCGCGAAGTTGTTCGCCGCGTCCTCCTTGCCACTGATAAGCTGTTCCGGGTGGAAGAGCGAGCGGTACTTGCCCGTGCGCACCTCGTCAATGACGTTTGGCTCGAGGTCCACGTACACGGCGCGCGGCACGTACTTGCCGGACCCGGTCTCAGCAAAGAACGTCGAGAAGCCCTCGTCACGCGGGCCACTGGCCTTCTCCTTCGACATGTAGCCGTCTGGCTGGATGCCATGCTCCAGGCAGTACAGCTCCCAGCACGAGTTGCCAATCTGGCACCCGGCTTGGCCAACGTTGATGCTAATCACTTCTCTCATCGAAGTCCTTGTTTTGTGGGTGGTACGTGGGTTTGTTTAGGACTGGCGTTGTCCATAACGTAAACATTCAAAACAAGGTTGCAGGGTTCGGGTCCAACGCGTCTCCGACCTCACCTCAGCTCGCTCGCTTGGCGGAGGTGGTGCTCGTGCTTGGGACTTGTGATCGTGGGTGTGGACTTTGAGCTGCTGGGTTCGGAGCTTGGGACCGAAGCCGTGGTCGGGGCGCGTCGACATGCTCAGGCTAATCTGTGGAGCTGAATCCGGAAATAAGCCCAGAGACGAAACGGGGCCACTGTCCCTGCCCGGCGCAGTGACGTTAGTCATGTTTCGCAGTTGATTACGACTTGGCTGAGTCAGCCGTCGGCCCATCTACCTTGTCCGTCCCCTGAGGCACACACAACAACTCCGAGAATTCGCGAGACCAGGACGTTCTCCGCGATACGGCCATGAGGCTTACGTACGGGCTGATTCACCATATATTGACGGTATGTGGTAATTGGTTTGAGCGACAACTTGCAGTAGACTTCCTCGTCGAAATCTCCAACCATCTAGTTGCTTGGTAATACTCCCTCGCTCCTTCTGAGGCTACTAACCACCACCTCAGGGTGAACTGAGCGAGCATTTCTCCATAGTTAACAATGGCTGAGTGTCGGTTTTTGCCCACTCATAACTCCTCATCATCTGATGCTTCACAGTAAATATTTTTAATTTTTACGGTTAAAACGTATGAGACTACTTATAGGATAGGTCTCAGACCTATTGATGCCCTTTTCGAAACTGCATGGTCGAGCTTCTCCTTCCTTGAACGATTACTTTCGCTTGACTTTCGCCTAAGTAGCCTGACTAGCCTAATGTCCTCTGGGGGATGCTCGACAACTCGAAATATTCGTGGGACGAGTAAGTTCTCCACAATACTGCTATGTGTATTACGTACGGGCTGATTCATCGTTTACCGACGTCCCGCAACCCATCATCCTCAGTGACAACTGACGGCTCCAAAAGTTCAGAACAAAAGTATTTTCCCGCGATACGGCTACCTGTCTTACGTAAGGCTGATTCATCTCACAGTGACGGTATCTAGTATTTTTCGATCTGAGATTTCCATCGGGCTTCCTCAGCCAGAATAGCCGTTCAGCGTTTGCTTAGTAAGGCACACCCGCCTCGCTTCGCAAACCTACCAATGGTCACCACAGGGTGAAATGAGCGGGCGTTTTCCCATAGTTAGCAATGGCTGGGAGCTAATATTTGCCGACTCATATCTCTTGATAATTCACTTCTTCGCGGTAAAAACTCTTATTCATGTGTACTTATTGGCTTTAAATATGTGTATGAGAGGTCTCGGGCTATTTTATGTCTTTCTTGGAACCGCGTGTTTGTTCTCTTCTCTCAAAGCATGCTCCCTTTTCCTCTGACTGTGTGTATGTATGTAGCTTGCTCCCTAGCAGCTCGACAGCTTCAAAATAGTGTGCGACCAGTACTTTCTCCATGATACGGCCATGTTGTTGCATTACGTACGAGCTGATTCAGTTTCTCGTGACAGTATGTAGTAACGTTTCCGAACTGCGACGTTTAACAGACTTCCTCGCCAAATTCGTCCTTTATCCCTCGATTACTAAGGCTTCCCGCTCTGTCTTAAGGCTACCAATCGTCCCGCACTGATGTGACCTGACAGGGCATTCTCCATAGTTAATGATGGCTGCAAGTCGATCTTTGTTGACTCGTAAGTCTTCAAGTCTATCCTTCAGCTGGGTAACAATGTGTCACTATATATGTAATGTATATATGCACTCAAGGAGCAAATTGTAGGACAATCAAGGCTCTTCTTCAAAGAGTGTGTCTCAGATCCTCTTTCCGCACTACGCTTCTCCCGCCATTATAGCCCTCCCTCCGCCAGTCAGTCTGGCTGTCAAGGGAGGGTGCGTCCCCTGACCCATGTCTTCAGCGGAGTCTGGCCAACAATAGTTCGATATGGGGTATGCGTGAAGGCACATAAGAACGAAGGCTGAAATCGCCATGAAATCGTCTCGAAACATGTAAAAGTAGTTAAATTGCGAAACCATTACTCCAATACTGAATTTTCCAAAATCATGGAAAAAAAGTTCAAGGGTTCCCCCCCTACAAGCCTTCTCCCACTCCATCCGCCGAATAGACGGCTCCAGAGCGAGAGGTCTCGATATTTACGATTAGCTACCGCACAGGGCTCTCGAGGCATGTCATTCTCAGCAGCAGGCCTAGCCTTGAGGCATTGAATGCCGCAGCGGTCCCGAGTACCTAAAAATGTCACATGCCTCTCGACACCTTGCAGGGTGCTGGTCTCGAGAGCGCAGTGGACTAGCCAGAGATGGACTGACTCTGCTAGTATACCAGCGTGGTCATACCCGGGCTAGTCCTGCTTCGTCTCTGAGTCCAGCCGTACGGGGATGGGGATGGGGATACACAGCCCAGAGCGTGATGGCTCCACTCCAGCAATTGGGCAACAATTGAGCGTCCATGTGGGATGGGTGCCGAAGCCCACGAGGCTGTCGTATCGCGCTGCCACAGTACCAACCTGGGCTGGCAGCCTCGGCACACATATGTATACCCAGATGCAGTGCAATCGGGCAGACATATGTATGGAGGTTATGCCCGAGATCCGGCCACTCTTGAAAGACCCATAAGTCTTCTCATGCGGGAAACTTCGGGAACATTTCACAAAGCGCCTTTAGGAAACACGGTCTCACGCGTGACTTAGGGGTGTCCCTGGTCAAACACGAAACGTTTTTGTGTACCTGCCGCTCGCTTGGCTTTCTTTGAAAGAAAGCCCACGAAAGTCTCCATGTGTGAAAGCTCCTTTGTAATCTCTCGAAGCGAATTCAGGAACACGACCACAGAATTGCGACATCGGGAGATCCTCAGTCAAACGTTTGGCCTTCCCTTGTTGTCCGCCCGGCCATTCTTGAGAATGGCCCATGGGAATCCTCACGGGTGCCTACTCGAGCGGTTCACCCGGCTTTCTCAAACACGCAGCCCAGACGTGCTACTGTGGCACGCCCTCAGTCGAATGCCCGCGAGCACTCGACTGCTCCCCATACGACTGGGGCTATATACATTTAAACTAAAAGGAAGATGTGTTGGGGACTTATGGTGCGATGATAAACAAGAGAAACAGGCATTGCACACACCCCAACATTTTTTTTTTGCTTTTTTTTTTGTTGCCTGTTCTCGGAACACTGCGCAGCTAAGTTAGAAGGACAGACTGCGCACTACCTCGAATCTCCAATGTGTCTGCCCTAGGAAGTTGCTTCAAAAACATTTCAGAATACAGACCGTGCAACTTCCCCACTTTTTTTCCTTTCGTTTTTCTTTTTTTTGTCGGCCTGTTTCTTCTATATAGGTGCGGCTTATGAACATGGCAACGCGCACATCCAAAATTTGCCATGCTGAGAAACGAACATCCTACTAGAGTCTCAAGTCTAGTGATCCTCGTCCTAAGAACCGTACGATTCTTCTTCCGGGAATGACCCAGGTACCACAGCATCACGCTGTGGTGGAACTCCAGCTAACCAGTTCTAGCCGTCTTCGTCCCAGGCATCATTTTCGATTGCCTCATCTGTTCGCGCTTGGACAGGCCAGGGCTCCCTACTAAGTTTCAGAACTTAGCGATCTTCGCCGAGGGATACATGGATCCCTCCTCCATTATGAATGTCACCTAAGGAATGACTGTCTGTGCAGCTTCCCCGGAGCACGGTCTCATAATAGGCGCAAGGTGGTAAGGAAAACACCTTGTAAGACAGACCTGTTGCCTGAATTGCACTACAAAGCAGACGCGTTCCCGCATCTGTGACTCGTGTCTTTGAATCTTCTAGTACCAGTCCACTGTCTCATGGCCAAATGGCAGGTCGTGGAACTTGTGAGCTTTCCTTGAGCTCTTACGCGGGACATCCTGGCTTGTTAGTCCCCTGGTAACTAGTCTGTGCGCAGCGATGGGGCCACCACTTCTGTGTGAAGTATCTGGGGTACCGCTGACGTTCGGTACTCTGGCAATGAACCACCCATCTTATGCAGTTCTAGAACCACGCTTGCCTCTGAAACGAGGTCAAGTCATCTGGCAGGCTTTCTGACTTCAAAGCCCGTAGCGGGAACCCCGTCTACTCTAGTGCAGGTGAAGGACCAGACATTGTGTGCCTGGGAGCGCTCCTGTCTTCGAGCGCTCAAGTATTCTGCCTTTTCTGTTTGGGCGCGGCCACGGGCTCCATGAGTAGCGCGTGGGGGAGACCTCTTTCTCCCCGAATACTTCCTTCTAGAAGGGCGGAGTACGAATGAATGAGAGTGAGCCCGGAGACGACGACTTGTTGATAGTTAATTTATTTTTCCTTTGCTCTGCTTTCTGTATATTAAGTTTCTTTCCTTGTTTCTTTCTCTTGTTTATCAATTGAGTCTCGGCGGTGCTCTTTTTGTACTTTTCGCGCCCTTCTGTGAGGAAAGAAAAGAAGATTTTAGAGTAAACAAATTAAACACGCCGGCGCGCCCTAACCCAATGAAAACACAAACCTTCAAGGCTCGACAACGAGAAAGACGTCACAGCACCCGTTTTCACAATACCTCCCACGTCTCAATTTTACCACAGCGAGCCTCTATTGTATTCATCGCGCTGCACACATTTTGCTTCGCTCAAATATTATGTACTCATAGAGATATCGAGCCACGGCCGCGTGAACGCTCTTTATGGTGGTTGGGGTACCTATGCCTATCCGCTAGCTGCGGTGTCATTATTGCGGGGGTAGAAGCTTGAGGGTCAAATAACCTGCTGTTCACTACTTCGCGAGCAAGCTACATCGGCTTTGAAGCCACAATGCGTTTCGGGTGAGTCGATTAAAAAAGCCAGCAGAGTTGGACGGTATAGGCTCTACCGGACTCGTCTGTGCAAGAAGACTTGCTGCTTGACGTAACTGTGAATTGAGATATGGATTCACTACTGGAACTCGATTAAGTAAGAATTAATAGTATAGAGGCTGGCAGGCTGTATGGCAGACTCCGGAGGTCCACGTATAGGGCCTTGAACATTCGCACTCAAGAGCTCGGAGAGGTGTGTCAGCATTTACAGACGCTAAGGCGAACGACGCGTGCACTGTAGTGCGAGAGAGTATGGACTCAGCTGAGCGATTACTTTGCTGAGGTAATGGCTGACGAGTATCAGGGCGAGGTACGTGAGATTTCGTCTTGTAGCGCAGGTTCAGCGGGTCGCCGCTAGCAAGGCAAGATGAGCTCGAAGCGCACACAATTCCAGTACGACCTTACTATCGAACCCACTCGTCGCCTCTATTGCGGGCTTGGCGTAAACCGCGCGAGGCCTAGTAGCTGTGTGCGCGCTTTGCATGCGCACGCATGTGCGCACATAATTTGAGCAGCGGCACGGTCCGGAACCGGGGCACAGGGTAGGGCGCTCGGGATAGGGCACCATAGGACAGGGCACGTTTGAGCGAACCGACTAAGGCCGCGTTAATTACAAGATGTATGGCTGCAGGGCCAGTTTCATCGGGCTCATGATTGGGCTCGAAGTGTACAGTATCGGAGCCGTGGGCGACGATGGTTTTACATAGCAGGTCTGGCCGAGCCCTGGCTTGCGGCCTGAACCTGTGGGGTAAAACCTCTTGCCACGCTTAAGGTGGGACGGGGAACGACGCAGGACACGAGCCGATGCACAAGGCCGGGGCACAGGGGCCCGGGGGGATCTGCACGACGGGAGCGAGGACCCACATTTGACGCAAGCCCGCACAGAAGTGAACCATGAATTTGCATACATGTACGTAATGCCGTATCATGGAGAAATAAATGCGTGTAGACGTAACGTGCTCACCTGCACGCGTACGAATTTGACTGCGAGCATGCGTGCAGGTGAGCACGCGGGAGCTCGAAGAGCGTGCGTGTCAACGGCACCGTTGGGTATGCCCCGCGGTCCAAACCCAACCCTTACTCACGTCCATATGTATATGCAGCACCACCCCAGAACAAGCCACCTCCTAACTTACCGGCAAGGAACGTGCGAGAAATGAGTCTTGCCAGTTTCGTAGACGACATTCGCCAGCAGTTCAACGTTTCCAACGAGTATCTTGATGAGCTCGTGAACCACTTTGTGTCCGAGGCCTCGAAGGGCCTCGAAAAGGACACGCCGCGTGGCATCCCCATGATTCCGACGTTTGTCACGAAAATCCCAGACGGAACTGAGAAGGGCCTGTATCTGGCGGCTGACCTGGGTGGCTCGAACTTCCGCGTGTGCTCTGTGTACCTCAACGGCGACCGTACGCACCGCCTGAAGCAGATGAAGTGGAAGGTGCCTCTCGAGATCATGCAAGGAACGGCCAAGAAGTTCTGGGACTACTTGACGGACTGCACGGTCGAGTTCTTGAGTGCTCACCACCCAGACATGGCCAAAGTCGAGTGTGCTCCGGACAAGAACCTGAAAATGGGGTTCACCTTCTCGTTCCCCGTGCACCAAACGGCGATCAACCACGGCAAGCTCATTCGCTGGACCAAGGGCTACGACATCAAGGATGCTGTGGGCACCGACGTTTGCGAGGGCCTGCAGGCCGCGCTCTGGGCCCGCAAGGTCCCGATTGAGGTCGCGGCGGTCGTGAACGACACGACGGGGTGCCTGCTTGCGCGGTCGTACGAGACCGGCCCAAGCTCGCAAACGCTGGTTGGCTCGATTCTCGGCACGGGCACGAACGCCGCGTACTCCGAGAAGGTCAGCGCCATCAAGAAGCTGAAGGATTACGGCAACGACGTAAACGTTCCGTCCGGCTCGAAAATCATGGTTGTGAACACGGAGTGGGGCTCATTCGACAACGACGTGAAGTTCTTGCCGAACACGAAGTACGACAAGGCCATCAACCTCGACACGCCGAACCCGGACTTCCACATGTTCGAGAAACGCGTCAGTGGCATGTTCCTCGGCGAAATCACGCGCCGCGTGCTCGAGGACCTCGTGCACCACGAAGTCGTGTTCCCGCAAAAGGTGTCCATCCCCGAAAACGCCGCGATTTTCACGCCGTGGTCCACGGATACGGGCTTCTTGAGCCGCAATGCGTCGGACGCCACGAGCGATCTTGAGGTCGTGAACCAGGAGCTTGCCGAGATCGGCGTGCTCGACTCAACGCTCGAGGAGCGCAAGGCCGTCAAGGAAATCTGCCACATTGTTGCTCTGCGCTCGGCCCGCCTCGTTGCCGGCATCATTGCTGGGCTCCTCAAGATGACGAAGGCCTTCGACAAGTTCGAGATCGTGGACCTCGGCGTTGACGGTGCCGTCATCGAGTTCTACCCGCAGTTCGAGGACCTCATGCGCGAGGCGTGGCGCTCAATCTCGTTTGTTGGCGACAAAGAAAAGCGCATCACCCTCGGCATCAGCCGCGATGGTAGCGGTATCGGCGCTGCTCTGTGCGCGGCCATGGCATAAGCATTTACTTAGCGTATCCAGAATAATCAAGCATTCCATCTCGTATTGCTACCTAGTTGCACGCTGTTTCGTGCCATCGCTTTGTGTCGGATTGTACTCCTGTAGACGTGATTTGCCCTGTCCAGAACATACTTTCTTGTCAATACACCTGCTACATTCATGCCCTCGATGTTATGCGGACTCTAATTATATGAATCGTTCCATCCAAAGTGTCTTGCGTGATATGCTCTTCCTACATATACAATTTTTAATCAATTGTGCACCCTGCTATATTCATGACGAAATGCAGACTTTTATAAAATGTCTGCTTCTTTTGCATCAGCGATTACTGTAGCGTGAAGTGATTCACTCAGCACACACAGTTTGTCAATGCACACTATCGCGTGGCAGGTCCACGCCCAGTTCTCGATGTTACGTGGTGCTTTTTATTTGCGTACTACTTTTTCACAGCGACTTTGTAGCGTGAATTGCTTCATCCAGCACACACACTTTGTCAATTGCACATTATCACATGCCACATTAAGCCGCATTCTAGATCCTACATGGGGGCGCGCATTATTTTATCGTTGCGTCCAAAGCGCCACCTGTAGCGTGGAGGACATATTCCATGTCAATTGTATATAGTCTACCATCATCCTGTTCGGAGCATTATAATGTTGATTACTCGAGCTCATCGTCCAACTCATCGATGTGCTTGTCATATTTGTTGGTGTTATTAATTGTATTCTGACGTTGCGTTGAAATTACATTAACGACCTCCTGCATCGTTTTGCGTGCTTCATCGTGCTTTGTCGTCTTTGGTAATGGGCGACTTCATCGTAGAAGTGCGATAATAAGCCGGCAATTAACGTATTCTCGTTCGTTTGTCGCTATATAATAGATAAGCATTTCCTACTCGCTCGCGAATCAGATGCTGCTTCGCAATGTAAACACCCAATATTATGTATTGATTTAGGTATCTACGCAATGCGGTATCTGCGTAACGTGGTATCTGCATAACGTGGTATCTGCGTAACATCTACATACTGTGGCCCGCATTTTCCCTGCGTGACTGCGAATTGTGCATTATAGTCTAATTTGAAAGTCCAAAAAACATGGCCCCAAACGCCAGCATGCTTGGGCGGGGGGGTTGAGCCAATAAGCAGTGTAATTTCGGAAAAAGGAATTCTCGTTGCATGCGCGTGTCACATATGCGGCTGAACCCTGCTGACGCGATTCGAAGCTGGAGGGTGGTGCCGATCTGTGTAGCCTATGTAGAACGTATGTATTTCCGTGTACTTAGTCGAGGATCCAGGCTGCATTGGCAAGGTTCGACCTTCCTGTTTTCCCGGGCCACGAGCCCAGCGCGGATCCGCATCTGGAACCTTCTTCGCCTGCTGCGGTTCCACACAGCCCGCGTCAAACGTATGTAAATTTGGTGACTATCAGCCGCACTCACCTGCATAGGGCGCCGTACCCCGGGCTCGGGGAGAAGGCCAACCACGCAGAACACGGGAGGCGGGGAGAGGGGACGCCGACGCAGAGTTCCCCACGGTCTCGGGCTGGGACCATACGTCGAGATTGAGTTTACAGAAGGCTATGTACTGAATTTTAGGCAGGCCACAGTGTGGTTCACTTGCGTTTATGGGCCACGCAATAGAAGCTTTGGGTTCGCTGGACGTTGCTCCTGCAGCCCCTCAGAGTGGTTTTGTTAGGGTAACCCAGACGATGTTGCTATTGACACTCGGGCACGGAGCCGCATGTGATGACACTGCATGCGTAAAAATAGCCCGCGAACGGAATGGTTCTCCACCGTTCAGGGCGCTGTAAAAATTATGTATCGTATGTAAAGCGTACCGTGGGCGAGCTTGGATTGAGGCGTGTGCTTTGTTTCGCGTTTTGCAAGACCTGCACGCGCCTCTGCACGGGCCGGCCTTGCGCTGTGGAGACGAGGCTGGAAAAGTAGCAATGATCTGTACCTACCCTAAATGGCTCGAGGCCTGCGGTACCCCCACAACCCTAGCTATAGGGAATCACGGCCTTATGCAAGCATGCGCAAGCCAACAAGTATATAAAGCCGGTACTTCCAACCGTGCGCTTTCCCTTTACAACACTTAATCTTCATCAACTTATCAACAATGTCGGATATTGGACGCAAGGATTTCTCGGACAAGGTCTCGGAGGCTGTGAAGCCCGACAGCCAGAAGTCTTACTTCGAGCAGGCTAAGGAGGGCGCCACTGACGCCTACGACAACATTGCCAGCAAGATCCAGCCGTCTGAGGACAAGTCTGTCTCGCAGCACGCCGGTGACGTGGCCCACGACGCCAAGGGCGACGTCTCGAACGCCGCCGACAAGGTGAAGGGCGACGCCAAGGACACGAACGAGTCCTGGTCGAACCAGATTTCGGAGCAGGCTAAGAGCGCCCTTAGCACTGCTGGCGAGTACGTCAACAGCGCCTCTGAGTACATCCAGGGCAAGCAGTAATTCTGTAGCTAATTGCATAAGCACTAACCATTGCATCGCCTATGTATTATACGCGTAGATCGTGTTCAGGCCGAACCAAGGACTCTATTTTAAATTGTGAGGCAAGTCTTGTTCCTAGGTTGCTCAATGGCTTCACGCGCCTCGCATACGCGGATGATTGTACTGGTGTACACATGCTCCGTACTACCGCAAGTCCAGCTGCATTAATAAAGCACATATAGTTTTACGTATTTTCTCCTTTTTTCCTTGCAATTTGTACGTACTCACTCATGGCGACTACGTGTGGACAACTGCGTGTGGGCAACTACGTGTAGGCAACCACATCTACGGAGCCACGGTAGGTTCAGTACACACACTACGCCATGCACCTACTAGTACATACACTTATCACTACATTTACTACAAACATCACTGCACTTACTATCTTATTGCTACACTTGCTACGTACGGGATGTATCATCACATGGAGATCGTCTAGCTAGCCCCGCGATGACGTGATGCAAGACATGGAACTTCTGGAGCAGACGCACGTCGATAAGCTTGGTGGGCACGAGCCTGGGCACTCCTTGCTAAAGTGAGCCGTGTAAATTGTATGAAGCTGTTTTATTCTAGTTCACAAAGCCTAAATAAAGCGTAAACCAGGACTGGTGCAGGCGTACCCCACGTAGCATGAGCCAGAACCACGTAGTCTGGGGCCCGAAGCCTCTAACCAGCCCATAACCTACGGCGCATGTGCTCGGCTGTGCGTGCTTGAGGGTGGGTGGTTCAGTGCGCTGGTGCCCAGATTTGCCCCGTGACTCAGAGCCCGTAGTGGCAAGTTTCGCAGTCGCTGCGGGTTCTAAAGGTATCCAGTATCCATTATCGGTGAACGGATCGAGACTCCCTTATTCGGCGGTTAGCCCGCTATTTAGCCAAGCCCGCGCCGCGCAAACGCACAAACCGAAATTACTCGCTGAATTGAGGGCTCCTCTATTTATTTATTTTGTTCGGCTCGGCCTGTCGCGAGATGTACGACCGCCAGCGACCCATGTTCCGTGACATGGAGTACGCAAAGCCGAATGTAACCGCCGACTACGACGCAGACTTCGGTCTCGGGCTCCCGCCCACTTTCTCTTACGGCGCTCCCTCATATTTCGGACCAAAACCGCGTCTAAAAGCTGAGCAGCCCCGCGAAAATCCTGAGCCTCGGCCTGCCCGCGGTCTTGAGCCCACACATGCAAAACCGCCGGTCTCGATCTGGGACCTGTACACGCAGGCCGAGCGCAACGCCGAGGACGAGGCGATCAGGAAACGCCGGCTCGACAATTTCAAGTGGCGCCTGCAACACAGCCAAGTCCTGTTTTCGTGGCACGCGCCCCGGGCGGGCTCCGCAGTTGAGGTCTCGGAACCGCCAACACATTTTCAGGGGCTTCGGAACACGCCGGAACCGGCCAGTCGCAACATTTCTTTGGAGAAAAGCATGTCCTTGGACGCCGTTATGAGCGACGGGTTCCGGCCAGACGACTTCAGCTTCCAGCTCGACGACCTGCCCGTGGCGTTCAACGCCCTCGAGGACCCGATCATGGACTCGAAACAGGTCTCTGTGCTGTCCGATATCGGGGACGCTGGCGTCGGTTTGACCACAACGAACCCGAACTTCGCTTTCGAGCCCTTGCAAATGTACAACTTCTTTGACAGCCAGGACTTCTTGCCCTCGTTTCTACCAACCACGCATGCGAGCACGCACGCGAGCACACACGCGAGCGCACATGCGAGCGAGCCTCCAGACGCATCTATATTTGAAAGTAGCTCTGAGTTCATTCAGCCACGACGAATGTACACGCACGAGCAGTCGCAGTCCGTGCCCGCGTTCGCACGGTTCTCGGTACAACAAGATAATGCCAATAGCCAGAGCCACAACAAGCAAGAAAGCTACGGCCCCAACAGATACGACCGTGGACACGAAACCCATGAGCATCACCACGAATACCCCCACGAACACCACCACGAATATCCTCACGAATATCCTCACGACCGCTACGCACTTTCTGCCTACAACAGCGATTTCGAGCAACCCATGTCATACTCGCAACAGGATCTCCAGAGCTTTGTTCGCGTGTCGAAACCGCAACGACGACGCAAGTCGCGCATGTCTCCACAACCGCCAACGGGCCTCGGCTCGGTTCCAGTCCCGTTGACGCCAGCAAATGGGCTCGATCTTGGGCCCGAGCCGGGGCCGGAAGTGTTGAAACAGTCGAAACTGCTTCCGAAACCAGAGAAGGCCGTGCCTCGGCAGCGCGAAGATTCGTTGTCGAGCACGTTGTCGGTAAGCCGGTCGCCGAGCGTTTCCGCATCGTCGTCTGTTTACGGGTCGCCCGGCGAGCAGAAGTCGAAGCAAGAGGACCTTGTTTGCCAGAACTGCAGCACGCAAACGACGCCGTTATGGCGCCGAGATGACTTCGGCAACCCGCTGTGTAATGCGTGCGGCCTGTTTTTCAAGCTGCACGGCGTTAACCGGCCGCTGAAGCTGAAAACAGATGTCATTCGGCGGCGCAACCGGCAACAGATCGAGCCCATGCCCGTACCTCGCAAGGGCAGGAGAAGGCACGACCGCCGGCTCCTAAAACAGCAGCTGCTTGAGCAGAAGCTGCACAGAACCGAGCCTCAGGGAGACGACGAGGCGAAGACGCCGCCGCAGGCCAGTCCCGAAGACAAGCCAAAGCCAGAGCCCGCATCCAAGGGCATCTCGCCGAACACGCGAAACGTCTCAGACGGGCCAAATGGGCGACATGATGCGCGAGACAACGCCCCAGAGTGATTCTCAGATAAGCGCTCACCTCAGATAAGCGCTCGCGATAAGCACAAGGTCGAGCAACTCTGAGCTTCGAAGGGGAGACTCGCGACTAACAAGATCTCCTGATGAGATAGTCTTGTAAGACAAACTTGTATATATTGTGCATTAAGTATGGGCCCTTCATTGCCAGGGCTTGAAATGAATTTAAAGTAGTCGGACGCTCGTACCGTGGGCCACAGTACGCACTCAGCGTGCTGCACAAGCCGCATGTCTGTGTACAACGGCGTGCTTAAGTGCTACGTGCGAACTGCATTAAGTGCATATTAAGTGCATAGCTTGAGTGCGTGCATCACTAAATGTGCGGGAGGCGTCGTCACCATGTAATGATTTTACCTGCAAGGTCATCCCAAACGCTTTATTATCGGCAGTCGCATACTCGTCTTCAGTGCACTATGTGTGACATGTGTCATTTGACCCTGTCAATGACTCGCTCGTCCTGTTAACATCGCCAACTTCGTCTTGAGTGCATTGTTCTGGGTGCATTGTCTTGAGTGCATTGTCTCGAGTGCATCGTGTCTGAGTGCTAACTTCGTGCATGGCTCGCTACCGCATGCTTATTTTATGAGCATCACAACTTAGAGGAATTCTTGCGAAATGTATGACTACGGTGGGTGAGTATGACTACAGTGGGTAATATTACGAGGGGTGGGTATGCTGTAAGACTAAATTTGAATGCTAAGAAACATCGAATGGTAGCACTTGTGGTGTATGTGCCGCCCACTTCTGGCCCTGCTTGAGGACCGTCGGGTCTATGGTGCCCTGCGGGGTCGGCGGCGTGCCCGTGCCAGACCGGCTGCGGGTGGGCGTCTCGTTCGAGCCCGAGCTCGAGAGGTGGTGCGAGCCCGTGGACCCGCTCGAGCCGTTGCCGCGGTTGCCGTTATTCACGTCGAGGTCGTCGCCGAACGTGAACCCAGAGAAGTCGGGCCCGCCAGACACGATTGTTGTTGGCAGCATGGTTTGCCGTGGCTCGACGGAGCCGGCCATCGCGTTCCCGGACATCGCGTTCGCGGGCATCGACTGCGGCACGCCGTGCGACGCAGCAATGTTGCTCACGGACCGCCTGGACGACGGAATGCTTTGCGTGGACAGGTCGCCGGGGTACGCACCTTGCGAGTCGACGCTCATGTTTGCGTAGCCGTTGCTGCCCATGTTCACGGGGCTGCCGTGCATGAATTTCCGGCTCGCTGAGTACGCCTCCTCGTTGCTCGAGAGCTTGAGGTCTTTTTGCTTGGAGCGTGCGCGGCTCACAAAGTGGTACCGGTCCGTGGCCGAGCCCATCACGCCGTCGAGATGGAAG
Source organism: Starmerella floricola (assembly GCA_030579735.1). Classification (NCBI taxonomy): domain Eukaryota; kingdom Fungi; phylum Ascomycota; class Dipodascomycetes; order Dipodascales; family Trichomonascaceae; genus Starmerella; species Starmerella floricola. The sequence continues at coordinate 35,257 of JAKTRP010000009.1, read as the reverse complement.
TTCTGCGAAAACAGCTGGCTCTGCGTGTTGCCAGCCCCGCCGTATGTGTTGTTCGGCATGCTCTGCTGGCGCCGCCGGCTTGGCACAGCATCGCCGTCGTCGTTCATGCTCGCTCGCCGCTGCTGGCGTCGTCGGCCACCGGGTCCGGGGCCCATGCCACTGCCGCCGAGCGGAGCACCCATTTGCGAGGCCCCGTAGAAGGGCATCTGCATGGACTGCGGCGACGCGATCTGCGTGCGGCTGCTCGACTGGCTCATGGGCACGGACACGGAATGCCGTGGCCGGTTCGACGCGAGCGACGCCGACGACGATGGCGGGGCCCCGTAGAAGGGCATGCCGCCCATGCGAGGGCCAGGCCCGTTCGGCGGCGGCGCCTGCTGGGACTGCTGGGGTGGAGCGGCCATGGCGACTGGCGGGGCCTTTGGGTCGAACCGCGAGTATGTCGTGCCGCCGGGCGTCATCGGGATCTGCGGCGTCATTTGCGGCGGAGTTGAGCCCTGCATGCCGTTCATGCCCGTCATGCCGTTCATGGCGTGCTGCATGCCGTTTGGCACACCGTTTGGCACGCCATTCATGCCATTTGGTACGCCATTTGGCACGCCGTTCATACCGTTTGGACCGGCGTACGCCTCGTTTGGCACGACGCCGCGCGAAAGGAGCTCGTTCTCGCGCGCAATGAGCGCCTGCTCGCGGTTCACGAGCTCGAGCTCGCGCTGCTTGTGTCCGCGCTCGCGCAGCCCGGCCTTGCGCTCGAGATCGTTGAGCTGCTCCTCGCGCGAGCGCAGCTGCTCGGACCGCGCGTTCAGCTCCTCGAACGACAGCAGCCGGCGCTCGTTCTGCGCCCACTGGTTGTCAAGCTGTGCGACGCGCTCGCTGTGCTGCTGCTGCTGGAACCGCAGGTCCTCGAGCACCTGCTGGTACCGGCTTTCGCGGGCCTGCAGCTCGGACTCGCGCGTCTCGAGCGTGCGCGTGCGCGTATCGAGGTCCGCGGGCACGCTCGGGTCGACCTGGGGCTGCTTCGCCGCGGGCGACGAGCCAATGCGCTCAAACAATGCAGACTTGTAGCCGCCATTGCTCAGGTCGAGCACGCGGTTCATGAACGCGTACAGCGACTCGAGGTACGGCGTGGCCCCGCCCTTTGGCAGCTCGTCACTCAGCAAAATGGGCAGCAGGACAAGAAAGTCGAGCGCAATGTGCGATTTGCGGAACACGTCGTAGTATGTGCGCGAGGCGCGCGCGTTCTTGAACGTTGCCGGGGCACGGCGGGCAAGGCTCGGGCCTTTCTTTACGAGCTGCGACTTCGAGGGCATGCCCTTGATCCCGCTTGCCGCGGCGATCATGCACAGCTCGCCAACAAGGCCCTCGATGATTGGCTTTGCAACAAGGCTCTCGGCAAGCGACTCGGGCTCGGGCAAGTCAAGGGCCACGGTCAGAACCTCGAACACAACGGCACCGATTGTGCGCTGCCACTGGACCTCGCCAAACACGCCGCTCGATTTCGGGTGCGCGGCCTGGATTCCGCTAGCGGACCACGCCGTCTCGAGCTGCGAGAGCAGTTTCGCCTGGCTCGACGACGGCTCGAGCGTGATCGACGCGTTGCTCGCCGCGACGCCAGCACCGGCGCTCGGCTTGCGGTGCACGACCGTCCAGTCCGAGCCGGCGCTTGTGGCCGTGAACTCGGCGTCTATGTCGCAGATCATGCCTGTGACCTGGAACCCCGAGCCGAGGTTCGTCTTCACGAGACGTTGCAGGGGCGCAATGCCGCCGCTCACGTCAACGAGCACGAGCGTTTGCTTGTTTATGACGGGCTGCAGGCGCCGGCACATGCGCACGACGTCCTTGATTGTCGGCACAACGAGAATTACAATGGCAAAGGTCTTTGGCGCGGCTGCAGACTCCTGTGCGGGCTTGCCAAGGTCGAAGGCCACGGGCTCGTACGCGAGGTTCGAGCCGAACACCTCGCTCTCGATGTTCACCTTCGTGGCAGGCCAGTACGCGTAGCACTGGAACATCTTCGACAGTGATAACCGCCACGTAATGAGCGCTGCGGCGGGGGAGAATCCCATTGACAGAACGGGAGGTAATGACGACATTTTCTACGGGCTCCGTATTAAGAATGTGAAACAAAGGTGGGGGTGCGAGGTAGAAAACGCGTGCAAAAGAAAACAGAAAGAAGTGTTCACACGGACGAATGCGTGGGCCGAACTAGAACGTCAGGACAGAAAGCCAGCACGGAAACGCTCAGCTGTGTGGAACAGGAAATGCGGGGGATACAGACACGCGCGCACAATAAAGCTTCAGCAAAGCTCGGTCGCCAACGAAAAACGAGCGAGGGAGAGCCAAGGGCCAGCAAATTGGCGGCGGTTGAAAGATGGGAACGAAGAAGCGAGCCGGCGGGAAACGCGTGACGGGAGCCGGTTACAGAGGGGCTTCGCGCGCGCAAAAACAGGGGAAAGCGAATTCAGCCGGGTGGAGATGGGCAGCAACGCGTGGACCTGTAAAGAAGTGTCGAAAGGCCAGCTTCAATTCGAGTAGTTTGCGAGTTCACGGAGATGGGGCCTGTGTGACGGACTCGGGAGATCGAAACGCTGCAGCGACGTGAAACAGCGCTTAGTCAGCCTCCCCATCAGCGCGCTTGCGCGAAGCAGCCCTTTGCCGGCGAACATATCGTAACCGGCAGTGCGTTACCCCTGCCCACCGCAATGCCTCCACGGGTCCTGGACGCCGAAAATAGATCCACCCGGAACGTCAAACGAGCCATTACCGTGTCTGGCAGGTGCTCGTGCATCCCACTCACGCGAGCCGTATGCACGCCTCGGGCCGGCCGGAACGCCCTAAGCGTGTCCTGGACATTTGTACGTTGTTTGCGCAACTCGCGCCTCGACTTGCCACGAGTGCGTTGTGCTCGGTGTGGGCTCCTGGTTCCTGGGTTCTGTGTTCGACGCGTGCTTCCAGGAGCGGCGGTATGTAGTGGTAAGGTTTACTAACATAGCGGTGATCTTTCTTCGCACCCACGGCGGGACCCGTGGCCGTAAGGCAGGCACGCATGACAAGCTCCGCGCATGGACACGCACGCCTCGGTTCGCGATTCGCGCGCGTGCAGAAGCCCGGGAGCACGGAATTCAGGCTGCGGATATTTTCCAGGGTGCTGTGTTTGGCCCACTACCGCCAGCCACAAGGTAGGAAGCGCCTTACACGTGGTGGGGCTAGCGCTATCCACCGCCGTGCCTCAGCAGCGACATCGTGCCGGCGCCTGCGTGGAAGGCGCCACCGCCGGCGGGCAGGCACGGTGCGTATTGCCAGGGAGAGATAGCCCTGAACACGGCAGGCGCGTGTGGGTCAGGGCCCGGGTTATGCATACTGCCCAGGGCTCCCTCACGTGCGGCACCATCCCTGGACGGGCCCGCCCGCGAATGGCAGACTGCATGGCTGGCGGCGGTCGCCAATCTATGTACGTGGGCTAGGGGCAAGGGGGCTCATCGCCCACCCGAATGGGCGATGGTTTAATTAAATTCGCTGTTGCCGAAGCGAGAGGCCGGGCGGGCTAACTCAATGGGAAAGGCACGCGGTGGCGAACATCTTAATGGTCCAAGCGGCGAAGCCCGTGGCTAAATAAGTGGCTAAACTAGCTAAGCGCGTGCGAGGAGACAACCTAAGTGAGTCAACAACTATGTAATATGCTAGCCAACAAGCGAGGTCAATATGGCACGGTGGCTCTCGAATGAACGTTGGGGATCCGGTAGTGGGATCTAGATCGTGTAGTGCGGCGTCGCAAGAGCCTTGCCAGATGATGGAGTGATCGACATCTCAATAGATCCGATTAGATGTGATCGCGTTTTAGGATAGGGCTGTGCAGTTGAGAGGCGTGCTGCCTGTTACTAGCATTTGAATATTCGTAAGCTGCCTACACATATGGTCACTGGCTCTGGCTCGTTAGGGCTCGCTCCTGCGCCGCCCACACCGTCTAGAAACAAGTAAAAAATAATCGGTTAAACCAACTTAACCTCGTATGGTACTACTCGCGTGGCCTACCTTCCAGTCATGGCGTGCTGTCGGATCTGAAAAATTGGTCTGTTGGGTGGGTTAGGAAGCGCGCGCATAAGTAAGGCACTGACGCTGCGTCGTACACATGTTGCCGCATACCGGGGTCCCTACGTACCCAGATCAGCGTGAACGGCCAGTCACATGTAAAAATCACGCAAGGCAACGCGGGCTCCTTGCATAGTCTGTAATACTTACTGCACTCGTCATGTAGATGTCATAATACTAAATAGTATGCTCACACTACACTCGCAGTATACTCACACGTACACCTTGAGTTTGAGCGCACAAATACGTGACGCATGCAGCTCCTTAATCAGTTAAATTAATTGAATGCAGCTCTATATCATGAAGGCCACGTATGCACTCATATAGTGTATTGTGCTCACCGCCGTGCGGGTCTATCCCAACCCTGTAATATAGTTGTGTTATTAGTTGCATTTTGTACGGCTTGCATTCCATGCACGTACCTATATGTAGCAACGTCTTGTGAGTATGTTAGACCTGCTCAGGCATGTTTAGGAAGTAGAGTGAGTACGACAGTTGTGTCATTTGTTGCGTTTACGGCTTGCATTCCATGCACGTACCTAATATGTAGCAACGTCTTGTGAGTATGTTAGACCTGCTCAGGCATGTTTAGGAAGTGGAGTGAGTACGACAGTTGTGTTGTTAGCTGCATTTTGTACGGCTTGCATTCCATGCGCGTACCTAATATGTAGCAACGTCTTGTGAGTATATTAGACCTGCTCAGGCATTTTAGGAAGTAGTGTTATGCGTACGTCTGTGGACGCGTAGGCGTGCGTCTGGGATTGCTGAAGTGCGTTTCGATTTAGGTGTTCACTCGTGCTTGTTAAGCGTGCGTTCGTTGTGCTCCCCGGTGCACCTGGGACATCGCAAGCGCTTCCCTTCTTTCGCGGGGCGCCACGTGACGGGGCCCGATACGGCGAACTGACACACTCAAAATTTGTCACGCAGGTTTTTTCCATCGAACTTGCAAATAGCACAAAAATGGACGCTGCCAAGCTCGCTAAGTTGAAGGCCAACGTCCGTATTGGCGGCAAAGGTACTCCCCGCCGTAAGGTGAAGCGAACCACCAAGTCTGAGGGCGACGACACCAAGGTGCAGGCCGCCTTGCAGAAGCTCAACGCCCAGACCTTCACCGGCGTCGAGCAGGTGAACCTGTTCAAGGACGACGGCAACGTCATCCACTTCGGTCGCCCGGCCGTCCAGCACGCCGAGCAGCACAACACGTTCGCCATCCACGGCCACTCGACCGAGAAGTCGATGTCCGAGATGCTTCCCGAGATGATCCAGAGCATGACTCCCGAGGCCCTTGGCGAGCTCCGCCGCCTCACCGAGCAGATCCAGGCTGCCCAGGGCCAGGCCGGCGGTGAGAACGCCGAGGCCAAGGTCGAGGAGGCCGGCGAGGTCCCGAGCCTCGTTGAGGGCGAGACCTTCGACAAGGTCGAGTAAGTAAAAGACGTAATTCATTCGTGATATAATGAGTTGCTTTGCATCTCACAGTAGCCAAGCATCTCACAGTAGCCAAGTACGCTGTTCACGACGTACGGCGTCTATTGCGATGGGGCTACCTCGTGTACGAGGTTATGGTGTAGCACTGCTGTCACCACGTATCCACGAGTGCTCGGTAACAGGTGCTCAGTAGCAAGTGTCAATTTGTTTGCGAAGTCTTACGCTCTTTGATACTGCAAAAGCTACTATTTATCGGAGCAAATTTTACGTTTACCAATCTTTACACTGTTTACCAACAAATGCCACAATGTGCAATGCTATGTTTACCAAGCGTCACACGTTGCATTGTTTACCAGCAATGTTACCAAGTCTACACTGTTTATAAGCAACGCTACATACCAAGTACATTGTTCATAAGCAATGCTACAGACCAAGTACATTGTTCATGAGCAATGCTACGTACCAAATGTAATTTACAGCAAATGCTACGATACGAGGCTAGTGCTACGTTGCATCATTTCTGCTAGGTATTTAACAGGTACACAGTTAATACGTAGTTCTATTTGACCATACGCTATCTCCTTCAGTGAAATACTCTGAACCATTATACTTTGAACGGGACTCGTTCGCGGTTACCTCGATACTATGCAGGCTGAGACTCCATACGCAGGTACGCTAAGGGACGGCGGCGTATGCAATACGGTGACACGACTACAAACATGTAAAGTAGTATTACAAACATGTAAAGTAGGCACGGGCAAGACGTACTGTATATACGTATATTATGTGCGATCGTGAACCTGAATCTCGTAATTACGTTAGCGATCGTGGAATGGCCCGTGAACTTTGATTGTATAGTACATAGGCGTGCCGCCCTGCCAATCGGCTGAGATCCGATGAGCCCGTCGTTTGCACGGTGGCCAAAATTGAGGCCTTTGTTGTTGCCAACCACCCAGCCGCGCTTTTTAATGCTTAACTTTGGCGGCTCTAATCGACCCACGCGCGAAAAGAGGACCCGTCTTTTGCGAACGTGGTTCTCGCGCCGTATCGATGCCTTTGCTCAAGGCGCGCCCTTACCTCCCGCTTACGTGGCAGCATTCATGCACGTTCTAACGTTGGGCTTACGTTGGCTCCCCTGCACGTCTCAACGTCGCTCTCCAGGAGATTACCGCGCCGTCCCCGTGAGAAGTCGCTAGCCGGGGCTGTGTGATTTGCTCAAACTATGCAGCCTATGATCTCTACTTGGGGGACAATCTATTCAAGACTCTCTGTAATTCTGCGCCTTTTTCTCGGTTTTTTTGGCGCATTCTATTTTGGCATCTCCTCACGCCTGCGGAGTTACAACCCGACCAAGTCTAAGGGTTGGGCTGCAGCCCTGCATGCTCTGGGAGCTTTCAGGCTCCGCTGTGTCTCAGAACAAGGCCCCGAACCCTTAATTCCGAGATTGGAGCTGTAAACGTGATATACCAGATGTGGTTACGAAATGCTATATAAAGCGTGCGAAATATCCCCGCTGAACCGGTTTGAACCTACAGGCCACAGCACTTCTGCGAAGCCCCATCTACTAACATGCCTCTCGCCGTCCAAATTGACCCCGAAGAGGAAAGTGCTCGCACGCACGCGCGTTTCCACGTCCCGTACGTCCACCACAAGGGCGGGTCGTACGCTGAGTCGAGCCTCGATGAGACCTTCAACATCAACACGCACCCGTTACCGAAGTTCCACTTGCGTGAGGAGGGCATGATTGCCTCGAATGCTGAGAAACTGGTTCGCCAACACCTCTCGCTCGACGGCAGCACGGCTTTGAACCTTGCTTCGTTCGTCCACACGGGCATTGAGCCCGAGGGACTGCGCCTGTGCACGGAAAACATCACGAAAAACCTTGCTGATAGTGATGAGTACCCTGCCCTGCTCGAGCTCCAGCAACGCTGCGTCTCGATCCTGTCGAACCTGTGGAACGTTCCGCAGGGCGAGCTCGGCGTGGGCACGGCCACAACCGGCTCTTCGGAGGCCATCATGCTTGGTGGTCTTGCCATGAAGCGCCGGTGGGAGCAACGCCAGAAGGAGAAGGGCCGCCCCACGGACAAGCCGAACATTATCATGGGCGCAAACGCCCAGGTTGCGCTCGAGAAGTTCGCACGCTACTTCGACGTCGAAATGCGTTTGCTTGACGTTGAGGCCGCGTCCCACTTCAGCTTCTCGCTCGAGGACCTGCGCAAGAACGTCGACGAGAACACGATCGGCGTGTTTGTGATCATGGGCTCGACGTTCACGGGCCACTACCAGGACGCCGAAGCGATCTCGAAGGTTCTCGACGAGTACGAGGCCGAGTCCGGCAACGACGTGTCCATCCACATCGACGGTGCCTCAGGTGCGTTTGTGGCGCCGTTCTTGTCCCCGGACCTGAAGTGGGACTTCCGCCTGCCGCGCGTGCGCAGCATCAACACCTCGGGCCACAAGTTCGGCCTCGCGCCTGTCGGCTGTGGCTGGATCATCTGGCGGGACCGCAAGTACTTGCCTGAGTCGCTTTTGTTCACCTTGAACTACTTGGGCGGGTCCGAGATCACGTACACGCTGAACTTCAGCCGCCCGGGCCACCCGATCATCTACCAGTACTACAGCCTTGTGAAGAACGGGTTCAAGGGCTACTACGCGACACATGCGGCCTCGCTCGTGAACGCGCGCGTGCTGTCTCTGTACCTCGAGGACTCGGGCTACTTCGACGTGCTCAGCGACATCCACCGCCCGCGGGGCAAGTACTACTCGAAGAGCGGCGAGAAGACGTACTCGGAGACGACGGAGCTCGGCAAGAAGCCGCTGTCGTACTTCAACGAGGGTCTGCCCGTCGTCTCGTTCAAGCTCACGGACGACTTCAAGAAGAAGTACCCGTTCATCCCGCAGGAGGCCATCTCGCACATGCTGCGTGACAAGGGATACATCATCCCGAACTACCCGCTGCCGCCGAAGGAGGAGGCAAACGAGTGTCTGCGTGTGGTTGTGAACAACAACATGTCCCTCGACCTGCTCGACCAGCTCATGGAGGACATCCTGCGTGTGACGAACCGTCTCACTTCGGTTTCGAAGTACGTCGACACGAAGGACACAAAGGCCATTCTTGGCGCGATCCGTGTGATTGCCCAGGCCGACCACGCCGAAGAGGAGCACGAGGACATTTGGAAGCGCCACGTCAAGGACCCGAACGGCAATCACTCACGCTGCTAGGTCGTCAGAAATACCGCGTAATTAAAATTACTCATTGAATGTATGAACCTTATTACATAGCCTGTTTCATAAAGCAGAAGAACGCTATGCTTGAATCACTAAGGGCTTTGTTGGAGCACTTGTTGCTGAGCTTGCGCCACGAGCTCAAAGTACCCTGTGCAACGTGTGAAGGGCAACTCTATTGAAGTACTACTTCATGGAGCTTGCTTAGAATGCTTATTTCAACCATTAACAGCTTTTCTTGAGCCCGCTTGATATAGCTCGCGTCACTCTAGCGTACTCTTTGCAATATTCGAGCGTCCAAGATCGTACTAGCTCCAGAACGCTCTTGAAAACATTGTGTCTAGCTTCTATGTATTGGGTTGAGTACACGGGACGCGAGGCCAAGTCCAGTCAATTGATCTTTTTGTGGCAGTTCATTATATATAATAAACTACATAGTTTGCCATTGTGACAGCAGAATTTTACAGTTCACGAAACGAAGCTTTTGAATCTCGCGATTTACTTGTTTTTTGCATTTCATGCGAGTGCGCTTCTATGCAAAACCAACGTGCAACTCTGATATTTTTGGCACGGCAAAATAAGAATCGTTTGGTGCTTTGCGCACTGGTTGAAAACCGCACGCATCGAACGCCTTTGCACTGATGAGAAAGTGCACAGCCCCTTGAAATGGGGGCTTCAAGGCAAGTCATAGAATCATTACTTTTAGAATTGGCTCCAGATCTCGACCTCCGGCGACTTCGCGGGCGACGTCTCAAGCGTCGGTTGCGCAGGAGAAGCCTCGGGCGTGGGGATCGCAAGGTCTGGGGCGGGCGTAGACGGCCGGCAAACGGCCTCTACGCATGCGGAGTCAACGGTGACACGCAACCGCGAGCACGAGCGCGCGTACGCATCGTAGGAAACAAACATGTTCCAGTCCAGCGCCTCCATGAGGGCGAGCTCGTTCTGCTTCAAGTCTTCAAGAGGCAATCCCGAGATGCGTGCCCACACTTTTGCGCTGTAGCACCGGTCTTGCAAGAACTTCGTTGCGACTTGCAACGCAGCCACAAGCGCCCGCCGACCGCATGCAAGTTTGGGCGGTATCGGGGCGTTTTTGTCCTTGTACGCAGCAATGATCGGGCGCAACCGGGCCATGTAGCACAGTGCCACTTGGAAAACAGGGTACTGCACGCGGGACCGGCGAAGGATCTCGAACACGAACTTGCGTAGAGGCAGTCGGCACTGCTGGTTCGGCCACAACCCTTCGATGTACGCCGTGCACAGGTCAACAAGCGCCATAGCAACCCGGCGTTTCGATGTCGGGTCGTATGGCAACGGCGAAGATGGCGTCGAGCGTTTTGCAAACGAAGATGACCGGAGGTCCCGGTTCCGGAAGTCCCGGGTTCGGAGGTCTTGGTTACGGAGGTCCAGAGCAGGCGGCACGGCTGCGATTGTGGCCGCGTTGAAGGCCTTTGCATGGTTCGCACGCGCTGTGCGAACGCCCTGGTATGCCTGTTGGATGAACCCGTAGCCAGAAGGTTTCTGAACAACTGCCATTGTTGAGAATAGCAGCCTCAGAGAACTGGGTTGTTACGGTAAAACGAAACGGGAAGAAAAGGGGGAGAAAGCGGGGATAGAACGTCGAATGAAACCCAAAAAATATAACACAACTAACACACGGCCTGTAAAGACAGGCGGTTAGTTAAGAAAAATGACCGAGACCATCGGGGTTTTTTCTGTTTTTGTTCGAATTAGTTGTGTTCTGTTCCGTGAGTGAGTTTTAAATAAATTGAAGTCAGGAAAAGCGTCCAATTAGACTCGCAACCCCCGGGTCTTCGTACGTGTCTAAAGGGCGACGTAGACTTTTTTATATCCCTAGGTCACGAGTGCGCGGGGAGGCAAATGACCAAATGTTCGGCTAAGACTGAGTCATCTTCCGTGGGTAGGGGCGGCGAAAGCCGAGATGAGCCATCCGGCCCGGGCTGCCCTGCGTCATATGATGATGGCACTGCTGGGGCCCTCGTAGTGGGACTATGACTGCATGCAAAACAGAGCCTGTGTGGCTGCGGGTTCGGGGGGAGGCACAGTCGGGGCTCATTCTAAACCACAGCCATATTCGGAAATGAAAGCAGCTCGAAATATTTATGTACTGGGAAATAGTGTGTAATCACGATTTATGACTGTTTGTGTGCACGGCAAACGCCGAGATCTGAGTCGCACGCTTTATCATTGGCCAGCTCAAGGCCGATAAGACTCGGCGTGCCGTAAGCACACCATGTCAGTCCCACATTATGCAAGCTGGCGAGCTCGCCCCGAACCTGTGACCGACGTACGCCAGCCATTAAGGAACGGCGCCAACGGTATTTGGAAGGCTGGGTAGTGCGCAATGTACCGTATGTAGATTTATAGTGTACAGTAAACCAGAGCTAGGTCCTGAACACGGCCCCCAACAGCCCTAAACGGCCTTCAAGCTTGGCCCTAACTCCGTTCCGCATGGTTTACAAACCCTCCCACGCACCGACGCCCCTGCCTCGCCCGGGTTCCACAGATCCCACTGCCAGGCACGGTCCAGAGGCTCGCCGGCGAGACCTGCCGGGCCACGGCTGAGCACCCCACCGACGCGACTCAGCTCACGATCACGATTAATTCGAATTCACGGCCTTTCTTGCGTGCTCGAATTTTGGCGCATACATACTTCTTATCGCCGCGTGCCTGTCACTGCATCTTTTGAAAATGACTCATACTCAGGCCATAATGCACTAATCAGCACGCTTCGGCTTAGCTACGATCGTGGAGAAGGGCGAAGGCTCAGCTATTTCGTGAGAATGGCCCCACCACAGTCCCACCATCACGAGCCACTACCTAATCGCTCAGACTCTTACCCCTGCCCAAAACACGGCCACTGCTAATACTCCGAACAAAACCACTACTAATACTACTACTACTTCTACTGCCACTGCCACTGCCACTGCCACTAACAGTACTCCGCGTACTACTGCAAATACTACCACTGATAATGATGATACTACCACCAATAATATTATACTGATACTAAGTATTGGCTGCAAGATTAACACTTCTGCTACTCTTATTACTCACGCTCATGCTACTGCTATTCCATAACACATCTAATAGTAATGAAATAGCTGGTACTAATATGGGTGATACCTGTATGACTTTTCATTTAACTATTCAAGAGTGATGTTTCCGATACTGCTTCTCCACGAAATATTGTTTCACCTAACACACGCTCACTTTTAGTACTCCTACTGTATTTCACCTCTATAACTACTTCAGGTATCCGCTACTACTCAGATATTCTTACACGGTAGCACCCTAGCCCCTCTCCGCATCCTCGCCTTCGCCAGACTCAACAACTTCAGATCGATTCCCGAAACATACGACATACTGTTTTGCAAGACACTCCGACATACGTCCAGAGTGTAGTGGGGGGCCGGCCCCGGGACCCCCAGTCGCTGCTCCTGCGCGCGAGGGTGTGTGCGTGTGCGTGCGCACGCGCCCCCACGCATTGCATCGCAATACCCTGGTCTGGCTCCAGCGTATGGGAAGAGAGTTTGCCTCACCGCCGCGCCGGAAGCATGCTCCGCCGTCCGTAGGCGAAGAGCAGCGCCATGTGGCAGTGTCGCCCGTGCCGGGGTCTGTGTCCGCGCGCGCGACAAAGGCTGCGTCAGGGGCCACGCCCGCAGGCGCGCCCGCCAGCGCGGGCAGTGCGCGCAGCAGCCTGTTCGGGCTGTTCAGGCGCGGCCGCAGCGGATCGAGCACGACTGCGACTCTTGGAACAAGCACAACGTCGCTGCGCAGCACGGGCGGGGAGAGTGTGTTCGGCGTTTTCGATAACATGAGCGCGGACCCCGCAGCCGCGGGCGCGGGCGTCACAACGCCAAAGCAGGCGCGCGAGGCCGGCACGCGCGTCGCACGCATGCTCGATGCGGCAGAGCAGTACCGGCTCGCCATTGGCGCGATGTCGCAGGCCGCGGTTGCCTTTGGCGAGACGCTTTACGAGTGTGCCGATACGCGCGGCGCCGAGGATGCGCCTACGGCGCTGCCGGACCACTCAGTGAGCTCGGACTTGCAGGCTGCGGGCGGACTGCACCTCCTCATTTCAAACCACGCGAACATTTTGGCCGCAAGCCTCGAGTCGCAGGTCCTCGAGCCGGGGCGTCACGCGCACGCGGGCTACACGGCGCGGATGCGTGAACGCGAAGACGAGTTCCGCACGGCATTGCGCGCGCGCATGCAGCTCCTGAGGCAGGCTGAGGCACAGCGTACAAAGGAGTCGCGCCACAGCACGAGCAGTCGACACCTTGCCGCATATCGGAGCTCGCTGCTCGATCTCACGTCACAAATCGACGACATCAACCGCTTAAAGTTCGAGTTTTTGTCTGATCTGCACGCGCTTGGCGTCGACCTTGCCGAATCCCTGCATTCGTCGCTCGCGTCGGCCGTTACTGCAGAAATCGAGGTATTTGAGGGCATTGCACGCAAAGGCTGGTCTGGTGGGGGGCTGGATGGGCTCCTGGCCGGGTGTCCCGACCCGTTTGAGCCCCGGCGCGACCGTGATTTCACGAGCAGCGGCTCGTCCGGCGCGGGCGCAGGCGCAAGCACGCCCGCAGGAGCCTCTTCCGCGTCGGCAATGCACGCCACGAGCCTAAACGGTGGGATCCCGCGCACGTCGAGTGACGCAGCGCTCAGCGCAACTCTTGACCTCGACAGCGACGACGAAAGCTCGGCCCCGGCGTCGGCAAAGTCGCCCAACCTATTTTCCATTATCCCTCCGGGCCCGATCCTGCCTCAGGACCGCGATGACTCGAGCGTCGAGGGCATGGCCGACCTTACATTGACACCGGACCGGCGTCCAGCGAGTTCTCATGAGGATCCCGATTTGGAAGGTGACAAAATCGATCTGGATGGGGGAAATGTGAATGGAAATGACGTGAATGGCGGAAATGACGTGAATGACGATAAGGGCAAAGAGAATGGCATCCAGAATGGCACCCAAAATGGCACCCAACATGGCACCCAAAATGACATCGAGAATGTCGAGAATGACATCAAGAATGGCGAGACAATCGATTAAGACGGTCATGGCAGCGACCACGACGGTCCTGACTCTGGGCTTGGCCGTGACTCTGGGATTGGCGAAGACTATTAATGGTTATATATTTATAGAGCGGTCTGGTACCGCGGTGTATGCATAGATCGGACGCTGCATAGCACGGCTGGAACAGGTCAACAGCTAATCCCGAGAGCGGGCAGTTCGGACTCCATTGACAATATGGAGTGTTTTGAAGCGTACGACAAACCACGATTACCACCGCGAAGGTGGGAGAGGCAACTTTTGCAAGTCCAGGACTGCCATACTATATTTAACATATAATGTATTTTACACATTAACTACTATTTTGCCTTAATAAATACACGTGTATGTAATTGTGTTCAGATCAATTTCTCCAAGTTATAATCGTCAGTATAGAAGGAGAAAGATAGCTTGGTCATAAAGGCGGGGCAATGCCTCGACATTTTGTAGGATAATAAGCGTGTGCAGGCATTGACCGACTCTAAGGGAAATACATAAGTTCTATAGATCACAATTGTGCTTGTAGTTACAAGGTTAGCTTAAGGATTTGTTCAACGGACACACGAGGTATGATTCATATGGGACGAAATCAAGGGTTCGGCCAGATATGCAATCGCTACCTCAATATGCTGAGTTCGCCTCTACATCATTAACTATTGTATTTATTTTTTAACTTTTTTTTTGCAGTCAATTGAGACCTTGTCTTGAATGTGATGTACTTTTTAAGAGGTCGATGCTCCGAAACCAAGGTCTAGAGACATGAAAACAGTGAAGTGGATGGCGGACATGGAGGCGTGCATGCTCGATGTTGACAAGGCTGAAACATGCTTCGAATAAGGGCTTACTATATGAAAACCTCTGAAGAACTTGATTGACTGTTTCTTGAAAAATTATCTGTTGAGCTTTGATGCTTCGTCCTTCTTGAGTAAAGAGACGTTCCGTCTTGGTCTTGCTTGCCCTCGCGGTGGCTACCGTTCTATTTCAAGACTTATCAGAGGGAAACGCAGCATAACTCGATAACCATTCGATACCTGGAATTAATGTAGAGGAACTTGTCGTCGATACCGAGAATCGTACTGCTGGCCTGATAGCGAAGCCTTTGAACTCTAGCAAGCTCGTCCACACTTCTCATGTCATCATCCCCAGTCTTTACGGAGTAAACAGCGGTCTACCAAAACCGGTCAAGGCTGTAGTGAGGCGAGTATCTGAGCAATAAATAGCACACAATCAGCGTTACTAAATATTGACTAGCCGGGCACTTATGTGAGACCAGGTGTGCCGCACGAGGAGTAAATAAGTTACGCTGAGATGAGGGCGTTCAAAGAAAGCTGCGGTTTTACGGTCTCACCTGGCGGAACGCGTTGTGGCCGGTTTTTGCAGTTGTGCTCGCTAACAATGCGTGCTTCTTCGAACATTACGCCGCCCGCACAACAATCTCTGAAGGCTCTTCCGCCGTTCGTGAGATGAACGGGTACTTGTTCTTAGCAGCCGGCTCCTCGTGGACAAGCATAGACTCGCATCAGATGGCCTAATGGAGGCTACAGCTGAGCTTCCATTGTGGATTACTTCTTTGCGTAAAAGTGCCTTAAACGTGTGTGTTGGATGTACTGTATACCAAAGATGTTCGCATTCTTGTAATGCCGTTGGCTTCTGTGACATGAATTGTACGTATAATGCGTAACCCGTTCAGTTGGAACTACGTATATTGCGTGTATACTATGTTTCTTGTATGTATGTGTCCTCAATACATATACTTCATCTCGTCGCATGTAGTTCTTTGATAGTAGTCAGATCTCAAGCACATTTTAGATGTAGAATGCATGTTGTATCTGTACATATACCATGCACATTAACCAGCGCGTTTGTCTGGGCATATGTGTATGTTACCATGTTACCGTATGTACTTGTGCGCTGTATTTACATTGTGTACGTGCACATCATGTATATGCCATCATATCTGTGTATGCGTATGCTACCGGACGAATTTGTGCGCTCTATGTATTCTGTGTGCGTTGTATGTATATGTGTACATTGTATGTATATTTGTACATTGTATGTGTACATTGTGTATAATTTATTGCATGTTCTTTCATCCTGAGTGTACCTGTTCGAGCCTTGGCTTGATCTTGCTGCAAGCAGGTGCTGAGTATATAGATCCGTGCCGACCTGAGCCTGTCTCTCGGCACTGAGGCGAAAGCCAGTGGCCAAGGCTGGCCTTTGCGTGCCTTCGCCTAAATCTCTTGACGTGGCTGTGGCTGTGCCTTGTCTGTGCCTGTGCTGGCTTTCACTGCGTTCATTGCGTCTGCCTTCACTGCGTGTCCCGGCTCTGTTGTTGCTTCATTGTGGCCTCGTTGTCGCCTCGTTGTCGCTCCATTGTGGCCTCGTTGTGGCTCCATGTAACGGCAAGTTCTCTATCTATATTACTCTATGTTCATGTCCTTGGTTGCTCATTTCGGGGCCCCGACCTTGCCCGTAACAACGTAGTTCGCGGCCTCGATCGCCGTGTCGCCCTCGGTTCTTCGCCAGTTGTAGAGACGGCTAACTTGGTAGCTGGCGACTCCTCCAAGGAAGAAGTTCACGGACGCAAGAAGGTAGTTTTTCGGCCTGATGACCATCGACCACCGCGTCCAGATGAGGCCCGTGGCCATGAGGGCAAACTGCTGCGTGCCACTGATCTTGTCAACGGGCCGTTGCAGGTCCTTCAGGCCTGCAAACACGAGGGCCCATTTCATGACCGGGGCCCAGAAGTGGACCGTTTTCGGGCCCGTTTCGGAGACCATAAACCGGGACAGTGCCGACTGTGAGTGTGAAGCCATCCTATGCTGTTGTTAAGGCGAGATTTACGTGTTTATGGCCGTGTACGCGCTCCGTCGTGGTCAGGTCGCCTTAGTATGCTACGCTCCTCGTTTGGGGTGTCGGGGGCTGGGATTTCCGCCATTGGGTCAAAACCGTGCGGGGAATTCCATCAGCTGACATAGGGTGCCGTGCATTTCGAGCGTTTGCAGCCTCCGTTCGCGCTCTACGCCTGTCCAAACATAAATGCGTACGTGAATTTATGTGACGTGGCCTTTTGAGCCCGCCATTCACTATTTATTGCCGTGTGGCCGGCCAAGAACCTGCGTACTGCGTGGGACACGCTAAGCGACTCTTAAGGCGGGTGCTCGATACACGGCCGGTCCCGCTGCGTAGTCAGCAGGCCCACCACTCAGAGCCCTCGCATTTGTCCTACCACCATTTCCTCATGTCGTTGAAGTTCCCGCAGGCTCTCAAGGAGCTCCGCATCCACTTCGGCCAGGGCAGCCCGGGCTCGCAGGCCGTGCGCTCGTTCATTGAGAAGAACTACGCGTCCATCAAGAAGGCAAACCCCGCCACGCCCATCCTCATTCGCGAGGCCCTCGGCATCAAGCCCGTGGCCTACGCCCGCTTCGAGCACGGCAAGGAGTCGAAGGCGAGCCTCGAGAGCGGTGACGTGGCCACTCTGCTCAAGAACCTTGTCGAGAAGCCGTAATAGCGACTAACCGGCTAACGAGATTAACGGCTAACGAGACTACCCGGCTAACGAGGAGTAACGAACTAGTAACGCGAGGCTGGCTAGGTTTGCGAGGACTAAGGTTATGACTGGATGTTGCATGTATATAATTCAGTGCTTTGTATGGCGCTAATGTGCCGTGCGGTGCTAAACCGTATCTACTTCAGTGCCAGAGTATAGTGCTGGAGTACAGTGCTAGAGCACAGTGCTAGAGTACAATGCTAGAGTACAGTGCTAGTACAGTGCTACGGTCAGCAACGTGCCAGAGTACAGTTTTACGAGTAGCAACGTGCTACAGATCACCTAGAGTACTACGGGTTTAAAGTACTACGGGTTTAAAGTACTACGGTACGATGTATCGCTATAGAATATCTTCTTATTGGGTTGGTGCTAATACTGCAGGCTCTACTTCCTTTGTCTGTGCACTGGCTGAAGGTGTAGACCATACATCTAATTTAGGTTGTATAGTCTACTTGTTATTTTTGTAATTATGTGTGCATAGACGTCCTGGCTCTGCTGGGCTGTCGGGTGTGCTTCCTAAACAGACAATACAACCATCATTGGCAAGAACACAAAAGGACCGTCAAGCTTGAAATTGGTCAATTCAAGTAAAGAACAAAGAGGCCTAAGCAATGGGAGTCGCACAATGATCGTCGGCAAGCGAGTCCCGGCAACGAAGAACGAAGACATCAAGGAACAGAAATCGAACAACAGAGACATCGAACAACAGAGACGTCGAACGCAGATCACACTGAACAACAGAAGACGACGAAGAGCAAGACATCGAACAGTAGACATCGAACAGACATCGACAGAAGACATCAAAGCACAGTAGACTCGAAGAACAGTAGATTCGAAGAACAATAGACTCGAAGAACAGCAGACTCGAAGAACAGTAGACTTGAAGAACAGCAGACTCGAAGAACAGTAGACTCAAAGAACAGTAGACTCGAACAATTGACATATTTTAGGAAGTACATAGGAGCAATATGACCGAGATATCCCTGCTAGAAGTGCAATGCAATGCCAGTCACACGGTGAAGACCATGCAACACCCACCTTTGGGCATGTCCAGGACCCAACAAACCATTCAATGCAGGCCCGGGCGTGGAATAAGCAGCGTGAATCATGCTCGCATTCGCAAAATAAAGTTCACAATGACAGCCGCAAGCAGGAAGAAGCACAGCACGGTCGGGCCAAACCGGTCGTCGTAGGGACCGGCACCGCGTTTCCGAATGGCAGCAGCACGCCAGTGATACGTCACAAGAGCATACGCCATCGTGGCCATAGCAACGAACGTGAACAGGGCCGCAGAGTACTTGCCCACGCGGTCGCCAAAGTTCAGCAAGCCCACGGCCAGGCCGCCAATAATGACCGTGAAGTTCAGCCACGACAGGAAAGTGCGTTCATTCGCGAAAAAGACCTTCGGCTCTACCCTCACTGGAAGCGCAATCCGTTTACCGTTGCCTCCACGAAGTACTGGTCCACTCATGCCTGGGAAACAGATCCTCGTCTTGGGTGCTTGATATCAGATCGGGTCCGTGCCCTGGCCTGACGCACGTGGGGCGCCTGCACTGGCTGTACGGTCTACTGGGTCTACTGCCTGGTAACGCTTAGCTCGCGGGTGGGTTCTTTTCACGAGGGTTGGACTGCTCATCTCTTATCTAATCCATATAAAGCAGGCAAAGGTGAAGCATGCAAGTCGCCAGGCACCTTCGTACATTTTCGTGCGTTCCTCGACACAGCCTACGTGCTGAGAAGCACCTTGCTAATAAATGTTACGTGGCCGTATATACATATCCGGAGACCCAGTACTCAACAGTATCCGATATAGTCTAATGGCTAGGACGTGTCGCTCTCACCGACAAGATCAGGGTTCGATTCCCTGTATCGGAGTTTCTTTTTGCCCATCGCCCACACACTCATAGCCCACACACTCATAGGTGCCATAGATCGCTCTTCGTGCCGTGGACGGCCATTGACGAGGTGCTCATAAATATACGGTACATGCGCACAATCGCGTGTTCGACTATTGCTTACTTTTTCGTTATACCATTATAGTTGGCATATTCCGTGAAGGGGCCAATGTAGTCGAGGGCATCACAGGTGCCAGGAACACTGCCAGCGTCAATGTTCAGAACCTGCATTTGGGTGCAATAATATACATAGCGGGGCGTATTATTCCATTTTGACACAGGCGTGTCAGGGTAGGGCGCGGGCGGAAACCGCCAAGCGGGGACTATAAAGACCTCGTCGCCCTTTAGGGATTGCCCAGCATGGACCGCGAACAATTCCGAGCCGAGTTGAAGGCATTGACAAAGGCCGCTGACGAAATTGCCTCTGAGCACCTTCGAAAGAAAGCAGTTTGGAAAAAGGTCCACGAGCAAAGAGTAGCCAAGCTCAAGGACCTGCAAAGCGAGGAAGTCGCGTTCCTCACGAACCAGAACAGGGAAATGTACCTT
Source organism: Starmerella floricola (assembly GCA_030579735.1). NCBI lineage: Eukaryota > Fungi > Ascomycota > Dipodascomycetes > Dipodascales > Trichomonascaceae > Starmerella > Starmerella floricola. The sequence goes on along the minus strand of JAKTRP010000009.1, from coordinate 15,453 downwards.
GTCATCGAAGCCCAACAGCATGCGCTTCGTAATGACATACTGGTATTTCTTGAAAGACAACCCGGCACAGGCCGTATCGACGCGAGTAAACTCACATTCGAGGATCTTCGCGACTGGTACTTGAAGACTTACTGTGACACGAATACTTATCCAACTCAACAGTACCACAAGACGTCAAACGGTTACGAACCGGCGTTTGTTGAGCAAGTGACCCCGCTCGTGCCCACTAAACAGCTTGATGAGCGCGAGTTATGGACGGAAAGCGACCTCCACGACTTGGCAAGAGCCGCAAATTATAACTTAGAGCTTCAAAATGGGAAGTAGTTCGAGGGCCAGGAGGTAGCCACTACACTGGCAACAGGAATAGATACAGATTTATACAGCTTCATTACATCTCACTTATGAATAGCTTCATTAGTATAGCACTCTTCATGTAGCTTCATTAGAATGGTACTCGGCGTAGCTTCATTAGAGTGGCACTCTGCATAGCCTCATCAGAATGGCACTGCATAGCTGGTATTAGCGTGCCAGCCACATCAGAATGGCACCCTGCACAGCCTCATTAGAATGGCACTACATAGCTGGTATTAACGTGCTAGACTCATCTCAAAGAACTGCACGCCGATGCCGGCTGTTATCAAATGCGTGTCGTGCACAACCATGCATCCTGTGTCACTCACGTCTGTGCGCGTGCTCGCAAGTAACAGGCCGTCAGTTGCTCTCCACATGTTGACCTTCTGGTCCGAGCCCGTTGTCACGACCTCGTTATGTTCAGATTTCAGGGCGACGGACGTGATAGCAGAAGAGTGTGCGTTCGGCACGCTGAACATTTCCTTGGCCGTGAGATCGTCGGCACTGCCAAAACGCACGTCGACGGCACACAATGCGTTGTCGTCGCCGCCGGAGTAGTGAACAAACCCGTCCGAGTGCGTGCTGATGAACGAGCTGCGCACACTCGACTGGTGAATCGGCTTGCGCAGCTTGCACTGTTCAGAAAGCGTGCCACTTTCGGACTCAGCAAGGCTGAAAACAACAAGATGCCCGTCGGTCGACGTTATTGCGAGCCACAGCTGATCGCGGAGCTGCAGAAGATCGATGTTCAGCAAACAGCACTCGCGGTACTTTGTCTCGAGGCTCAGTTCCCAAGTGTACTTTGTTTGACTAGGATCCGCAGACTTGCGCAGTCTCCAAACGCGGAACGACGAGTCAGAGTACGCAACGGCCACGAATTCTTGGAATGCAGACACACCCATGACTCTGAGTTCTCGAACATCTTTGTTTTTCGTCGGCATGCGCCCGACCTCGTTCACAAACACGGCCTCGCCGCGCGTGGTCACCTCCCACATCACGAGCTCACCGTTCCCGGCCCCAGTGTATAGAAACCGGCCCATCGGGTCCCAGCGAATGCATTGGATACCGCTGATGTGCCCATTTTTCACCGAACATGCGTTTGTGATGTTAGACATCCCCTCATCCAGCCAACCAAGACTGACGATCGTGTCTTCCGAGCCCATGGCCACGAGCCGGCTTTGTGTGGGACACGTTTCTATGCCCCGGATTTCGCGGCCATGCGTTCCTTGCTGTAAAAGAGGCTGCGCAAACTTCATGCTCGGAGCTTTGATATGATGCACAAAGAAATCACCGCCCCGCGCATACGCAAAGCAGAGCCCTGTGGCCAAGACTTTACAGTCCCACGCACGGTACATGCCCCCGCAGTTGATTCCAGCCAGTTCAAAGCCGATTGTGGAGTTCCACACGACAAACATGTCCTTCTGGAACCCCCAAAAAATCGTGCCTTGCCTATGCAAGTGCGAACCTTCCAGCGACCCGCGTTTTCGGGCTCTGTTCTTGAAGAGGCGGTGCATGTCCGGTAATGTATAGTATCCGTAATCGGACGAGCGTGCACTAACTAGAAGAAACGCTTCACTTCCCAAAGAGTCTTGCGGACTAGTAGTTGGCTTGCTGCTTGTTGCCGTGGTACCGTTCACAAGCTTGATACTCGTGATGGCATCTGTCTTCGTGCCGAGCGCAGCAGGCACGACCCGCACAGCATCTGCCGTGCGTTCCGTATAAATAGCAAGCGCACCATTACGCGATCCAATGCAAATATCTTCGTTCCCAACAACGGCCACCGCCGTCACAAGGCCCACACCGGGGTGCTGGTTATACTTTGTGAGAACGCGCCCAGTTAGGGCATCAATGACAAGCAAGTTTGTGGACGGCGGTGTCGGCGCAACAAGCAGGCGTGTTTCGTCAAGTACAAAAAAGTCCTGGACTCGCTCTTCGAGACTGAAGCGCGCGACGACGTCTCCCGTTGCTTGCGTGAACAGGACCCCAGACCCGTCCGACGCCATGGCACAAAAGTGAGTACCAATCTCCTTGACGACGGGGACCGGCCCAAGGTTCTTGACAACTAAGTGCCAAGTCGAAGAAGCAGCTCGTGGCTTGTGAAACACTTTGCCGTCAACCTGTGTCAGGGCTATTGATGCATCCTCGCTACCGACGGCACAACTGCGCACGCGCGGGCCAAAGTCTCTGACGTCCCATTGCTCGGCCGTCCCGCTCGCCTCGCCCTCGAGATCCCAAAGCATGATCTTCCCGTCGCCTCCGCCCGTAACCACAACAGACTCGTCGCGGAATACATCGATGGACCAAACGCTTCGGCCCTGGTGTCCAGTCAACAACCGCACGCATTCAAGGTCCTTCCCGCTTTCGAACCGCCAGACCCGGGCCGTGCAGTCCTCGGCAGCCGAAACAAGGCAGTTGTCCTGAGCAAAGCGTAGTTTCCAGATACGCGAAGCGTGGCCCCATCCACGGGCCTCGCACTTGCCCGAGGCCAGGCCCGAAATTATGATCGAGCGGTCGTCGGAACAAGACGCAATGTGCTCACCATCGTTGCTCCATGCAATGTCGAAAATCGAGCCCTCGTGCGACTCGAATTTCTGCACGATTTCGTCGGAATCGAGGTCCCAGACCACGACACCGCCAAACACAGTGCCTGCACCGGCGTACCGCCGCGTGGGAGTGAGAAACAAAGCTCCAGAATAAAGAATTGAGCGTTCACTGCACATGTGCGTTTTCAGAACGCGCAATTTAGAGACGTCGTTAAGATCAAGCTCCAAAACCTCGTTGTGGGCAGTGAGAACGTACAGTGTCGAGTCAAGAACGCTTGCATCCACGACGCGGTCCTTGCAAACAAACACTTTATCAACAGCAAAGTCCGAGCTCTGGGTTCCCGAAAGAAGTGCAAGGCTGCGTCCGCCCCAAACAATTGCCTGCAAGTCCTTGGCGAAGGTGACAATGCCGTGTACCTTGTCAACGGGGAACAGTTCGACGCTGCGCAGAAGCTTAGACGTCCGCCACTCGTAACACTTCACAAATGAGCCCGAGCCGGCGTATAACAGGCTCGAGCCAACGAACCGGGCCGCGGTTACGGGGCCCTGGCTGTCGAGCGCGTTCATCCTGGAAATTTCAGCCGGGGCAAGGGCCGATGGGGATATTGATTTCCCGCACCCCATCACGCATCCTCAACGCGTGCGACCCCGGCCCGACCATGGTCGACGTATCCAGTGATGAGGAGACCGAGCCGATCAATGTTTTCCAACAAATCCGTAAGCACCGAGTCCGACCACGCTCGCCCGTGTTGAAGTCGCCACGGAAGTCTCCGATGTCTGCTGAACCGCGGGCCCGGAAACTGCGTAAAACCGAGCTCGAGTCGCTGAAAATCGACGTGTTCGAACAACAGGACGTGATTCTACCGCCTCCAGACTGGCAAAGGCCTCCATCGCCAGAAAAAACTGCTGAAAATCATGATTATCACCACGAGTGGGCGACCGTCCCCCGCGTATCGGTTGAGGAACTGCGCATTTCGAGCCACTCGCCCCGGCATTCGCCTCACATGAGTCACTCTCTACACCAAACCTCTCCACAGCGTAGCCATTTGCCACAGCCAGAACCCTCTCGGTCCCCGCATCATCGTTTCTCTGAGCATTCACCTCTACAGCGAAGTCAGGACTCGTCTCGGCATTCAAGCGAGATACCAGACTCGCCCTCACCTTCAAGAACTCGACAGAGTCCTGTACTGTTCGCATTTCCTGCCTTGGGAAAGCAGGCTGAACATGTGGCGAGGCCGGAGCCCGTGGGGCAGGACGATACGCAGGACAACGATATCCTTTCCGAGGTTCTTCCGTCAAGCGAGGGTCTCGATCCTGACCAGCTCGAGGCAATAATGCAGCAACTGAGTGCGGGAAACCCCGTTGCAAGCACAGAGACTGTGTCTCTTGAGGAGTACGTCGACCTGAACTACACGCTTCCGAGCCGGGCTGAACCCCCCTCCGGTCCGGAAACCGAGGAAATAGAGATCGACGAGCAACTTTCGCGCATCGAGAAGGTCGAGCTCGCCGTTTTTGCGAGTGAAGTATCTCGCCTTCGGGCGAAAATGAGGCGAGAGGGTGGGGCCTTGGCCGTTTTGCGTGACGTGAGAATGGACAAACATGAGCGCTCCCTGCCACTCGACGCCCTGTGGAACTCCTCACAGCTGCGAGGCGAGTTTTCGGGTCTCCGAGCCGAGTTCCGACGACTTCGAGACCTCCGCATCCAGCTCATGCAGCTTCTTAACGACGTCCGCCACGAGCAGGGCCAAGCGTATGCAAGCGAGAAGGCGTACGCACAGCTGTACGAGCGGTTCCAAGAGGCCCGCACAATCATTGAAGAGCATGCCTCGACGGCTAAGGAGGCCGATCGGTTAGCGGGCGAGCTCAGCGAGTCCGAGGCTTTGCTCACGGCTGAGCTCGACGAGTACAAGAAGCTCGAGGCGAGGCACCGCTCGCGGCTCGACTCTGTCCAGGCCATAATCAGCGCTCGAGCTTTGCCGGCCAAAGACTCGCACGAACGCAACAGGTTTGGTGAAGATCACGTTAAGAACGACAGTGCGGCTCGAAAAATTGCGCAGTTCGAAGAGTCCCTGCACGCAACTGTACGCAGCGAGGGATCTCAGGGTATTGTTTCCTTGCCATTCATGTCGATTCGTATCGATCTTGACACTGGTAGCAAGCAGTTCGTGTGGTCATATCCATCCGTATGCCGCGAGGTCCTCGAGCACTATCGGCACCTTGTCGAGTCAAGATCCCGGCGTAGCGTGCGTGAGCTCTTAACATTGTGGCATCGGGGCACAGCCGTGCACCGCGCGTTCGTTAAACTTATGGGCCGAGGCTCGTTCCTGAGCGTGACTTTCGACCCCGCCTTGGAAGCAACGGACTTCGAACTCTACGAAATACACACGAAACGCACTGTGCACGTCCACCTCCAGGGCGTGCAAGTCGTCACAAAGGAGAATTTCGGCGAGCTCAAGGGGCTGTAGCTATTATTTATTTAATAAACTTAATTGTGCAATGGACGAAATGATACGACATTGTGTACAAAATCATGTTCCAGGTTGACTGCTTGCCGGGTTCACTAGTGGCATTGATTGGCCGTGGCACGGCTTACATAGGCGTCTTCGTAGCTCAGTTGGCAGAGCGTGAGTCTCATAATCTCAGTGTCGCGAGTTCGATCCTCGCCGAAGGCACATTTTTTGCACCATAAAATTACTTTTTGGAACAGAAATAACAATAACCAGAGACGTTTATATGTAGGGTGTGAAGAGATTCAATGTAGCGAGCTTTCACACAGTCATTGCATATGAACCTTGGTCACATAGCCTCATTCTGCTGTGTGTGGGGTGGAACGGGCTCGAACTCTACGGAGGGTGTACTTTTTAGCCCGTCCGTAATTTCGCCACAGATGAAGAGATTGTTGACATTTATTTAGGCAGTTCCAGTCAAGGAACGCCATTTACTGCTACAGTTTGCAATTATTTACATGTGCCAGTCCGTTACATGATCCCCTGGAGGGCGTCCGGACCGACCATTCCCTCGGAAGCCAACTGCTCGAACACGCTGAACACACTCATGGCCGCAATAGACATCGTTGCACCCCAGCCAGCCGGACCGACAATGTCGGCGACAGCAACCAACAGCCCGCTGATCATTCCGCCAAGCGTGGCGGCGAGCGGGATGACGCGGCGCAGTTCCTTGACAACCGACACGTCACGGCGACCGACAAGAACAATCGAGTTTTCCTTGAACGACTTCGCAACATCCTGCGGAGCAAATCCCGAGCTCTGCGTCCAGAGCTGGCCAATGAGGCCGCCCACGAGCGTGAGCACGAGCGTGTACACGGCGGCCCGGGCCACAGACACGAACACGCTACGGCCGAAGGTCGGCACGAGGAACGCAGCAAGACCCGAAACGGGCACGGCCGTGGCTGCGTCCCACACGCCAAGCACGCGGGACACGACGGAGTGCGGGCCGAGCACGGCACACAGCGAGTGCGACGTGAGCAGGAACGCAGCAAGCAGGCTCGTGGCAAACAAGACGGGCTGGGCGCCAGCGTACGCGAGACGCACGGGGAACGTCGAGGACTGCGCACGCATGCGAGTCGACCTGACTTGCAGGTTCAAACGCACCATGCCGAGGTACAGCGTGAGACAGAACACAACAACACCCGTGGCAATGTCAAGCAGGTTCGGGGCGTCGGTTCGGAACACGAAGTCCGTAAGAGCAAACCCGAAAGACCGGTTGCGCACACCAAAAAACAAAGAAGGCAAGGCACCAAGCGTCACGGCACCGTCCTTGCCCGGGACGGGAACCGAGGCAAGCGACAGGGCTGACCACGTAAATTGCTGCGCAGCACGCACGAGCGGGAACAGCACCGTGCCGGTGACCATGCCGTAGTCCTTGCTCAAAACCTCGTCCGTGTAGATAAGCACGCCCGAGCCAAGGAAGAGTTGCATGGCCACAAACAGGCCCATGCGCGGCGACGACGACGGGGTGGCAAAAGCCACAAGGGCACTCAGCGTTGCAGCAATACTGAGGGCCACAAGCTTCTGCAAGGACTGGAACAGCGCACGGTCACTGCGCACGTCCAGGCTCACACTGATGCGGCGGATCCCGGCCAAGATCTGGATGCTGACGCCACTGAGCACGATGGGAACCACACCAAACGACGCAAGCGTGCCGTTGCTCATGCCGAGGCCTGCACGCAGCCACGAAATCGGGTCGGCACGCTCCATGGCCTCGGGGACGCCGTACAAGGGGACCTCCGCCAACAGCACATACGCGACCGCCGCCACAACGGTGTACACAAGTCGCTCCGTAGAATCAACCTTCTGGTACGGAAGCTGTACCTCGGGCAGCGTCAGTGCAAACGGACGCACAACGTCAAGCAACCGCATACGAGCCATTTTGTCAGTAGGATCGATAGCTGCTTACGTACCTATAAGCCCTACCCTCCACATGGGGTTCTCGCGATCGCCAGGTCTTGGGAGGAAAGATAGTGGTGAATATCGGTAGTGTGCATGGGGAACCGATATGGGTCAGGTACCTCACCTGGGGAGCAGAGTAGGCACATGCACGGATGTTGAGTAGCACTGTCTCCGTGTAATTTGTAATTTACGTAGAAACCTGTACTTTCGGACTTGGTATAGTTACCGGGAGGTGTCATGGCGTGCCTTGTGGGGAACCTCACGTAAAAGTTCGTACCGAGCTCAACTCTGAAATCTGTGTGGCCTGCACATTTTTACAACCCTTCCTAGAGACCAGCAGCTTTATTGAGCTTAGCGGTCTAAGTCTCAGTTGAAGCCTGGCCTGGTTCCTCGGGGGTTCCTCAAAGGTATGGGGTCTCGGCACATATACTCGCGGGCTCGAGAAGGTCGCAGAGGATGGGGCACGGCTCAGAAACGCCATCATAAATAGCCCACATTTTTGGTAATTTTCGGTAAAAGCACGTTCTTAAAATCGTGGAAAGGATCTATTCCATAGACCTAGGTCTCGACTTTGTAGCTCTCATCTCTCTAGCTCTCGAGTTTGTAGCTTGCGGGGCTATCATTGGAGATTTCGTGCTCAGCCGCGTATGCGTACCATCAAAATCTGCTTGCTCTCCCTCTTTTATCAAATTAGAAAGCTCTAATGCAAGTTTTTTCAACAATGGCGATTTTTCTCGTCGTGCCCCACATTTGGGCCTACCGTTGGACCCCTTGTGTACCGGGTACTAAGCACCAGCGATGCAAGTCAACGGGCATTATGCGTGATCTGCATAGTGCCGGAATAATTTTTACACCTTCAAGTCATGCATCCGCAAGATCGCGTGGTATTGCGCACTTGCTATGGCCACCACCCCAAGCAGGATCTCGGCTATCGCAAATTAATGGCGTTCGAGCAAAGGAACCAACATTTTCTAAGAATTTGATTCATTCCATAAAAGTATCCTAACGCCGTACAACCTGGCCTTTTGATCTTCCATCATGGAAATTCGACCTCCGAGGTAATAGGTTCCGTAGCGTCCCCATAGTATGGTGCTCATGCACATGCCCTTACGCTCCCTCGTGCCGCCATCGAGATTGGTGAGTTTGTGGGCATCGACCTGCAGGCACCTTCAATTCATCAGAGAAGCCATTATGGCTAGCTAAAAAACACTGGGAACGTAGTCGAGGGTAACGTAAGTGCTAACAATAATCTAGATAGAAGTACCTACACCGAAATGATGCTGAAACACAGAAAGCCATTGGCACCGCAGTCGTCGGTAACGGCGTCGGAGCCCCGCGCCCTCGCTGCACTCTTCGGGCTGATCCTGTGATATCACTGGGCTGCGTCGAAACCCGCCACAAGGCTCTAATAAGGCCTCATACTGGAGGCCTCGGCACTGGATCTTTACGTAAAATGCCGCGTCCTCGGGATTTGCCATGCATCCTGGTTATCACAGGGTAAGGGGGAATTTAGCACGCATCGTGCCTATCGTGCTTTCGGGTCTTCAAAGATTCCGAGTTTTCAATTCGGCTTAGCCTGACCACCGAGGAGTCTTACTATGGAGTTTCTTCGCCGAAGGTGGGATCAATCTCTAAAGAGCATGAGACCCAGTTTGTTTACCCGAGCCGCCACAGGGTCCTAGAGGTGAGAGGGCTAGGGGTTCCTCGACTCCGATTAAGCACGCTGGTGTCATGACCAGTGACGAAATTACTCGTTCTGCAACGATTGCCGAGAAATTACCTTGGAATTTCAAAACAATGGTCTGTAGATACTGCGAATGGATGGTCATACCTGCTTTTATTGCAAAGGCCTTTTCTTTAATTACGCAAAAACCATCCTCTTATCAACACGAACGAATATCGGTGGAGTATCGTCGGTGGGTGTGGCTTGGGTTGGGGGTGCATTCGGAATTAATTGATGATATTGTATGTTTGTCATGGACGATCACGTAGACCCTGAGAATAGCGCGATTGAGCCAGACGTCATCTGTGCTGGAGAGACTATATAAGATCGGCCTTGGACGCTTTAGATCGCCAGAATATAGTTTCGCCTTCGAGACCATCTTCATACCTCTACTTCTCTCTACTTCTACGAATGACCTACAGTAAGCTTGCTGTGTTCAGCGCCGTCGTGGCCGTGGCTCTTGGGGCCCCAGTCACCTCGAACAGTACCGGTGTCATCACGGTGCCTTTGACAAAGGTACGTCAAACAGGCCCGCAAAGCAACCTGACTCGTCGCAGTACGTACCCGGAGGGATTGGAGTACACCGGTTACCGTTATTTCGCAGAGTACACAATTGGCGGTCAGACTCAGTCTGCTATCTTGGACACGGGCTCCAGCGACACTTGGACGTTCAGCAACACGGCGTGGAAAGGTGGATTTGATCCCGAAAAGTCGTCAACGTGGACTTGGTTGAACAACGACTTCCAGGACGGATATGGTAGTTCTGATAACAACAACATCGCTGGCACTTGGGGTACGGACACTGTTGGCGTCGGTGGTGCCGAGGTTCCAAACTACCAGGTTGGACTTCTGAACCAGTCTTCGCCGAACTTCCCAGACCACCGAGGAATCTTGGCTTTCGGACCCAAGGGAGCGGAGAGCGCTAGCCCTCAGTATCCGACGTATGCTGAGCGGCTGAAGGAGGCCGGCCACATTCAATCGAACTCGTTTTCACTTTTCAGTGATGCTAGCAACGACGCAGCTACCTTGCTAATCGGTGGTATCGATACTGCCAAGTACAGTGGCCCTCTCTACACCATACCATTGGATCTCACTGAGCTGTACGGAAGCGACTATTACTCTGTCGACTTCGAGTACGATGGTCAGACCTATGCTAATGGTGTCCTTGACACTGGCACCCCTGTGATCCTACTTCCGCAGGCCCAGGCCGACGCTCTCGCCCTCCCCAATGGCTACCAATGGAACGAGGAAGCCCAGTACTACATTCGCCAAGGTGCACCGCCCGCGAGCCAGCAGCCGGATATCGAAATCAAGTTGGGCGGAGTTCCAATCACTATTCCGGGATCTCAGAGCTATTTCACTGATGGTGATGACATCTATTTCTTTGCGATCAGCAGGAGTGCCGATGAGCTTTTCTTCTCCCTCAACATCCTTGGTGACCCTCTTTTGAGGCAGCTCTTCCTGTTCTTCGATATCGATAACGAAGAGATTGCTTTTGCCCCGGTTGTTCAGACTGAGGAATCGTCGCCCGTTGCAGTCGGATCGACAATCCCAGGCGCCACTCCCGCACCGGATCAGACCGTGGGCAACCCGAACGGCTTCTTTTAGATATCTCAAACCGTATGAGGCTCAACCTGAGCCCCTCTATAGTCAATTAGTTCGTTTCATTATTTTTGGATCTTATAACACTAAACGCATCAATGAAGTGAGAGGGCTTATTTGCTCTATCTATTTCCAATTCCTATGGAGAGCTGCGCAGTGTGTTACTGGGGGAGGACTACTAAAACGAATATGTTTCTATGTTCCACACATATATTACTCCCAATACCGAAATTGCCAGGCATATAAAGATTATGCACCCTATGAATATCATAAGTGTATCGCTTGTACGCAGAATACCTCAGGACCCACGACCATTCGTTTGAAAGTCTCAGCAAGCTCTTCCGATTGATGCAATTCCATCCCACCTGAGGTCTCTTTCCTTAATCGCCGTAATTATGAACCCTTGACACAACCGGGTTGGGGCTAATCGCGGTCGCCGAGCAGCAAAGAAGTATCTAGCTTGGTTCATCAGTCCCCCGCTATCGGTGATAAACAGCAAGTACTGATTGCTCGAATGATATTTGGTGGGCTGTCATCGAGGACCGCGCCCAGATTACATTGAGGGTTGGGGAAGGGGTTCCTTCGAGTCGATCGAAGGTCGCTTGCAAGCCCATAACGCAGCTGTTCGCACGCTAGAAAGGCAAACTTAGCTGATCAACCGGGTCCTGTCTGCCGAGGACACATCTTGATTGTATTTACTTGGCTCATAATAGGTGGTCGGTACTTTCAAGGTCCTCGTTCGCTGGAAAAGCCATCGGATGTGGCACACCCGGAACAATGTGTCTCGACTCCGGGCTCTCGCTGATAATGCATCCTGGTCATTTCAGGGCACGGAAACCTGAGGGCTTATCGGTCTCGGCCGATCCCGAGTGTTTGGGGGCAAAAATTGGAGTGCAGGGTGCCAATAGCTTTTATTCGACACCTATGGGCTTATCCTCGGTGGAACTTATCTTGACTCATCCTATTCACTATGAGCTTCCGAGTTAGAATTATAAGAAAGATAGCCTTCTCTAGCTACTTCATCAAATTCCTCGAGTTGACACGGGCTAGGTTTACGCGTCCCGGGTACCGTGCAGGTCACTTATTGAATCAACCACCACCGCATTGGAGTCGACTTAGACCGATTCCCCGATAGCAGATTTGTAATGCCATGTCGCGTCACTGCAAGCACCTTCCGTGAAAGACTGACCGCAATCAATCCCTAGATACGATATATAAAGGCCAGTACGCGCTGGTGCCCAAGGAAATCTTCTCGATTGTAGTGACTACCTTTTGTTTGCCATGATCTTCGGTGGACTCGTTGCTTTGAATACTATCACTGCGGTTAGCGCCGCCCCAATTAAGTCAAGCTCGACTTCTGGCATCGTCACGGTACCGCTGCAAAAGACCTTGCATTTAGGCTCGAAACACAATTCCACCAAGCGCTCCCTTCCCAATGAAGACATGGACTACACGGGCTATCGCTACATGGCAAACTTCCTGATCGGTAACCAAAGCCAGTATGTTTTTATGGACACTGGTTCAAGCGATACCTGGGTTTATAGCAATCAAGTATGGTCCGGTGGTTACGACCCCGAAGAATCCCCGACCTGGAAGTGGTTAAACAATGATTTCTCTGCTAGTTACGGTAACGGCTACAACAGTTTTTCTGGCACCTGGGGCACTGACACAGTCAGCGTCGGTGGAGCTGATGTTCCGAGCTACCCGTTCGCTGTTTTGAATGCGTCCAACCCTTACTTTGGCAATGACAATGGCATTTTAGCTTTCGGCCCTAAGGCAGCGGAGACCTCCTCGACCAAATATCCAACTTTTGCCGAGCGCTTGAAGGAGTTGGGTACGATCCAGTCTAACTCCTTTTCCCTTTTCAGTGACGCCAGTAACTCGGAGGCCACTTTACTGATTGGCGGAATCGATACCGCAAAGTTCAATGCTCCCCTGTACACCGTACCATTTGACACTACGGAATCATACGGATCTGGTTTCTATTCTATCGACTATGAATACAACGGCACAACTTATACCAACGGTGTCCTTGACACAGGAACTCCGGCAGTGATGCTTCCTCAGGACGTGGCTGACGTCCTTGCTAGCGAGAATGGCTACACTTACGATAGCGACAGCGAGTATTATGTTCGCTACACACAGCCTCCTGCATCTGACCAGCCGGAGGTCGAGATTAAGATCGGCGGGATTCCAATCACGATTCCTGGCTCTCAAAGCTATTATGAAATCGACGGCACGTATTTCTTTGGTTATGCCAGGGCGGTCAAATATGCCAATCTGGAGCTCAATATTTTGGGAGACCCCATTTTGAGACAGCTTTACCTATTTTTCGACATCGATAAGAACCAAGTTGCTTTTGCTCCTATCGTTCAGACGGAAGCTTCGTCACCAGTAGCTGTCGGCTCAACGATTCCCGACTCAACCCCTGCACCTATCCAGACAGTGGGTTAGTTGAGCCTGATGTTAGCCTTCCGACCCAGCTTTATATGAAATTAAAATTATATAATCCGATATCAGATGAGAATTCAGTCTCTGCCTTCACATATTTTGCCAGTGGAAAGAGCCCACCAATTCACAGCTATTGGCTGAATGGCGTGAGGCACACCAACGCAAGAGCAGATGCAGATACACACCATTTGATGTCGGGTAGGCACATGTTTTAGGGTTGGGGCTGATGGGGCCCCAGTTGCGTGCGTCTTCTTCAGGCGTTGAGAGGCAACGATTGCCAACTCATAATCTATAGTTCACTTACTCGCCGATTATACTTGGATACTTTGTTTGATAGCTTTTATGGAGATACGTGCATCACAAGTCTCAGGCTGATTAATGCTGGTTTCGGAACTGCATGTCTGAGATTCCCTTCACTAGCACGAAGCTTTTTCCTCTGACTGGCTTGTTCCCTGAAAGCTCGACAACTTCGGAATATAGTGCGACGAGTAGTTCCCCGTGATACGGGTAGTGACATTACGTACTGGATGATTCATCCATAAATGACGGTATCTAGTATGTTTTCCGAGCTGCGATTTTACCAGACTTCTTCGACAAAATCGCCGTTCATCTGTCGCTTACTAATATATTCTCGCTTCTTCTCAAACCGACCAACCGTCCACCACAGGGTGAACTGCGCGGGCGTTATCCCATAGTTAACAATGGCTGAGGGTCAATGTTTGCCGAGTCATATGTGTTCATATCTGACTTCCGCACCGAATTAATTTTTATTCATACGCACGAATTGATCCAAATACGTGAACAAGCTTTTTAGGCTAATTATTCTCCTTTTTGGAACTGCGTGCTGGTTCTCTTCTCTCGAAGCTCTCTCTCTTTTTCTCTGACCATCTGGCTTGTCCACCACCCCTAGAAGTCCGACAAGCCCAAAATATTGCGCGACGAGTACTTTCTCCACGATACGGTCATCTACCATTACGTACAGACTGAGTCATCTAGAAATGACAGTAAGTAGTGGCTTTTCCGAACTGCAACTTTTACCAGACTTCTTCGCCAAAATTGCCCTCCATCCCTTGCCTACTAATATTATCCTGTCTTGTCCCAAGGCTAGCAATCGTCCCCCACTGATGTGAGCTGAGAGCGCCTTTCCCATAGTTAACGATTACTGCGAGTCAATTTTTGTAGACGTATAAGTCTTCAAGTCTACTGTCCAGCTGGATGAGGTTTTGGCACTATACATAACATGTATATATGCACTCAAAAAGCGAATTTGAGGGCAACTAAGACTCTTCTCCAAATAGTGTGTCTGAAATCCTCTTTCTCGTACTACGCTTCTCCCGCCATAATGGGTAGGTACCCTCGTGCCGCCCGCCTCTGGTCCCCCTAAGCTCCCCTACGATACCCCTACGACATGTCTGGCTGACCAGGGAGTGTTCCTGACCCATGTCCTTACTAACAACAATTCGATATCGAGTGCGCGACTCTGAAGGCATTTAAGAACGAAGCCTGAAATCTCGATGAAATCATCTCAGAACATGTAAAAATAGGTCTATTGCGAAGAAATATGCTGCCTTCTCTAATCGCCGGAAATCATGGAAAAAAAGTTCAAGGGTTCCCCCCTACAGGCCTTCTCCCGCCCCATCCGCCAATTAGACGGTTTTAGAGCAAGAGGTCTCGTTTCTTTAAGACTAGCTACCGCGCAGGGTCTTAAAGCATGTTATTTTCGACACCAGGCCTCTTTAAGAAGCATTGACTGCCGAAACTGTCTCTAATGCCGAAGGGGTCACATGCCTCTCGACGCCTGCAAGGTGCTTATCTCGAAAGCGCAGTGGACTAGCCAAACCTGGACTGACTCTGCCAGTGTACCGGCGTAGCCATGTCCTAGTCCAGTCCTGTCCTCTGGGTCCAGTCGTATGGTGACGTGGATACACAGCACAGGTCGTGACGGTCCTACTCCTACTCCGACAACAATTGGGCAACAATTATGCACCCTCTTGTTGTTGAAGAATAGGATCCGGTGCCCATGAAGCTGTCATATCACGCTGCCACAGTACCTGCCCAGCAACCTCGGCATACATGCATATACCCAGATGATGTTCAATTGGGCGGGCATATATGCCGAGGCTATATGCACGAAGATTCCTGAAGTCTCCCTAGGCAAACACAGGAATACGGCCGCAAGCAGACAACTTCGGAAGATCCTCAGTCAAACGGTTGGGCTACCCCTGTTGGCCGCCTGGCCATCTTTTCGAAATGGCCAATGAGAATCTTCTCACTGGGAGTCTCCGTGATCGTTTCACCCAGAATCCGCAGGAACGCGACCCAGACGTGCTACTGTGGCACGCCCTCAGTCGAATGCCCGTGAGCATTCGACTGC